>JAJSOF020000003.1:170264573-170782073 GCA_025594305.2 Periplaneta americana | reverse complement strand
GGTGTTTTGGGTACTCTTCCCGAGTCCAGCCCTTTGGATGAACTCTTTCTCTTGTAACATTTATTTAGTATTCCGTATGTAAATATTTGTATTTAGTTTTATATACTGTATTATTCAAATTGTTTCAAATTTTCAGGAAATCTGTAGCCTTTGAAACTGTAGAGAATGACCTACTTTAATGGAGATATAAGCATAATTTCATAAATTTTAAGTAAATAATATTAGTATATATAATATAATATGTTTATCTGATTAAGAAATAGTGTTGTCACTTTAAATAAATAAATAAATAAATAAATAAATAAATAAATAAATAAATAAATAAATAAATAAATAAATAAATAAATAAATAAATAAATAATTATAAATAAATAAATAAAAATACTTAAATAAATAAAATACAGTAAATAAATAAATAAATAAGTAAATAAAATACAGTAAATAAATAAATAAATAGATAGATAGATAAATAAATAAATAAAAATAAATAAATAAATAGGTACATAAATTGAAATAACGCAGTCTATAACAATGTTTGAAATATATGAAGAATAAAGTCGTTTAAAAATAAGTAAATATGTACAGAACACATTTTCTTTGATATCTCATATGGTAATTAAAAGATAGTAGTATCTTGTATTCGCCAGAGGGTATCAATTTTATGGGACACCTTGTAATCCAGTCTCGGATGTTGAATGAGTGGACTGAGCCAGTCTCAATGCTGCCGCAGATAGCTGTTCCAACTTTTCTTTAAAAAAAGAGAGTGAGTCGTCGTCGTCGTATCCAGAAAACCAGCTCTTTCGGATTTATGAAAGTTTAATAGCCCGAGGGACCAAGGGACCCGCAGCTGGGAGAAGGGAGACAGTATCGCGTGTCGCGAAGAGGGGTCCTGCGCTGTCTAATCGCACCACTCACCCACATACTACGGCACTACACCCGCTTATCGTTCACACACTACGAGTATATCGCACCATTTCATACACTTGCTTACTCACCTTACAAACAGCTCAAGCATTCACTCGCCTTACTACTCGTGCACTGATCTTACAACCAGCTCACTCATTCACTTATCCTATACTCAAATCACTGATTCACTCATCCTGTAAATAACTCACTCATTCACTTATCCTATACTCAAATCACTGATTCACTCATCCTGTAAATAACTCACTCATTCACTTATCCTATACTCAAATCACTGATTCACTCAACCTGTAAATAACTCACTCATTCACTTATTCTATACTCAAATCACTGATTCACTCAACCTATAAATAACTCACTCATTCACTTATCCTATACTCAAATCACTGATTCACTCAACCTGTAAATAACTCACTCATTCACTTATCCTATACTCAAATCACTGATTCACTCAACCTGTAAATAACTCACTCATTCACTTATCCTATACTCAAATCACTGATTCACTCAACCTGTAAATAACTCAAATCAAATCACTGATTCACTCAACCTGTAAATAACTCACTCATTCACTTATTCTATACTAAAATCACTGATTCACTCAACCTGTAAATAACTAACTCATTCACTTATTCTATACTCAAATCACTGATTCACTCATCTTGTAAATAACTCACTCATTCACTTATCCTATACTCAAATCACTGATTCACTCAACCTGTAAATAACTCACTCATTCACTTATTCTATACTCAAATCACTGATTCACTCATCTTGTAAATAACTCACTCATTCACTTATCCTATACTCAAATCACTGATTCACTCAACCTGTAAATAACTCACTCATTCCCTTATTCTATACTCAAATCACTAATTCACTCATCCTGTAAATAACTCACTCATTCACTTATCCTATACTCAAATCACTGATTCACTCAACCTGTAAATAACTCATTCATTCACCTATCCTATACTCAAATCAGTGATTCACTCATCCTGTAAATAACTCACTCATTCACTTATGCTATACTCAAATCACAGATTCACTCAACCTGTAAATAACTCACTCATTCACTCACTTTACAAACAACTAGCTCACTCATTCACTCACCTTACAAACATCTCATTTATTCACTCCTTCTCCCAGATTCCCATTTTATACAGGGACATCATTTTATTTTTACTTCAATTTTTATTGTACCTGAGTTTTTGAATGTACTTCGCTCCCACCCACTCTACTTATAAACTTCCAACCGTCCACCACACAGAACCGTCCACCACACAGAACCGTCCACCACAGTACGTTCCAGAAATATGTTCGCGTTTTCCAGTGACGAAAGAGCTTTCAATATTGAATCATATATTCGCACATATACTGTCGTCCGTTTGCCTGCGTCGCATCCCGGTTTCCCCCACCTGCTTCTGTTCGCTCCTCTGTAAAGTCTAGTAGCTGGGCTGTCTTAGCTCTTTTCTGGAAACAATAATTTCTGTTAGGAATTGGACATCTACGTAATATTATACAACTGTTTAAAATAACTTAAATAAAATGGCCTCGTTACGTCATTAACTATCACGTGATTCCCCCTTCTACGACCCTGCGACAAAACCACTTGAACGGACAGTAGATAGCATTTCTGAGTAATTTTATCTTTTCGGATCGGGCAGAAGTGAAGATTAAATTTACAGTGCGTAAGATACTCTTTTATAGAGTAGGTATAGAATTATTTCAACATGAGTTACTCGTACGAAGGACGAAAATGGTAATTGGCATTAGGAACCTTAGTCTAAAGTGCGATAATATGCACAAAAGAATTGAAACCTGTATCGAAATGAACGACCACCATTTTCAAAAATATGTTTAAATATCCATATTGTGATTATTTTTCAATTTAACTTCATTCTCTAAATTGTATGCCAATGTGCTGTAACTACAATATACACTGCATAATGAATATGTCCGAATGGATAGCTCAGTTCGTGAGTAAAATCACTAAGTGTTAATACAGTACTGTATTTTGATTAAACTAAAACGTAATGAAAATTATCAAACTCATAATTGCGATATTTCCTAGTTTACATAAATGGATGAACTACTTTTCTTCCCTCCTATACCTAGTAAAGTGATTTGTATTTTACGCCAGTATCATCGAACTCCAGTCTTGGGAGGGGAGCAAGCGGTGTTTCCGGTTCTAGACCTTTAATCCGAAGATATAGCCAGGTTAATATTAAAAATGTTAGTAAAAATAAAACGATGTCCCTGTACATATATTTTGCTATCTAACAATCTACCATCTCGCTCTGTTATCTAATAACTAACTCACTTACTGATTCACTTTCTCGCTCATCACTCAATGACTAACCTAATGAGTTAATCTCAAACTTAATTAGCAATTTCAATCACAGTATTTCACTCACATTCAACAATGTATTTATTCATTCATAGTGTTCTGTCCAAGGACAGGTCTTTTACTGCAAACCCAGTATTCTCCAATCTTTCCTATTTTCTATCTTCCTCTTTGTCTCTGTGTATGATCCATAATACATATCTTAATGTCGTCTATCATCTGATATCTTCTTCTGTCCCGAACTCTTCTCCCGTTCACCGTTCCTTCCAGTGTATATTTCAGTAGGCAGTCTTTTCTCAGCCAGTGACCCAATCAATTCCTTTTCCTCTTCCATCAGTTTCAGCATCATTCTTCCTTCACCCACTCTTTCCTACACAACTTCATTTCTTATTTTCGAAGACATTTTGAGCAAAAATATCATATAAACATTTGTCCTAATATCAATATTTTCAAAGTTACGCTAATTTGAACTTGTTTGTAAAATACCTTATTTCTTTGGTTTTAAGGTTAAAAGAATATTACAGATAGAGAATAAACTATTCAGAAGTATCATTTCTTTAATTGCCTAGTGTTCTGAAGCTAAAAATCTGTTGTCACTTGCTTTGTACAGATTTTGTTTTTCAATTTTTAACTAAAAATGACACCATTCTTACGCACTTATCATAAAAATTGTTACAAATCATACGATTTTAGGAGCTTACAGTTTAATTATGCATCCTAATGTACAGTATTAAAGAATTTACAAGAGTGGCGTGATTTGTAACAATTGTTGTGATAAATGCATAAGAAAATGTAATTTTGTAGTTAAAAATCGAAAAAAAAAAATTATATACGAAACAACTATGGAATTCACAACCCATTTTCAGCTTCAGAATATTAGCTAATTTAAAAAATGATACTTCTGAATAGTTCATTCTTTATTTGTAATATTCTTTTACCCTTAAAAGTCAAGAATAATGGTATTTTACAATCAATTTCAATTTAGTGTAATTCTGAAAATATTGAGATTAGGACAAATGTTTATATAACATTTTTTGCTCAAATGGCTTTGGAAATAAGCTCCGTAAGGGACGGTAAATCCTCGTGAATCACCTTGTATATATATAAGGTAAGTGTCCCTGATATGGCCATCCTAAAGTTTGAGAATTTTTCTAGCCGCCATTTTGAAAAAAATGTAAACCACTTTTTTCTTATTCATTCTCAGTCTAATGAACTTTCTTAAAAAAATTTCCTTTCCCCATAAAAATAGCTTTAATTGTCCAAAAAGTCCCAAATTCCAAAAGTCTACCTTAGTGGCCATATCAGGAACATGTGCACATGATATGGCCACCCTTGTTCCATGTTCTACAAATCGTGATTGTTTTCAGTTTGATAGTGCAGTTGTGCTAAAATTAAATAATTTTGTTGTAAAATGAATAAATATGACACTTAATAATCTTTTTTATAATTGAAAAGTGTAGTCAAAACAGGTATTTCCATCAAAACTTAAGTTGTTTTTCTTAAAATACAAAACTTTTGCGTAATCCCAGCTATAAGGCATGTAAATTCATCAGGTGAAAAAAATAAAAGTTAAATGAACTTGATATGGCCGTGGTGTATTTGATGTGGCCATATCGGGAGCAGGTAAGCTTTCACGAAAATCGTTTGATTATGAACAACTCGTAAAAGATACGCCATCAACGACAACACCAATCAACAGAACATTAAAAACTGAATTGAGTACGATGGTTTTCATGAAATAAGTCTTTGAAAAACATGCATAAAACAAAGGAGACTTACCAGAGAAAAATAAGAAGAGGTCCCATGAAAACCGCAAAACAGGCAACTGATGCCATATTGCTCAACCTAACTGGATGGAAAACGATCAAGTGACATACCAGGATGTCCTTTCACTGGATACTGCTGTAATTTAGCGGATTTTTTGGTTAACTAACTCACAATAGGGGGGGGTGGCCATATCAGGAACATGGCCATAACTGGAGCACCCACCTTATCCAAGTTTAGCAGGAGTTTAATATAGCAATTCCCTTTTTTTTAAATTCCTTTTATAGAACTTTGAACATGTATTTATATTAGGCGATTGTCAAGATGGCCATGACTAGACCGAGATAACCACGTGACTCCAATTCGCGACGTAGCTTCTCTTTATCGTTAGCCATGATGTTAATGTGACGCTGAAACGTGTCTTCAGGTTTCTGCCCAGCGGCAGTCTTGATATACTATTTTTTTATATTTTGAGGACTGCTTAATTAATAACTCGGCAAACTCGCAATCATACACTTCATACAAATTTCCAGAATCTAGACACACAAGCGATTTTTCTTCTTCAAGGAAAATATATGTGAGCCGAGCCCTGGAATCGAACCGGGACCTCCAGATCTGGAAGCCAGCATACTGACCAACAGACAACGGAGGAAATCCTTCAATTTTATGCATGCGATTCTGTAATATAATCCATTATCTTCTCAAGTTTCTTTTCAACGTGAATAATCATAAACTGCCTCCATAACTTATAAAAACGTTAACGTCTGGCTTGATATATGCCATCATTAATTTGATTTCACGTGCTACTGGGCTCAAGACTTTATTTTTAAAATTCTTTACAAAAATAAACTAATGCGTATGTGCGTGCCGTCTCCTCCCCTTGCGAACATTGCGTGCAGTATCAAAAGACTGCTCCATGCTCCACAACGTGTGATGTATTCTTGATGAAAATGCATATTTTAAGAAAGTAGCCAGAGAAATAATAACATAGGAACATGTTTGGAAGAGAGGCATAAATGCTTCATGTTTTACCATATGACTGGAAAACCCTGGTCACACAGAACAATACTTGTTTTCAAGACTTTGATAGATCCACTGCAAGAAAATAATTTTGGAATTGAAAAACACAATAGAGCAATCATCGAATCTCTAAAATTGCGTGAAACGTTTATGCTGTTCGTGACTGTTATTGTAGCATGGTGGGGATTGTAAGGATGTTTCGGATATGAAATAAAATTTTGATATTTCTTTTAATTTCTGTCTTTCTACTTCCCGCATTTAAATTTAACAAGGCACAGCCTTCTTGTTAATTTCTTCATAATTGCTTTCTCATTCCATGAGATCTAGTCTCGAGACAACAACGCAATTGACAGTCCAAACGATTCACACATCACCAATCAGCCGTTTGGAATTTGAATGAATAATAATAAATATCTTTACTGAGAATTCGATTCATTTTGAAATTAATATCACAATTAAGTAGTTTAGAATATTAGACTATGTTAAACAAACTATTTCTGTCTTCATACTCCCCGCATTTATTAATCATCCTCATTTGTGTACGAATAATAATGGATTCATTATGATGTCACATGAATTTGTTTACCTTTAATATTTCATCAATGCTGGCTGGATTCAAAACTACAGAAAACCTCGTTAATCCGTACTAATGGGGGTAAGTTGGCTAACTTAAGACAAAAATATCACTTTAGATTTGGAATAAATAATAAAACTATAAATTTGTTTCAGTCATTATTTAAAACTAATTATTTTTTTGTTATTTTTTATGTTGCAACAAAACTTCATAGAGTGAGATGAGTATCGGGGGAAGATGCTTATTTCTTTGTAGTTTCACATTCTTTCAAGAGAGAACGCCACGCGCATGTCTTCATGATCACTGAGACAGTTGAATGTCCGTAGAGTGGACGCCAACTTATTTTGACACGTGTTCTTGTTGCGAGAAGAAGAAAAGTAAGAAAACAGTTCATTTTTCTGCTATAAAATAATTGCAAACGTAGGTTAAAATTTTAATACATCCTTGAATTCGTAATAACTGTCAATCTTTGTAATGGATATTGTAGTAAAGGTTCTAAAGTTTGTATTTGTTAACAACCAACGACCTTGTTCCGTCATCTTAGGTTGCGTCACAGCACTAGGCATCTTACCCCGATACTTGAAGAAGATGATCACTTTTTTCGGGGTAAGATGGCAACTTGTTGGAAGAGTTTTGTTGTTTGTTTTATTGCAGGGAA
Source organism: Periplaneta americana (assembly GCA_025594305.2). NCBI lineage: Eukaryota > Metazoa > Arthropoda > Insecta > Blattodea > Blattidae > Periplaneta > Periplaneta americana. Next base: position 170,774,786 of record JAJSOF020000003.1, on the reverse strand, counting down.
TGTGTAAACATTACGTAAGATCTCTGATAGAAGTCAGTGGATTGAGGACAGTCTTCAACTTGCGATGGAACATGTTATAACAGAGGATATGAACTGTTCAGAGCATCGCAAGAATACGGGATTTCTTACCGTGCCCTTAAGCACCTCATAAAAAAGACTGATGACAAAAAAATGTACTGGATTGAATTCATTGTGTGCAAGAAGTAATTTCACGAGTCTTGCACACGGCAATAAAATATGTGCAATGACTGTGTTCCTAAGTAGTGATAAACGAGTGAGAAAGTGTCCATGAGCTTTAGATTAAATCAATTTTGTTGTATACAGGTATCAAATCAAGTTCAGGTAAAATATACCTATATATCTGTAAATGTGCTAACTGCATTTGCCATCTTACCCGACTAACGGGGAAAGATACCTACAGTGCAGGTAAGAAGAAAACCTGTATCTATAAACAAGGTAATTAATGTTTTCTGTTTTGTACCAAAAACATAGTTTCAAAATACCTTCCAGACTTTGATATTTCAAGTTAAATGAACAGTATCTTAAATTTTCAATCAAAGAAAAAGTCAGGCATCTTCCCCCGATCCACTCTATTTGCAAACAATTTCGTATCAAAACTTGATACACGCATATTTCAGTGTTATTACGTTAGAGCATATATGAGAAAACCATGAATTTCTTTTCCTCAGCATGCTCTTACTAACTATTTTTTTTTTCATTTTGGGAGTAAACAATTCAAAAACTGCAATTTGGTAAAAAAAAAAAAAACAAGTCTTTCTCGATTCCCAAAAATATATCGGGTGTACTTATGAATTTGTAGAACTCACCGCTTCAATAATCTTTATGGCAGTGATATTTTTATACAAGAAAAAAGTTGAACAGGTTACATTGCTTACTTTAGTGACTTCAAAATTTTTGCACCTTGAATAGTCTATCCATACCGCTCGAAGGAACATAAAGACCTGTCTCAGGAGCTAAAAATTACTGAAGTATCAGTAAATATCTCAGAGAATCTATCAGATGGAGAGTTGAGTTTGGACCAAAAACGGTTCTAAATATGTATGTAGATTTCTAGAACCTCTGGACACATTTGACTTCAAAGGACTCTACAATATGAAGTCACAAAATAGGAACATTAAAATGTAGATCTAATTGTCGACTACCACATAAACAAGCATGGCAGTGTTGTTTTATGCTAGATAGAGTTGGAATATTTAGATAATTTATTTCAGTGAATTCAAAATTTATTAATTATTACTATTTTTGTTGATAATGCAATTGATTTAGGACATTTATGTATAGCGTTTCTATAAGTAGAAGATATATAAATTTCATAACCAAATCATCCTCTTAAAATCTAACTAATAAAGCCAAGGCTTTTAAATAAAATAGTAAACGAATTACAAATATCACAGCAGCAGGGAAAACAATTCCTTGGACTGACAAGCTATCCATACCGCTCGTAGACGTTTGAATGCTAGTAAATATCTCATAGAATCTATCAGGAAGAGAGTTAAGTTTGAATCCATAATGCCGATTAGATTCTTAGACATTATGGATATTGACTTGAAAGGCCTGTAGAATACGAAAAGTTTGATAAAGTCACAAAGACATAATCCTGGAAGCATTAAATGTGGACCTGATTGTAGATTACCACATAAACAAGCATTAACAAAGGAAACAAGCAAGTAATGTTTGCTTAACTACAGAATAATATATTGTTCTGGAATTAAGGCCTTCTTCTAGGAACTAACATTAGCTCTGAATGTTAACTAGAATCTCTTTGCAACTTTCTCTCAACTATGGAAAACTTTCAGAGCGCTTAACATGGATTAAGAAAGAGCCGCTGACCATGCAGTAAGCGGGTACATGTAGTAAATGTCTTGTAGGAAGTAACAATGATTGTGGGTAACAAACATGCACGCACAGGGAAAATATAAAGATTAAAATCTAAGAGAAACATAGGTTTAACGCATCCAGATTCGGATTATGAGAATAGGCCTAGGTGAAAATGAAACATTGAATGAAAAAGAGAAAGGAAAGAAGAAAAATTGAAATAAAGAATTAATGATGGAATGAATGAACAAAAAAGAGTAGAAATTTTAATAAGGAATGAAATATAGATTAATTTATGAGAAATAACAAATGAGAAAATGCATAATGAATGTGTAATTAAAGAACAATATTAAAACACTGATTGTGAGATCAGAAACGGGACTAATCATACAGAGGCCATTTTGAGAAAAACAGAAAAACTTTGCAAGCTGCACTGTATTTGCTTTAATGCCTTGTTTTTTATATTATTGCCTTACCAGTGGCGGACGTCCTATGTGTCCAATGGTTCAGAGAACTCCCAGAAAAAATAATTTAATTGTTTAAATAAATTTATTTATACTTTACACTATCTTTTTTTGTTTCTTGCTCATCTTTAATAAATTTACTTGCGGCTCTGATGTATTTTTTGTCGTATGAAAACCTATGAACCGCAGAGATCGAATACCTACATGCTTGTAAGCTTCGGAGGTTCAATTTCTCCTCTGAACCTTGCCGAGCCAGCTTCTGGACTTGCGTGCGGGGCGAGATGCAAGGGATTTGCTGCAGGGTAAACGGGTGGATGATCTGACTCTTGAACCAGCGCAGCTGTACAGTCACATATTTGTGAGATAGTAAACACGTTCTGGCGAAGATTTCGTGATCCAAACCGGAAGTCAGCTTCAATCTGTAGCTGAGATCATGCTTTTAGCGCGTGTACAAGTGTGTTATTGAATGTTGTATTTATTAGTGGTTTCTTACAATCCTTTAAATGTCCATTTAGTCATTCTTGGTGTTTTAGTCTTAATATATTCACCTGTGAGTGTGATCAGTATTCGTTTCCAAAGAAAATGGATAGTATTCAATATATTTTATAAACGATTTTTCAGTTTTAATCTTGGAAGATAAGTGTAAAATAAAGAAGCTTGGAAGGCCGTTATCTCAACTCGATCTAAAGCAAGCACAAACAAGCAGAGCTACGACATTTTGCAGAGCTTTTAATGTAAAAATGTATGAAAGAAACAACTGGATTTGCGGTTGTGAATTTACAAATAAATTATTTTCTTTCCCGTGCCTGCTGTTTGCTAAGAGTAAAGATACGAGTTGGACATGCACTGGTGTGTCAGATTTAAGCCATTTGGCACAGAAAATTAAGAGACATGATGAATCTGCTGCTCATAAGAATGCTTGCCTAGATTTATCAGTTCTTGGAAGAACAGAAATTAGGCGACAGCTTAGCTCAGCTTTCAGGCAGAATATTGAAAGACAGAATGATAACGTGAGGAAAAATCGCTATGTTCTTTCAGAGATGATTCACCATCACCATCACCATCACCATCACCATCACCATCACCATCACCATCACCATCACCATCACCATCACCATCACCATCACCATCACCATCACCATCATCATCATCGGGCTTACTTTAAGGTAATTATCTACTCTAAAGAACTGTAGTTATTTTTTTTATTTCTCAAAACAGAGATATTGTTTAAATTGTTGGAAAACTATGTAATATCATAAAAGTAGTGAACCTCTTGTCAGTTTAGGCACGAAAATCGAAAAATCGAAAGAGAATTGGGAGGACAAATTTAAAAGGTACGCAAAACGCGTCCTTGTACAAGGGGTTGGGGGCTGTACAAAACTAAATATGTGAGCTCCAAGCCTTTGGCCATAGTCTCACTATCGGGTTACGCTGCTCCACTGAAGGAGCTCTAGAAAATTTTGAAGGAGATGCCGAAATTGGACGTAACCTCTTAGGTACCACATTCGCGAGGGGGGACGGAGATTTGATCAAGTGATCACGGAACGGGGCGAGAAGGAGATGGCTGGTGTTTGCCGTTAGGATGGCAAGACGCTGTCACCTGTTGTTCGATGACAAGGCATGTGAAGGCCGTCGGAAGAAGCGCCGTGAAATCTAAATCTGCAATTTGAGAGGTCCCTGTCCTTTCAAATTGCGACTAATTGAGTGACCTCGTACATTTAATAGACAATTTATAGGTTCTGAACTAGGGCATACGTCGTTTACAAGAAAAGGGGAATATATATGGGGAAGGGCATATAGTTCCGTGGCCCATTTCTTATAGGACTAAACCCGACATTTGTCTTACGCCTTAGGAAAACCACGGAATACCTCAGGCAGGATGAGTTGTCTCATATATAAGAGACTAGCCAATTTGGCCATTATGTAGGAGGTGATTGTTGTCATGAGCCTTGTTGAATCGTCTCAATTTAGAGACCAGCCATTTGGCTTTATGGTGGCTCAATTACGAAGAGAGGGGAGAGATGTAATTATTAATTAATTTAGAGTAATTAGGGAGATATGAGTGCAGGTCCGTGGCCCATTTCTTTTAGGGCTCATCCCGACATTTGTCTTAGCGCCTTAGGAAAACCACGGAGAAACCTTAGGCAGGATGTTTAGGCACGAACCGTCACTGTGCCTTATACTTGACCACATCACTTGTCCCACAGGGAGTTAATTCTTTAGAGAACGGAACATATAGCTTTAAAAACTACTGATATGATCCTTTTCGATCTAAAGAAACAGACTGTCATAAAAACAGTAAATGAATTAAAATGGCAATAATTTTATGTTATTATACTATATTACTATTGTTATAAAAACGTTAAAGCACAAAGTTGTATTTATAAACAAGTTGACACCTCAGTACAACAGTATTCAATTGGGTCATCTTCACTGTCCGACAACTCACTCCCAGAATCTTGGGATGCCGGGTCATTTTGTTTAACACTGAATCTCGAAGCGCGTGAACATTTTGTTAGAGAAATGAAACTAGTCATTTGACAAGTCCCATTTTTCAACTTAACGCTAAAATTATTCTACAATGTTCCACGCAAGTGATAACTTGAATTTTTACCTTAAACGTTGAAGAGCCACTCATATGATATGTAAGAACTAACTCTTAGCTCACATACCCAAAACTTGATGGCTAGTCCCGTTTTTGAACGCAGCACCTCAATTTTAAGAATAATAAAGGGAGAGAATTAAAGGATGTTACTGTAGGAACTCAAAGAATAAAATAAGGAGAAATTAATATTATTCGGTAAAAAGTTAATTGTTCGTTAAAATATTGCATTAACTAACCCATAAGTGAAATAAAGAATGTATTAATTATTAATGACTATTTCGTTTATATGACGTCATTCCATTTTCGACCAATGAAGTGTAATGAAATTTTGAATTCCAACCAATCACAGTCAGACTTTGCGATAATTTTTGCAGCTACATTTATCGCTATGAATTTATCGCATGGTCGTTCTTTTGTTTAGTCGTTGTCGCCAACTGTTTCCCCGTGAATTGATAATCATGAATACATTAAGATGCAACTACACGATTAAACTTTTCTTTCAACTTTAAAGAAATTAATGCAAGATTGATATTTAATATTAATTAATATATTCACGCAGTGAAGAAGACGTTCAAAACGGCGCAATCTTCATGCATCTTAATTGACCGTATCTTTTAAACTTGATTCTTTCAATATTCTTCCCAGATTGCACGCATACGCGATTGGAATATTGAACTGTGTAGATGCAGCTTTAGTTCCGTTACACACTACAGCGAGAATGCGTTTGTCGAGCTACAAGAAATGCTTTCGTGTAGCACTGATTGTAACGGTCGAAATAAGACACAGCTCTGACACTGGTCCTGCTCCCACAGGTAACATAACCTATAAGTAGCCTATAAAATTTGTATTTTGTGAATGACATGAAATAATTAATAGAAAGTCAGATGTTCAAATTTATGTAACATCATCGCATATCAAACCCGATGACCTTGCATAGTAATAATAAGGTCTTTTCATCAAACTGCCTTCCGTATGGCGTAATAAAATTCGTGTTTTAATTAGGCCTATCTATACAGAGATGGCTTCACTGTGTAGCAACATGTATCGCTGTGAATACATAAGACATGTATCGCTGTGAATACATAAGCATTGGTATAATAATAATAATAATAATAATAATAATAATAATAATAATAATAATAATAATAATAATAATAATAATAATTTATTTTAGCTGGCAGAGTTAAGGCCGTAAGGCCTTCTCTTCCACTCAACCAGCAAAAAGTGTATATACATATGCATAAACTTACAAAGAATTCAACAATTTGATTTAGATGAGAATTACATGTATACAAGAGTTATTTACGAATTAAACAACAAAATACTATAAACTATTAATTAAACACTGAAATAAGCTGTGTACCAGAATTAAACTAAAATACATGGAATGTTAATATATTTCAAATGATATTAGATAATAGAAAGAGATTATTATGAGACAATTTTGAAAATACAGCACAATCAGGATGATGTCTAAAGAAAAAAGTAACAGCGTAGTCAGTGATAGTTTAAATCAGTATGATTGGAGTGAAATGCTAATAAGGTTATCTTTTAAGCTGTTCTTAAAGGTGTTTGTTGTCTTGCAGCCCCTAATATTTTGTGACAAGGAATTCTATTGACGCGAAGTGGATACTATAAAAGATGAGGAATAACAAGATCTTCTATGAAGAGGTATACTTAGCGTGCCACAGATAAGTGATCTGGTATTTACGTCGTGGTTAGAGTATAGATAAGAGAAACGAGACGAAAGGTATTTAGCTGTCCCCCCTGTTACTGTTAAATTAAATTATGATTTCAGCTGATAATGAAAATGTATTTATATTATAATAATATGAGAAAAGTGCAGTACATGTAATTAACATTGTTAAACCTGGTATTTCGCAATTGGCATTACTGAATAGTAACATCGAATTTCTTTATTGCAGTAATCGATATTCATCTACGAGTATTTCAACTTCACAATGTCTGAATAGGTTAAGTATTCGTTAATAAACAATTATTAACATTTTGTGATCGAATTATAGGGATATGTTATTTACATTTTTATTTTATTCACGAAATAGTCCTAATAAATGCCACTCTCGTGACATTACTATAGGTGAAAGAAGTAGATAATGAATAAATAAATTTAAATATTACGAAGGAATGACCTTAACAGCAATGCAATGAAGTGATGAAAATACACGTATTAGTTAAATGATAATGGTAACATGAAATAAAGAATTTATGGAAGAATGAATTCAGAAAATAGGAAAGAATGCTGGGTTTGCAGTATAAGACCTGTCCTTGCGTACAAAAATATGAATAAATAAGTGAATGAACTATAGCAATCTCATTAAATGAAACGAAATCAGAATATTGGTGTAGCCTTGTAGTAGAACTGAGGAGTGTTATACTGCGACAAAAAAATAAGGCCTAAACTGTGGGTTTTAGGCAGCCCAGACGGCCGTCACATCGCGGAGAGGGTAATAAAATATCAAGGGAGAGATTTTCGGGTTTGTGTTGAAACAGTAACAACGCGTTTTTAAACGGAGAAGAAGTGAAAGGTGGAGGGAAGAGAGGCAAGATTGAGGAAAGAATCTTTGTGGCAGTTTCTTATGGCAAGAAACGACGCCAGAGCGAAAAGATTTAGATATGGAGCAGAAGAGCGAGGGGGAAGGGGAAAACAAAGCAATAGCAGGAAGCGAAGAATTATAACATAATGAGGTGAAGTTGAAGACCGGAATATCTCTGTGAAATGACGAAATTATAGAACATTACTCCTAAATAATGCAGCACTCATCTCGGAGGTATGCAACAGGATGTAAAGAAAATGTCCTACCCTTCATTTCTAGATATGCTTGTCGCACTTGACGTCATGAGCTGAAACCCTGTGAAGAGTGTTAAAATTTTAGTTTACCTTCGGAAGATAAGTAAGGCCGGGTTTCGTATTGTAACCTTGTAGTTCGTAAAATACTTACTTACTGGCTTTTAAGGAACCCGTAGGTTCATTGCCGCCCTCACATAAGCCCGCCATAGGTCCCTATCCTGAGCAAGATTAATCCAGTCTCTACCATCATATCCCACCTCCCTGAAATCATTTTAATATTATCTTCCCATCTACGAATCTCGGCCTCCCCAAATCTTTTTCCTCCGGCCTCCCAAAAACACTCTATATGCATTTCTGGATTCGATGAAAGAGTAATGGAACGGAAAAAATTTTTCCGAATTTGGGACTCTAGAAACGGGTTTTCAGCAAACATTGATGATTTATCCACTAAAAGCCACACCGGATACAATCCGACGCCGGTTAGAATCGTCCAGATTAAGCTCCAACGTGGGTTCTTTCTAAATGGCCGCCCTCTGCACTACGTCATAGATGTCTATGAACGCAGGACGAAGTCCACACATGTGCTGAGGTGCACTCAAAATATGAGTGACTAGTTGGCCGGGATCCGACGGAATAAGCGCCGTCTTAAATCACGAAGATTTACGAAACATATCATATAATTATTTTAATGTTTAAGCTAATATGATATTTCCAAAGATATTTGGTCATCATACGATGAAATATTAATGGAACGGAAAAATTTTCTCTCCGGCGCCGACTAGTCATCATATCGAGTTATTTCAGCACATTGGACTTCGGTCCTGCGTTATTGACATCTATGACGTACTGCAGATTTTGGGCGGCCATTTAGAGGGAACCCAAGAGTTGGAGCTTAATCTGAGACGATTCTAACCGGCGTCGGAGTTGCAATCCGGTGTGGCTTAGTGGATAAAGCATCAGCAAATAAATGAAAACCCGGGTTCAAGTCCCGGCGAGAGAATTTTTCTCCGTTCCATTACTCTTTCATCGTATGATGACGCAGAATATCTGCATGGAAATATCATATGTACTTCGGTACATTAAAATAATATATATTTCTGGATTCGCCCATACGTGCTACATGTCCTGCCCATCTCAAACGTCTGGATTTTATGTTCCTAATTATGTCAGGTGAAGTATACAATGCGTGCAGCTCTGCGTTGTGTAACTTTCTCCATTCTCCTGTAACTCCATCCCTCTTAGCCCCAAATATTTTCCTAAGAACGTTATTCTCAACACCCTTAATCTCTGTTCCTCTCTCAAAGTGAGAGTCCAAGTTTCACAACCATACAGAACAACCGGTAATATAACTGTTTTATAAATTCTAACTTTCAGATTTTTTGACAGAAGACTAGATGAGAAAAGCTTCTCAACCGAATAATAACACGCATTTCCTATAACAAAGATATATTACATGTGCGTGGGAAAGTCATTTTCTCACTTGTGTGATAGTTTTAGCTCTACTCACATAAACGTATTGTCACTTCAAAGGAACGGTGTCTGCAAATTAGTGACGCTGTAGAAGTGCACGCCAACGAGTAACAACGTAGGAATCTCGGATGATTGAAGCAAACAATGTATCGTAGTGGCAAAGAAAACCAGATCGACTCTTGTAGCGATTTCAGAGCCTTGTTCACTCCAGAGCACGATAGACTGGTAACTAAGACTTTCGTGGTTCGAATCCTGCCTGGAAAGGAAACTTTTTTTTTTGTTCCTTATTCAATTTTATTCCCAATACTTTTCGATTACAGCGATATTTTACTAATTAATAGACTTATTATTCCCAGAACATGAATTTTACCAGCAATCGAAAAGTATTGGGAATAAATTTGAATAAGGAACAAAAAAAGTTTCCTTCCCAGGCAGGATTCGAACCATGAAAGTCTTAGTTACCAGTCTATCGTGGTCTGGAGTGAACAAGGCTCTGAAATCAGCTACAAGGGTCGGTCCGGTTTTTCTTTGCCACTACTGTACCTTATGAAAAAGATAATTATACCAAGGTATTGGTTGTACAAAGATTTTAGGTTTCGACACCGTATCATCCATGCTGAAACATCCAAAGTATCTGAACTACGTAGGCTAAATTATCAGAGAAAAGCAAAGGGAAAGTGTAACTTTGCTGTCAAATTCTTTACTAAGGACTTCTCTTCAGGGCAAGATGCAAAATGGAGTCGATAATCAGGGGATGAAAAAAAAATACAGAAAATTTGAGAGTAAAACGGGGTATACGTAATGACAGGAACAAGATACCACAAATCTCCGTTCTGATCTACAAGCGTCGCTATGTCACCTTTTAAATCTACAATTGTGAAATATGTTTTCAACCAGAAATCGCTTGAATGAGACATTTGTCGAAAGAAAGATTGGTCGCGGTGGTCCACCAGAATGGCCTCCACGTTCACCTGACTTGACAACGATAGGTTTTTTTAAACTCTCGCATGCTATGAATGAAGTACTTTACGACACACTCGTACGTATTCCGACTCCGAATGACACAATTTCTCTGCAAATGTGTGAGAGTGTACACATTTTGGATATTTGATTCCGGTAATTTGTAAACAAAGAATGTAATCGTAGTATTGATATGAAGGTGTCAGTCGTGCGATGACTTTGGATTTTTGCACAGCGTCATATATGCAGAAACTTCCAAAATTTCGAAACAATGTACCAGCTCAATCAAAAAGAAAAAGAAAAACTTATAATTTATGTTCAATGTCAAGAACTTTTCTTCAGGGCTGGATATCAGATGTAATATGGAGTGGATATCTGCAGGATATGAAACTAATTAACAGAAAATCTGAGGGTAAAAACGGGTACTATACTAAGAATAAGAGAAAGTGACGCAGAGACTTCTTTACCGGTCTACATGGGTTAAAATATGTCACCTTTTAAAACTGCAATATTGTGAAATATGTTTTGTGCCAGAAGTCGCCTGAAAGAAGCATTTGGAGAGTGATGGATTGGTCGCGGTGGACAACAGAATGGACTCTACGTTCACCTGACTTCACAACGGCCGATTTTTATCCTCCTACGTGCCACGAGGAAAGTACTTTACGACACACCGTTTGAGGATGAAGAGACCTTCGCACAACGCATTCTAGCTGCAGAAGAAATGTTGCAATGTAGCACACCACTCGTGCACCATTCCAAAAACGCATCAATGCTTGTTGCGCAATTGTGATGTTATACCATAATAATAATTTAATTTAATTTATTTAACTAGCTAAATAGCTAGCGAGTACAATTTAAAATAATAAAACAAAAATGTTTCTAGCTATTACCGTAAGAGCCAGGTTTGTGTACGGTGTGGTCTTAGCCAACAATATAACATAACATTTAAAAAGACAGTTTACTAAATACAATAAGTAACTTAATTCAAACCAATAAATAACACAAAAGCAAAAAAAAAAAAAAATAAAAAAAAACACATTTAATAAATTGAAAAGAAAAATAATTCAATAAAAAATGAAAAGAGAAAGAGAGAAAAACACATTTAATATATATTGATCAGACAGAAGCCAGTGATATTCAATAAAAACATGAATATAGTTGACAGAAATAAAAGGTAAAAAAATACATTTGTTAATATTATATATCATGAATAATTTTATAAATTTCAGGTTTTTAAAAGCTTCAACTTTTGAAAATATTTCAGATTTGAAAAACATGAATATAGTCGAGAGAAATAAAAGATAAAAAATATATTTGTTACTATAATATATCATTGAATAATTTTATAAATTTCTTTTTTAAAATTCAATTTTAAAATATTTCAAATTTGCAAAAACATGAAAAAATATACTTTCGCGTCTGCAGAAATAAAAGATAAAAAATATATTTGTTATATATTATATATCATGAATAATTTTATAAATTTCTTTTTAAAAGCTTCAGTTTTAAAATATTTCAAATTTGGAAAATGGTTTGTAATACGATCAACTTTGTAAGTTTGTTAAAACTTTCTATGCTTTAAATATTTTTATGCTCGACCATGCCGAAATGTAGTAATTATACACCTGGTAGCAGTCCTTTAATGCACGTCATTAAAGTACACCTATTCATTAAAGTCATTAAAGTACAGGTGTTCAACCAATGACAAGTCAGCTTTGTACCGTTATAAAACCGCAAGTATCGATTATTCTCGGATATGCAATCGAAAGAGAATTAGTGAAGGGTCACGGAGGCTGGAAATCCAATACTGTCGCAGAAGGTTATGTTCTGTTAATATAATAATTAGCGTTAATTGTAAATAATATTCAAATAAATTCAATTTGTCATCTCGTTTTTCAATGTCTAATTTAATTTCAATGTTATAGGCCTATCAAAGTTAATATTTAGTTTACTCTGTAGGTTCTTATAGGCTATCAAGGTCAATGTGACATCTGTTCCTCGGAAAAAATCAATACTTTCGCGTCTGCGCACATCTCATTCACGAATAGAACAAGGTCATTGCTCAAGGTCTTGTTAGATACAAATAACAAAATGAATAATTTCAAGTTAGAAATATGGTCGAGCATAAAAAGTCGTACGAAACTCGCCTACAATGGTAATTAAGAAGCTCGTATGAAAATTATGAAACTCGCTTGCGCTCGTTTCATAAACATCCATACTCGCGTCTTAATTACTATCATTATAGGCTCGTTGCATAATGTACTATTATTTGTTCAAATAACTTTCAATACGTTTAAATAATAAAACAAATAGGAGAATACTTCGGAGAAAAATCTGGTAATCGGGCCAAAACGGGATTCAAACCACGCACGAACGCAGCCTTAGAACGCAAGTCCAGTGTGGTTAGATTCAGGAAAACTGTAATGAGAATTTAGGTGTCATTCCCAGAGACACCGTTTACTTTATCTCGCCGGTATTTTCCCAGGGGTTTCGTCTTTGTATAAGTTAATATTTCTGTATGAGGAACGCAATCTGGGGCGCGAGTGGATTGAGGACGTGTCCACCTCATTTGTAGGATATGTGAACTCCATCAGGTCCGCCACATAACCAATCCCGCTGCACGAGAGGCTTAGCCGAATGAAAAGGCTCCGAGATGAGATCTTTTCTTCGCCAGGCAGATTGTACAGCTCCCTCGCTGCAGAGGAGTGCACTAATTGGAAGAACCGGATTGCAGTCTGGCCATTCAGTGCAGGCGGGCTTAACATTCCACGAAGAAATGAGAGATGAGGGATTCTTGCTCAGCTTGTGAGGATTCCCAAATCTAGACTTCATATTTTCTCATGCTTTGTTTAAGGATCTTTTCTATAAGTTGTGAGCTGAACAATATTGAATATTTGAACAATTGTTCATCGATCCCGAGCTGGTTGAAGATACTCAGCTACCCGGGAATTCCACGACACCGTCTCTTTTTTTATATCACAATTGAACAATTTTTCCCTTGAAATTATTCAAATCTGCTTTACAGGGAGCCTTACCTGAAAGACTAGATTTTTAAAATATACGTTTGTACGTTAACAGAAAAACAATTCCAAGTCACACAGAGATTGTGTGCACTCGATCTGGCGTTTCGTCAGCCCACGCGAGTTGTGTGGTTATAAAGGGAAAAGTTGAGACGGTGTCGGGTGGAGTTCCCATATATTGGCAGAGCGCTGGTACGTTACCAGAGGTCCCGGGATCGATACCCGGCCCCGGAACAATTTTTGGTTTGAAAATATTCAAGCCTTTTTTACCTGAAAAATTTTGCTGAACAAAACTTTAAAAAGTGCAGTTACTGTATTGTAGAATGTCTGATATTCCACAAGGCTCTTTTTCAATTAGTTATTCATTAACATTATTATTATTATTATTATTATTATTATTATTATTATTATTATTATTATCATTATTATTATTGTAGTAGAGTCTCACAAACTCGACCTAATGTGGACTGAGAGGTTGTCGAGTTACGAAAATGTCGAGTTTTGCGGACTTGTAGAAGGGTTATATAAAACATATTATTTCAGGATACAATATATTGAAGCTGAAAGTTTTGAAAATACTGTATGATTTCACTATCCGTTGTCTAGAGTTGCAAATTGGATTTTATATTTTAAAGAATTGCACAAAAAATATTTATTCCGGGATCCTTCGAAGAGGTGAAAAAATTCAAATATCTTGGAGCAAATGACACTCGGGAGGAAATTAAACGCAGAATAAATATGGAAAATGCCTGTTATTATTCGGTTGAGAAGCTTTTGTCATCTAGTCTGCTGTCAAAAAATCTGAAAGAATTTATAAAACAGTTATATTACCGGTCATTCTGTATGGTTGTGAAACTTGGACTCTCACTTTGAGAGAGGAACAGAGATTAAGAGTGTTTGAGAATAAGGTCCTTAGTAAAATATTTGGGGCTAAGAGGGATGAAGTTACAGGAGAATGGAGAAAGTTATACAACGCAGAACTGCACACATTGTATTCTTCACCTGACATAATTAAGAGCATTAAATCCAGATGTTTGAGATGGGCAGGGTATGTAGCACGTATGGGCGAATCCAGAAAAGCAGATAGAGTGTTAGTTGGGAGGCCGGAGGGAAAAAGACCTTTGGGAAGGCCGAGACGTAGATGGGAGGATAATATTAAAATGGATTTGAGGGAGGTGGGATATAATGATAGAGAGTGGATTAATCTTGCACAGGGTAGGGACCGATGGTGGGCTTATGTGAGGGCGGCAATGAACCTTCGGCTGCCTTAAAAGCCATTTGTAAGCAAGTACTGTATATAGTCTATTGAAGCTGAAAGTTTTGAACATACAGTATTATTTCACTATCCGTTGTCTAAAGTTGCATATTGGATTTCATATTTTAAAGAATTGCACAAAAATATTTATTCTGGTTTTTATCTCATCATACGGATGTAGTAGTTCTTTTATTTTGATACCTAGCTATTCAAAGCCGAAAATGCTCTGAATTTTGATTTTCATTCAATTGTAACGTTACTAAAAAACTAAAATAATGGCTTTTGAAGGGAAAATAATAAAAAATCTAAAATTTTTATTCTTAATCAGTGTATAGAACAAGTTAGTGAATTTGATCACCTGGGCTGTAATCTCTCCTACAGAAACTCTAGGGATGTGAACATAAAATTAGCCAAATTTCAACAACTTTTAAGCACAATAAAATCAACATTACTAAAGAAAGTCGGACCAAAGACAATTTTGAGATTTTATAAAACAATGACATTTCCAACTTTATTATATGAATTAGAAACATGGGCCTTAACATCAAATCAACTCCAAAAAATAGAAGCGGCTGAGACGAGACTGCTAAGACATCTAGCAGGCCGTACTCTTTTTGATCATAAACGGAATGTTGACATCAGAGAGGAATTGCACATCACAGTCCTCACTGAAGCCATAGAAGTTTACCGAGATAACTGATATGGACACATATCACGGATGTCCAGTAACAGGTTACCTCAAAGATTGTTTTCTTACAGACCTAACGGGAAGAAAGACCTTGGAAGGCCTCAAAAGCGATCGAAATACCAGCTCACTTAAGGCGGAATAGGCCAGAAGATCTAATCCTTGACAGAATTTGATGATGATGATGATGGTGATGATGATGATGTAACGTGACATCAAGATTCTGCTACCGACTGAAGACTATAAATCTTCGCAATATTTACTTTAATACCAAATGGGTTTCCTTATCTATTTAGAAAACCTAGGAAACTTTGAAATTCAAAGGTGTCATTATGGATTTTTGAATCAAAAACCCCAGGCTGATCGGGTGTCGCACCTGGATCGTCTCTATAACATGTCTCGATTTTGCAGCCACCTCAGGAACTTATTGCTATGGCTACGGCACGCTGTAAACACAATTCTTATTCTTCCTCGGAAGTGTCGATCTTTAAAGCACAGTTAGGATTGTGAGTGCACTGATTTTCTTACTCAGTTGCCTGGCCCTGTTACTATGGCATCCATGCCAGACTCCGATATCCAGGAAAAAAATGAACACGTGGCGAAGGTGACCCAAACAGTCACATTGCGTGCTATTCTGTTGTGTAATCATAACTGACTACATGAAATACGCATCAATATACCATACTGTTCACGTTAAAAACAACAGATAAATTAATGCTGGGTTCGCATGTGGACTTGTGTGCAATATTTGATATTCCGTTGCTCCTTGTTTTTCGTATCACTATTAACGGACAAAAAATTTCTGGAACATTATCATTACGAAGTTGACACTTTTAACAGGGATCTATATAGATCGCTGACTGGATATCTCGGAAGCTTTAGGGACTGAGACCGTGAATTAGCTGTTTCGTCATTTGTCAAGCGGGCAAGAATGTACGTAATACTCAAGTAACAGCGGTACGTACACTTAAAAGCGGTGCATGACATCGGCATTTTCTGATAATGTCACACTCAGAATGTACACTGAACATCTACGCCTATTAGGATAAAATACTAACGTATGGAGTCAATACAGATTCTTTCCCGCTTTAAAAATGGCTGTGCAGTATAAAAAGCGTAAAAAATACATTGTTGTTGTTTAGTCAACTGTCCGAAGGCAGGTTTGAACCTCATAAGTAACACCAATAAGGCATCACTCACGAGGCAACTAGGCCAGGATATAATAGGTTAGGGTGGCCAGTTCCATTACCTCTCCAATGGGTACATCGCCGATTAGCTATATATTCCACTAATCACACTTCAGATGCATACAAATAATTGTTTTTCCTCTGACACATATCGTTAAGTGAGATGTACTGCCTGATAATAATACATATAGCCTACGTATCACCCAGAACCTCAATCAGAGATGAAAAAAATACATTAAGGAATTCATTTCTGAATAATGAGGAAATGTTAGTAGAATTATTTTCTTAACGACCGTGTTATTATTATCATTACCATTACCATTATTATTATTATTTTTATTATTATTATTATTATTATTATTATTAAAATAAGAGCTTTTCAACACTTATGACAAAAATGAATGCTATAGGTTCAAACGTTGTAAATTTGCTGAAAGTTCCGATTTACTCGTACCAGCATTTCAACACTTTCACAAATTACACATACACTCACCCTAGTACGGTAAAGTTGCTTATTTCCGTGATACCTCTAATCCCGTGTTACTTTTTTTTAAATTGGATTTTTTTCCAAAAACCACTTATTTATTTATTTAAATTTAAATATACAGAATACAGAATATAATTACAACTATAGAAATAGAAATAAAATAATACAATCAATATAAAAAAGGAGATACAGTAATATTAACAAAATTTGAGGACCGTACAAGCAGCGCTCGTGTTCGGTCGCAGTTCAGAAATATTATTAATAAGCTTATAAGAGAATATACAAAGTAAAATAAAATAGGAACTAAAATTAAAATTGCAGCTACAGTCAAATTATGTAATATAATATTATATATATTAATATATATTATATATATTATATAATAATATAAGAGGAATATAGAAAGTGAAATGAAATAAAATAAAATAAAATAAAATGAAATAAAATATAAGCTTTGCTGTTCGACCACAGCGCCAGGCATATTTCTCGAAGCAATGCATCTTTCGCCTACTTTTGAGACATCGGTGAACTTCATAGTAAGATACCCAATTCCGTGACGTTCAGTAAAAAAAAAACATATCACGGAATTACGAATGTCACGGAATTAGGTAACTTTACCCCACATGACATAACTCTTTACAGGTACACATAATGTATAGCGTGTCCCGCCGAAGTGGTATGCAACTAGAAAATGGGTCACAGTCCTAACATCTATCCGCAGTATGAGGAACCCGAATGACACAAGTGAAGTGGACAGGCATTAGACAGACAGACACACCCGCTCGCTCGCTATCCCTGTTACCGGTACTGTACTCCAGTCACGAGAAAGTCTCTGCGGAATGAGACGAAGCGGGGTAATGCTGTGAATGAATGTTGTCATAAGGTCACACACACACACACACACACACACACACACACACACACACACACGTGGGTACTCGTATCTCTATTGGCTAGCTCTCACAGCACAAACAATAACATTGATACACACATATTTATAATATCCTAGTTACAAAATTAGATCACTGTTAATCTCCTGGTTTTTTAATCCCTCCATACAGGATATAACAAATGCAGGAGAGCGCATGGTTTTTAAACTGACGTTATAACGATAATATTATTTATCTACTTCGCTTCAATAGATGGCGCAATAGTAAGCACATTCCTTTCACGGTTGATCTCTTGGTTGGAGAACAGTACAAGTACAGGGACATCATTTTATTTTTACTAGCATTTCTAATATTGTTGAGAACCGAAAACGCCGTTTGCTACTCCCTTCCACTACTGGAGTTCGATGATACTGGCGTAATATACAAACAAATCACTTTACTAGCTATAGGAGGGAAGAAAAGTAGTTCATCCATTTACGTAAACTAGGAAATATCACGCTTTTGAGTTTGATACTTTTCATTAGGTTTTTGTTTAATCAAAATACAGTACTGTATTAACAATAAGTGTTTTTACTCACGAATTGAGCTATCCATGTGGACGTATTCATTATGCAGTGTATATTATACTGTCTACAGCACATTGGCATACAATTTAGAGAATGAAGTTAAATTGAAAAATAAACATAATATGGATATTTAAACACATTTTTGAAAATGGTGGCAGTTCATTTCGATACAGGCTTCAGTTCTAATCTGCATATTATTGTACTATATACTATTGTACCTAATTCCAAGTACCAGTTTCGTCCTTTATACCAGTAACTCATGTTGAAATAATTCTGTACCTACTCTATAAAAGAGTACCTTACGTACTGTAAATTCAATCTTCACTTCTGCCCGACCGAAAAGATAAAATTACTCAGACATGCTATCTACTGCCCGTCCAAGTGGTTATGTCGCAGGGTCGTAGAAAGGGGGGGATCACGTGGCAGTTAATTACTTAACGAGGCCCTTTTATTTAACTTATTTTAAGCACTTGTATGGGTATAATATTACGTAGACGTCCAATTCCTAACAAAAATTAATGTTCTCAGAAAAGATCTAAGACAACCCAGCCACTAGCCATTACAGAGACGCGAGTAAAAGCAGATGGGGGAAACCGGGATGCGACGTAGGCAAATGAGCGACAGTACCTGTGAGAAAATGATTCAATATTGAAAGCCCTTTCGTTACTGGAAAACGCGAACATATTTTTGGAACGTACTGTTTACTATGACCGTATGGCTACTATGACTGTATATGCGGTCTTGGATGTGTGTGGAGGACGGTTGAACTTCATTAGTAGAAGGGGTGGGAGTGAAGTACATTCAAAAACTCAGGTACAATAAAAATGGAAGTAAAAATAAAATGATGTCCCTGTACTTTATTTTCGAGACATGATAATTACCAAGTTATTATACGAGCATTTTTAACTATATATGTTAATAGCATATCCTACTCGGAGTTCTGAATATTCATGAACAAGAAAAAAGTGCTGCGAAGGATACCCGCCTCGCATAATTGGTATTGTATACGCAAAACTGATCGCCGAGCTCAACAGATGTACCAATAAGATCAAGTAAAATTTCCTCTTCCCTACGAATCGAAAGCTCCAGAAAACAAGCTGAGAGATTAACCATTATTATAGCTCTAAGCATCCTTCATTCATATCAAGATCCAAGAATGCGATATTCACTTATTATTCACAACACTGCGATCAGCACATCTAACGCCACTGTAATAGACCGGCATTAAATAAACAACAACTAGCTACAAATAACAGCGCAACAACGACTTCAAGTGAACAAAACAGGTGAACTATTCTGATTAATGATTCCTAATTTTATGTTGTGGATAACGAGCAATATATTCAAAGCAGTTCCTGTATAAAACGATTTATGTACCGTTTTCATTAAGGCTCATTTTGCAACCTTATGATAAGGCGAAGTGAACCATAGGAGCAGTGGCAGTTGTGTACCATGGCGACCAGGTGACGAGCCGCAGATGAATCGCCCGTATAATTACAATGAATTGTGCACCAACTGATCTCCCGCCCCCAAATAAATTCTACACTGATGTGGGATCTTAACCCATAAACAAGCCACCCCACTACAGCCTACCTCAGCCCTTCTTGCCACGTTCAGTAGTGGAATAAGGGACACACGACTATTTAACGGCGCTCAATCAACTGAGTTATTCACCTCTGTTAAGTTTGAGTTCCTTTTGCTTCATCCCTTCTGAAGGAACATGATTCTTTCCATCTTATCCTAAGCCAATGACAGGGTTCATCACCAAAGCTCGGAACTTGGGGACTGGTGTCGTGTGTATGAGTAAGGTTACAGGTACAACGTACACAAAGCTCACGCTGCAAGCTCTCAGGGACAGTCGTATGTACTAAGAAAATGGCCACAACTAATGACAGGAAGACGGACGAAGAAACTGTTATGTCGAAGCCAATGACATTCAGAGAATTAAAGGTAAACGGTCTGTTTGAGGAAATAGAAAATACGTGTTATTTCGAATGGGTATTATAGAAGTTTGAAAATACATATTTGTTTTAAATTTAAGATACAGAATTTCGTGGAGAATTCGGAGGAGATACATTATTTTTTTTTCGAATGGAGAGTTTATATTTTGTAAGTTGTGCCACACACAAACTAGAGGCTGGAAACGAAATTCATTGAAAGGCATTGCAGTCCCTCAAATTGTAGAAAAGTCTGTCCATAGCCATGGATCGAGACGTAGAGGGCTTGCCCTAGTAGTGACACACTAATTGAAAACTATTTTCGAGAAAAATGTAGGATATACTTATCTTTCTCAGATACGAGATCAGCTAGCAACTGCTGAAAATCGAACAGAAAACAGTAACAGTGAAAACATTCAGTATTTTAAGTCTGCTACCGAAAAATCTTCGAATGTAGATAGTCATGCACTGTAATAAAATGTACACAGCAGAACAGTAAATTTGATATATTTCTCATGTTTATTTTTATTATATATATGCTATGAAATTACGTGTTTCAACCTACCATAATATTATCAATATGTTGTTGCAGCCAGAAACCACTTTTGTAGCAGACCTGACAGTACCTCCGTGCTGGAAGCGGGAGTTTGTTGACATTGAAGTCCGGTCGCTTAGTCACGTGCAAAGACACAAGTCCCCAAGTTCCGAGCTTTGTTCATCACGTGTGTACTTACACGTGTGCGGACTTTCAATGGGGTTTTGTAGGTAACTGTTGTGGAAGGTTTCTTTATTATTAAGTCCGAGTTCACTAGTACTTACTTACTTACCTAATGCCTTTTAAGGAACTCTAAGGTTCATTGCCGCCCTCACATAAGCCCGCCATTGGTCCCTATCCTAAGCAAGATTAATCCATTCCCTCTCAGTTATCTGTCCATACATCATCACTCAATCTAAAACATGTAACGTCGGGTGAACCACGCCTCCTTGTCTGGACGTAAACAACTGAACAACTATGTAAGTATAAATATAAAAAAAATAAAATAAATATAATAAACTTAAAAAAAACGCTGAATCAGCTCACAACCTTTCAAAATTAGTAATAAGCTATTAACTTAAATATTTTCAGACAAATATGGCATTCACCACGACGAATTAGACTGCGTGCTCTCCTACCAACAGCATTTGCATCACAGCTAGTTCCATCCCTTTTAAAGTTATACATTATAATTAACATTTTAACATAGTAAATATCAAATTGTACAATTTAATTTTAATGATATGACCTAATGAGAATATTTAGCCTTAATTGTATAAGGTTAATATCATGCTGTGCCTTTCCTTGTTTTATATACATACGAGAATCAAGCATCAGTGTTCAGCTTTACCATGTACAGTTTACCTCAAGAGGCACGAAACTTATATAGTCTACTTGTAAATACCAGAACGTGCATTACTTACTATATTATTAATTATTAGATCAACTTATCACCTATTTTAAAATTTTTTGCATCTCATGCACCTGATGATGACTTTTTAAAGTCGAAAATATTAGTGAATTTGTATTAAATATTGTGATGTAACAGATTATCTGACCTCACAAACTGAAAAGTGTATTTGATTGAAAATTTATTATATATAATTATTAATAAGATTAATCCAGTCTCTATCATCATATCCCACCTCCCTCAACTCCATTTTAATATTATCTTCCCATCTACGTCTCGGCCTCCCCAAAGATCTTTTTCCCTCCGGCCTCCCAACTAACACTGTATATGCATTTCTGGATTCGCCCATACGTGCTACATGCTCTGCCCATCTCAAACGTCTGGATTTAATGCTCCTACAATGCGTGCAGTTCTGTGTTGTGTACCTTTCTCCATTCTCCTGTAACTTCATCCCTCTTAGTCCCAAGTATTGTCCTAAGCATCTTATTCTCAAACACTCTTAACCTATGTTCCTCTCTCAAAGTGAGAGTCCAAGTTTCACAATCATAAAGAACAACCGGTAATATGACTGTTTTACAAATTCAAAGTTTCAGATTTTTTGACAGCAGAATAGATGATAAAAGCTTCTCAACCGAATAATAACAGGCATTTCCCATATTTATTCTGTGTTTAATTTCCTCCCGAGTATCATTTATATTTATTACTACTGCTTCCAGGTATTTTAATTTTTCCACTTTTTCAAAAGATAAATTTCCAATTTTTACATTTCCATTTCGTACAATATTCTCGTCACGAGACATAATCATATACTTTATCTTTTCGGGATTTACTTCCAAACCTATCTCTTCACTTGCTTCAATTAAAATTCCCGTGTTTTCCCTAATCGCTTGTGGATTTTCTCCTAATATATTCACGTGATCCGTTTAGACAAGCAGCTGATGTAACCCGTTCAATTCCAAACTCTCTCTGTTATCCTGGACTTTCCTAATGAGATACTCTAGAGCAAAGTTAAAAAAGTAAAGGTGATAGTGCATTTCCTTGCTTTAGCCCATAGTGAATTGGAAATGCATCTGACAGAAATTGACTATATGGACTCTACTGCATGTTTCACTGAGACACATTTTAATTAATCGAACTAGTTTCTTGGGAATACCAAATTCAATAAGAATATCATATAAAACTTCTCTCTTAACCGAGTCATATGCCTTTTTGAATCTATGAATAACTAATGCACTGTACCCTTATACTCGTAATAGGTTATTATTATTATTATTATTATTATTATTATTATTCTTATTATTATTATTACTTACTTACAAATGGCTGTTAGAGAACCCACAGGTTCATTGTCGCCCTCACACAAGCCGGCCATTGGTCCCTATCCTGAGCAAGATCAATCCAGTCCCTACCATCATATCCCACCTCCCTCAAACCCATTTTAATATTATCCTCCCATCTACGTCTCTACCTCCCCAAAGGTCTCTTTCCCTCAGATCTTTCAACTCTGAGGTGTCTGGTCAGATCAAGCCAACTCCAGAAATGGCCCTTTTAAACTGAAGAGGTGGAAAAATTCATTTATCTTGGAGCAACAGTAATAAATATAAATGACACTCGAGAGGAAATTAAACGCAGAATAAATATGAGAAATGCCTGTTATTATTCCGTTGAGAAACTTTTATCATCCAGCCTGCTCTCGAAAAAGCTGGAAGTTAGAATTTATAAAACAGTTATATTACCGGTTGTTCTGTATGGTTGTTAAACTTGGACTCTCACTTTGAGAGAGGAACAGAGGTTAAGAGTATTCGAGAATAAGTAGGCTACTTAGGAAAATATTTGGGGCTAAGAGGGATGAAATTACAGGAGAATGGAGAAAGTTGCAATAGTGTAGAATTGCAAGCATTGTATTCTTCACCTGACATAATTTAGGAACATTAAATCCAGACGTTTGAGATGGGTAGGGCATGTAGCACATATGGGTGAATCAAGAAATGCATATAGAGTATTAGTTAGAAGGCCGGAGGGAAAAAGACCTTTTGGGAGGCCGAGACGTAGATGGGAGAATAATATAAAATGAATTTGAGAGAGGCAGGATATGATGGTAGGGACTGGATTAATATTGCTCAGAATAGGGACAGATGGCGGGCTTATGTGAGGGCGGCAATGAACCTCTCTGTTCTCTAAAGTAGTAAGTAAGTAAGTAATAATAATATAATAATAATAATAATAATAATAATAATAATAATAATAATAATAATAATAAATGACTGTTTTATGTCTAATATTGCCCAACACAGTTCCCGTACTAGCAAACATATTTTGTGCGAGATCGTGCGTATTTGCTTGTTTTCCGCACAGAACCAATACGCGGTAAGTGTGAAATACCACATTCAGTATTCCCAACGTAATCATAACAATTTCCTCTCTTCTTACCGCTTAAGCGCGACATTCATTTTACTGCTTTAGGCTTTTAACATATTATTTTTAGAGACGTTTAACACAGTAATAACTATAAATTGAAACTTTTTTCACATAAATTGCACTGTTAATTATTGTTTTTAAATATTTGCAAAAATTAAGTAAAGTCTACTACTCCACGAAACTTATTGCATTCCTGATACAAGTAACATTAAGGAAGCCGTGAAAAAATCAACGAGATTCCAGATGCCGATGTTATTACTGCAATATGTTATATAAATAATATTGTTAAAATATTAAAATGAAAAATGAATCATTACATAACCTTATCGTTTGTTTTAAGTTCGCATTTATAGACTGGGGAAAAAAAAGACAGACGTATATCACGGCCTGCTGGATAGTAACCACAGAAAACATTTTACAGCAACGATGTTGAAAAAAGATATTTTGGTGTTCCGAAGTTGGCGTCATTAAACAGAAACCAAGATGGATATTTCATTGCAACTAATTAGAAATTCGTCTTTCAGGTATGTAATAAACGATCTTCGCACAAAATAATGTACGATACACGAGCGGTATGTTTGTTTCATGTTTAAGATTCAACTACGTTTCGCTTTTTCAATCTTTTGCTCGACCATGAAAACGTCAACATACCGCTCTTGTAACATATATTACTATTATTTAATGATGCTTTCTACTCCAGTGCTTATTCAGCATCAAAATTCAGAATGGGAGGAAAAATGACATAGATTTTTCACTTGGAGCCTCTACCAGGTAGAAGGTTGTCTTATTTGCCATAAATATTAGAAATTGAACAGACAATCTTACTTCATTACCGAAGAAAGTCATGATGCTCTTATACTGTACAAGAGTAGACTACAGGCACCAGGAAGGCGTTTTTTAAGATTAGTGATGGGCGTAACAAGGAGGGATAGGATTCAAAATGTAGAAATCAAAAGTAGGCTACACGTTACCAATTTAAAGGAGGACATTGTTAAATGTAGAAATAAATGGGTACAGCATAATATAGTAATGGTTAATAATAAATTCCCCTGTCAAATACTAAATAATGTATGTATGTATTTATTCACACTGCAGTGGGTATATACCCGGTGGCAGTGGTAACTAATTACACTCAATAATGACAATAATAAACTTATTAATTAAAAATACAATTAATAATAATACTAATAATTAATACTAACAATAATTTATAATAATAATAATAATAATAATAATAATAATAATAATAATAATAATAATAATATAACAATAACAACAACAACAGGGAATATACTAAATTAAATGAAACGATCACTTAAAATAACATTTGAAATAAATCTAATTTGTATCTTAAAACTGAGATCGAACTAAAACCCACGAGTATGATATGTTCATATCTGCACAAGTACCTTTCAAATTACACTCATTTCGCTGTCAACTCACTCACTGCAATGGAACTACGACACATTTCACTGATTCTATCCTGATTTCACTAACACTTCAAAAACATTTCACTGTTCAAATACTTTGCACTGCCACTATAAACTATAAAGCTTCACTGACAGGAACACGTTTCACTTACACAGCACACTTCACTGACACGACATACTTATTCACTGATACAACACACTTCTCTGACACAACATAATTCTTCACTGATACAACACTTCAATAACAAAATATCATTTACACCCTTTAAATACTGTGTATAATTACCGTCTATTAGTAAAGTCCTTAAGTCTATTTTTAAATACATTTTTGGTTGTTGGTAAAGCCTTTAGTAAATCTGCAGGTAAAGCATTCCAGTCCCTGATAGTACGATTGAGAAAAGAAAACTTCCCAGTGTCCGTCCTCTGCCTTCTTTCCCTCAATTTATATGAGTGGTCGTTCCTTGAAGAGTAATTTGGCGGCTGCAACCTATTTTTTATTTCTCTCCAGGCAGGCTCACCTCTGTATGTTTTGAACAGTGCGCATAATCGAATTCGCGTTCTCCTGTCCGTGAGTGTGTCCCCCATTTTAATGGTGAATTTTTCCGACAACACTTAAGAGCCCGTTTTTTAATCTTTTCCAGCGTCTTAATATATTCTAATCTGTAAGGATCCCAACATGCAGCACCATATTCCGTTACTGGACGTAATATCCCTTTAGGAAAACTGAGTTCAGGCCGTCCTAAGGAAAAGTGGCAACAAAATTAGAAAAGGAGCCACAATGATTCGTTGGACTTAATGCTTGAACGAAGAAGAAGAAGAAGAAGAAGGAGAAGAAGAAGAAGAAGAAGAAGAAGGAGAAGAAGAAGAAGAAGAAGAAGAAGGAGAAGAAGAGGAGAAGAAGAGAAGAAGAAGAAGAAGAAGAAGAAGAAGAAGGAGAAGAAGGCGAAGAAGAAGAAGAAGAAGGAGAAGAAGAAGAAGAAGAAGAAGAAGAAGAAGGAGAAGAAGGAGAAGAAGAAGAAGAAGAAGAAGGAGAAGAAGAAGAAGAAGGAGAAGAAGAAGAAGAAGAAGAAGAAGGAGAAGAAGAAGAAGAAGAAGAAGAAGAAGAAGAAGAAGAAGGAGAAGAAGAAGAAGAAGGAGAAGAAGAAGAAGGAGAAGAAGAAGAAGAAGAAGGAGAAGAAGAAGAAGAAGAAGAGGAGGAGAAGAAGAAGAAGAAGAAGAAGGAGGAGGAGGAGAAGAAGAAGAAGAAGAAGAAGAAGGAGAAGAAGAAGAAGAATGAGAAGAAGAAGAAGAAGAAGGAGAAGAAGAAGAAGTAGGAGGAGGAGGAGGAGGAGGAGGAGGAGGAGGAAGTCATGCCGAAATTGTAACAGGAAATTTATGAAATTCCTTGAAGTTCATAAAACGTCTTTATTCTTGATACGTCGTTGTTAGTTTAGGTAAGGCTGGATTTAAAGATTAAATACGAGTAAATACTACCACAGACAGGATGAATACACCCCATCTGATAATTAGTTAAGTAAGAGAGACAGACCATGTGGAATGACGCGATGACGCAATTAAAGAAGGGAAACTGGGAGGAGAAATAATTAAAATGATGCGAGTGCGATTTTTCCAGACTCGTGTTACGCCACTGACGCTCCGCTGCACGTGCTGCAGATGGTATCGGGCCGGCACGCAGGTAATTGAGAATTGAGAAGGAAGAGAGAGCGCTGCCTGAATATCAAGAGTTCAGCTCCTGCGCTCTGCTACGCTTCCCCGGATGGCTGCTTCTCGCTCTAAAGTATTGCAATCCCTTTTACGTATTTAAAGACTGAATACATTCTGAAAGTTAGAAACACACCTACAGTAGTTAAAAGAGATGACAAAGAAAACATTTAGTACGGTTACCTAAACAGACCTTCCAATATCAAGAGTAAAGTGAAAGAGGTACTGAATGCTCGAGGAAAGACGATGATTTGTAAGCAGAAAAAAGATAATTCTTGAATTTTGTAATAATGATGATGACGACGACAACGACGATGTAATGATAAGCAAAGAATTTCATCCGTGGATATTTAAAAACAAAAGATGGGGCCAAAAAGCATATTGACAACATAAAGAAAGTGGTTTTGGCATAGCGTTTTTGTATCTGTCCAGAGCGGTATCACTTCTTCAGCAGACATAAATTGGCTTAAACATATCTAGAAGAATTATAATTTCTTTAGACATCAATTATTTGCCTTAAACATATCTAGACGAATTTAAATGATCCAGATATAAATTGTTTAGTTTAAACATATCTAGACGAATTTTAACTTTCCAAATATAAATTTTTTGGACACAACATATCTAGAATTATAACTTCTCCAAACATAAATTGTTTGGCTTAAACAAATCTGAAGGAATTATAACTTATTCAGATATATGTATATAAACTGTTTGGTTTAAACATATCTTGATGAATTATAACTTTTTCAGACATACATAGTTTTACTTAAATACATTTAGACGAACTAAAACTTCTTCAGATATAAATTGTTTGATTTAAACATATATTAGGATAAATTATAAATTCTTCAGTTATAAATTGTTTGGTTTAAACATATCTGGATGAATTATAACTTCTTCAGACATAAATAGTTTAGCTTAAATATATTTAGACGGATTATAACTTCTTCAGATATAAATAGTTTGGCTTAAATTTATTTAGACGAATTATAACTTCTTCAGATATAAATAGTTTGGCTTAAATTTATTTAAGCAAATTATAACTTCTTCAGATATAAATTGTTTGGTTAAAAATATGTAGACAAATTATAACCTCTTCAGACATGAATTCCTTGACTTCAATATATCTCTACGAATTGTAACTTCTTCAGACATGAATTTTTTGGCTTAAACATATCTAGACGAATTATAATCTCTTCAGACATAAAATATTTAGCTTAAACATATCTAGATGAATAATAACTTCTTCAGATATAAATTGTTTGGCTTAACCATATCTAGACGAATTGTAACTTCTTCAGATATAAATAGTTTAGATTAAAGAAATAGCTTCCTTCGAAAAAATGTTTTTCAAATAAACATATCGGATAAATTATAACTTCTCCAGACATAAATTATTTAGTTTAAACTTATCTAGATGAACTGTAACTTCTTCAGACATAAATTGTTTGGCTTAAACACACCTAAACGAATTAAAACTTCTCCAAACATAAATTGTTTGGCTTAAACATATCCAGACGAATTGTAACTTCTTCAGGCATAAATTGTTTGGCTTAAACTTATCCAGACGAATTGTAACTTCTTCAAGCATAAATTGTTTGGCTTAAACATATCCAGACGAATTGTAACTTCTTCAGGCATAAATTGTTTGATTTAAACATATCCAGACGAATTGTAACTTCTTCAGGCATAAATTGTTTGGCTTAAACATATCCAGACGAATTGTAACTTATTCAGGCATAAATTGTTTGGCTTAAACATATCCAGACGAATTGTAACTTCTTCAGGCATAAATTGTTTGGCTTAAACATATCCAGACGAATTGTAAATTCTTCAGGCATAAATTGTTTGGCTTAAACATATCCAGACGAATTGTAACTTCTTCAGGCATAAATTGTTTGGCTTAAACTTATCTAGATGAATTGTAACTTCTTCAGACATAAATTATTTGGCTTAAACATGTTATCCAGACGAATTGTAACTTCTTCAGGCATAAATTGTTTGCCTTAAACTTATCTAGACGAAGTGTAACTTCTTCAGACATAAATTGTTTGGCTTAAACTTATCTAGATGAATTGTAACTTCTTCAGACATAAATTATTTGGCTTAAACATATTATCCAGACGAATTGTAACTTCTTCAGGCATAAATTGTTTGGCTTAAACTTATCTAGATGAATTGTAACTTCTTCAGACATAAATTATTTGGCTTAAACATATTATCTAGACGAATTGTAACTTCTTCAGGCATAAATTGTTTGGCTTAAACTTATCTAGATGAATTGTAACTTCTTCAGACATAAATTATTTGGCTTAAACATATTATCCAGACGAATTGTAACTTCTTCAGGCATAAATTGTTTGGCTTAAACTTATCTAGATGAATTGTAACTTCTTCAGACATAAATTATTTGGCTTAAACATATTATCCAGACGAATTGTAACTTCTTCAGGCATAAATTATTTGGCTTAAACTTATCTAGACGAATTGTAACTTCTTCAGGCATAAATTGTTTGGCTTAAACTTATCTAGATGAATTGTAACTTCTTCAGACATAAATTATTTGGCTTAAACATATTATCCAGACGAATTGTAACTTCTTCAGGCATAAATTGTTTGGCTTAAATGTTTTATCTAAAGACGAATTATAACTTCTTCAGGCATAAATTGTTTGGCTTAAACTTATCTAGATGAATTATAACTTCTTCAGACATAAATTATTTGGCTTAAACATATTATAGACGAATTATAACTTATTTAGGCATAAATTGTTTGGCTTAAACTTATCTAGACGAATTGTAACTTCTTCAGGCATAAATTGTTTGGCTTAAATTTATCTAGATGAATTGTAACTTCTTCAGACATAAATTGTTTGGCTTAAATTTATCTAGATGAATTGTAACTTCTTCAGACATAAATTGTTTGGCTTAAATATATTTAAACTAATTGTAACTTCTCTAGACATAAATTATTTGGCCTAAACTTATCCAGACGAATTGTAACTTCTTCAGGCATAAATTGTTTAATTGAAAAAATATCTAAATGAATTGTTCTGTCTTAAAAAAAAAAGGAATTCCAAATATTTATGAAAGCAAGCAAAACTAAAACATTATTTTCTTAAAAGAAGTATTCCGTTGTGTAAATTAAATATAGGTAGGCCTACTGCATTTTTTGTGAGTTCTTTCTTCTCCATTGTGTACACAAAGTTTACAAATGATACTAAATAATTTTAAATCCAAGTACAGAGGCAGAACATTTTAGGAGTGCTGTTTCTGAAAGGTATAACTGTCACTAATTCTAAACTTTCCACTCTTTTCTCTCTCTTTTCTTTTCAGGCAGAGCTCAATCTAATGATAATCCTGAAATTTCCTTGACTACGAATTTAAATAACAATTAGAGAATAAGTGAAATTTAACGTTGCAGTAAGATTATCGAAAGTATTTCCTATGTATTCACCTTCTCCATTCTTCAGTTTGTAATTATGATGCACTTTGAAGATCTTTTATAAACGCCTTATAACTTATACCTAGGGACTGCTTAGCAAACGTTCAGTACTATAGAAATAAATTCTTTAATACAATCGACTCAATTATTTTTCTCAATTAAACCAGCGCTGCTTAAGATCTTGGCGCAGTTCACTTTCCGCCATGTTGTTTTCTTAGCCGAATCTTCAGTCATTATCAAGTTGATTTAAATTCCCCCTCCCCCAAGGGCACGTTCTCAAACGCGAAGACTACACACACAATGGCGAACTGTTTACCTTCTGAAATTATGCGTGCGAGTTATGTGTGACTTTGTTAAACTATGAACAATTTATGGGGCTTTGGATTTAATCTCAAGCGCCTTAGTGTATGCGTACACGACACTTCTGAAGGCTCCTACACTAACAGTTAATAATCAGGGCTCCTACACACGATCGTGAAAAGCGAGGAATACAGTGATGAAAGAATTCTAATTTCCTCTATTCCGATATAGATTACTGGCTTAACAGAACTGCTTTGATATATATATCTTGATTTTGAAGAGACAGGAATTCGACTCCGGGTAGGGCGAAGCAAATACAAGTATCCCTTCTCTTTCTTTCATAATTTTATCTTAGACCTGCTACTTTTATACAAAAATGAGAACCGACCCTAAGTTCTTTCTGTACGCAATAATATTTTTGTCGCTTATTTAAGGATGCTGAATCAACTACGTCGATGGAATTAGTAATAAGGTTAGTCTGAGGATTCGTCATGAAATTACCCAACATTCGTCTTAAAATTGGGGAAAATATTGGAAAATCAAAACCTTGTTATAAATGAGCCCAAGCTAGATTCCAATCCACGGCCAAGCACAATATCTGATATTGTCTAGCTATCCCTTGATTGCACCTGTGGCAAGACAAATTTAGTTTCCTCTGTTAAGTAAATTTTAATGATTTATTATAGAGAGGAAGAAGAAATATTACCTTGAAGAAATTTGTGTGTAAATAAAAAATTAATCAGTATGTAAATTAGCCTTTACGTGCGGCAGAAATGAACCTTCTTGAGCTGTAAATGTCTAGTTATTTTTAAAGGTTCGTGCAATAAGAGACGAAAAATTAGAGTAAAATTTAACACTACTCTAACAATACTTTTTACAATTAAAAATTAAACAATTACTTTACTCTGTAATCACGCTAAAAACTACACCAATATAGTTGTCCCAGATTTTGTTGATTCATTGGGTGAATTATTAATCGTCATAGTAAATATTCGTTTAGTTTATATCAGTAGCTGAGCTTCGCCCGAACCACAAATCAGAACGTAATTTTACTCACTAGTTTCGACTGTATAACGTCACAACACTACACAGAAGACGCGGCAGTACTCCCACTAATTTGTTTAAATGGATGGAAAACTACAAATATCGATCATTTTATTTTTGCAATAATATTGCAACGTACACGATCCCGTAGCAACAACATGCAAAGCTCTCTTATAACGTCCGTCACAGAATTTTTTGTTTCATAGCATTCGAGTAGAACCCTATCTAAAGAAGTTCCACCACAAAAATTATCGCAAATGATAAAATTGTTCTTTGCTTCAACAGTGATAGAAAGACAAATGACCTTTATAAATAATACACTTATAAGATATACAGTTATTAACTAGCTTATATTAAAATAACTTATTTTAATAATTATTTCGAGCACTTTCTACAGTTTTTAAAATACAAGGTGAAGTCTGGAACCATATAAATTTGAAATTTTAAATGGAAAGGGGGTCATGTACGTACTCAAAATCATGTGAAATTTTCTGAAAAAAGAAAACAATGGCATAATCTGTTTTCAGATATCTCTAATCGTTTTCAAACTATTTAAAGATAACTGTCATAATGACACAAACATTAGTTGCTGCATCTACAGATATTTTGTAACATGGTACAATACTAAGAAGGCTTTGGAAAAGTGTACGTTTTAAAATCATGGTAATTAATTTTCCTGAAAAAAGAAAACAATGGCAGTTTCAAAATCATTGTTTTTATGAAAATCTCATGATTTTTTCAAGCTATTCCATTAAAAATTTCAAAGCTGCATCAAAATGACGACTTTTGAATACTTAGGGCTAGAATGCTGTCACTACAGCATTTTTTACAAATACTGGTAACACCTATAGTAATCGAAAATCAAGTATATGGAAGATATTAATATGGTTCCAGAATTTTGATTCACTCTGCATTTTGTAGCAATGGGATCAGATCACGAACCGGAAATAACTTATTTTTGGAAAAGGTGTTTTTAGAATTGGGATTAACTTTTCGATCATGTTAATCCTGAAAATGTATTCCACAAACAGGTTTATTGTTTTTCACTTTGAGAGAAAAGAGATTAAGGGTGTTTGAGAATAAGGTGCTTAGGAAAATATTTCCATTGAACTTTCAGGAGAAAGAAAGTTCACAACAAAATGACATTGCACTTCACCTGAGATAATGAGGAACATTAAATCAGAGTTTGAAATGGGCAGGGCTGTAGCACATTTGGTCTTACAAAATGGTAAGACCTTAGTTGGGAATCGGAGGAAAAAACCTTTAGGGAGGCCGAGAGTAGATGGGAAGATAATATTAAAATGGATTCCAGGGAGGTGGGATTGATGATAGAGAATGGATTAATTTTGCTAGGAAGGGACCAGATCGAGCTTATGTGAGGGCGGAAATGAACTTACGGGTTTTTTGGATTAGAAGGGAAGTCAAGTAAGTTAATTCTGTAAGAAAATTTATCTCCAGAATATACTTAGGCCTACAGGTTTGGCAGCGTTTCACAAATTGTTTTTATGCTCGACCATGCAGAAATGTAATATTTATACACATGGTAGCAGCCCTTTAATGCACCTCATTAAAGTACACCTATTCATTATAGTTCAGTTGTTCAGCCAATCAGAAATCATCATTGTAGCATTATAAAAGCGCAAGTATCGATTATTCTCGGATATGCACTCGAAAGACATCTAGCGAAACGTCACGGAGGCTAGAAATCCAATACTATCGCAGAAGGTTATGTTCTGTTACTATAATAATTAGCGCTAATCGTAAATAATATTCAAATAAATTCAATTTGTCATCTCGTTTTTCAATGTCTAATTTAATTTCAATGTTATATGAAGATTAATATTTAGTTTGCTCTCTAGATTATATCAAGGTCAATGACATTCGTTCCTCGGTAAAAAAAAATCAATACTTTCGCGTCTGCGCACATCTCACAATTTAGAAGGTCAGTTCCGCTCCTCACTTAGATAACCATAACATGAATACTTATGAATAATTTCAAGTTAGAAATGTGGTCGAGCATGAAAAGTCGTATGAAACTTGCCTATAATGGTAATTAAGACGCTCGTATGAAAATTATGAAACTCGCTTGCGCTCGTTTCATAAACAAACATACTTGGGTCTTAATTACTACCATTATAGGCTCGTTGCATATTGTACTATTAAAAGAGTAAGACAGAGCCCACCACAGCTTTTTTTCCATCAATACATACATACATTACATAGTTTTGAAAAAATCGCTGTACTCAGAAAGACAGACAGAGGCACAAACAGAGAGATTGACAGTGACAGAGACAAAAGCATGCTTAAAACCCCTTTTTAGATATCAGAGTTACTGACACGTTATATTTTCGCGCGAAATATAGAAAGAAAATTTCAATTGTATAAAAATTAGGCACTGGAAGATATTTACATTTTAAACCTGTATTACTGTAACTTATACCCTATGTATGTACAGGGACATCATTTTATTTTTACTTCAATTTTTATTGTACCTGAGTTTTTGAATGTACTTCACTCCCACCCCTTCTACTAATGAAGTTCAACCGTCCTCCACACAGATAAAAGACCGCATATAGTCATAGTAGCCTTGCTGTCATAGTAAACAGTACGTTCCAAAAATATGTTCGCGTTTTTCAGTGACGAAAGAGCTTTCAATATTGAATCATTTTCGCACAGGTGCTGTCGTCTATTTGTCTGCGTCGTATCCCGGTTTCCCCCACCAGCTTTTATTCGCCAGCTAGTGGCTGGGCTGTCTTAGCGCCTTTCTCAGAACATTAATTTCTGTTAGGAATTGGACGTCTACGTAATATTATACAACTGTTTAAAATAACTTAAATAAAAGAGCCTTATTAAGTAATTAACTCTCACGTGATTTCCCCCCTTTCTACGACCCTGCGACATAACCACTTGGACGGACAGTAGAAAGTATGTCTGAGTAATTTTATCTTTTCGGATCAGGCAGAAGTGAAGACTGAATTTACAGTACCTAAGATACCCTTTTATAGAATAGGTACGGAATTATTTCAACATGAGTTACTAGTACGAAGGACAAAACTGGTAATTGGAATTACTTACAATAGTCTATAGTGCGATAATATGCACATTAGAACTGAAGTCTGTATCGAAATGAACGGCCACCATTAAAAAAAAGTGTTTAAATATGCATATTATGATTATTTTTCCATTTAACTTTATTCTCTATATTGTACGGTAATGTGCTGTAGACAGTATAATATACACTGCATAATGAATACGTCCGCATGGACAGCTCAGTTCGTGAGTAAAAACACTCATTGTTAATACTGTACTGTATTTTTATGAAACAAAAACCTAATGAAAATTATTAAACTCAAAAGCGCAATATTTCCTAGTTTACGTAAATGGATGAACTAACTTTTCTTCCCTCCTATACCTAGTAAAGTGATTTGTTTGTATTTTATGCCAGTATCATCGAACTCCAGTCGTGGAACGGGGTAGCAAAAGGCGTTGATCCAGAGGTATAGGCAAGTTAATATTAAAAATGTCAGTAAAAATAAAATGACGTCCCTGTATAATGAGGATGCAAAGAAGACAGCAAAACAGAGAACAGCGAGTGGCTTCTGACTTCGTAGAAGCAGAACTGTGAGCTGAATGAGCAGAGAAGAAGTTGGAACAGTTTGACCACAAGTTTGCAATCTGGATGGTATCATTAGCCATCTACTTTGTGCCGGAGTGGTCAGAGGGACAAAAGAAGTTGATATTGCGTCCAGACAATCGACTGGCGATCCTAATGGAATCTCACTTAATTACATAGAGACAGTGTAATGCATTACGAGCGAGGGGAGCACAAGAAAGAAGAAACCAACTAATGCAGCGAGGGACCCACAATGCATTGCTTCCAACTCAAGAGCGGCGTATAACAGCCAACTTCGTCTTATATTATTGTTATATAAAGTTGCGGTTCTTATTCTGGGATCCGCGAGTCTAGTGGTGTCCACTGAGCTTGTAACCACATCGTTGCTGCTCATCAAGTTCGGAACGAATTTTCACCCATAAATGAAATCAACACAAAACTTTCACGACTACTGACAATTCCGAAGTTCGCTGGTTCAAATCCGGTCGAGGAGGATAGGAATTGTTAGCCTGGTTTTCCCCAGAAGGTAAGTCGGTTTTTAACGACGTTGTATCATCTATGAGGTTATCTAGCGTCGATGGAATTGGTGATAGCGAGATGAGGCCAAGAAAACAACCGGATAATTGGTTCAAGCAGGGTCCAAGAAGGATGGCCAGCCTATCAGCGTTGGATTCACGAATGCCACCGGGGCCATCCGTCGGACTTAGACAATCATTCTATAGGGCGTAGAATGGACCTAAATGGCCTAAGTTCAAGGATCCATCCCGGATCCAGCCCTCGTGAAATCAATCAATCTACCTACCTATCTATATGTCTGTCTGTCTGTCTGTCTGTCTGTCTGTCTGTCTGTCTGTCTATCTATCTATCTATCTATCTATCTATCCATCCATCATCCATCCATCCATCCATCCATCCATCCATCCATCATCATCCATCCATCCATCCATCCATCCATCCATCCATCCATCTGTCATCCATCCATCCATCCATCCATCCATCCATCCATCCATCCATCCATCCATCTATCTATCTATCTATCTATCTATCTATCTATCTATCTATCTATCTATCTATCTATCTATCTATCTATCTATCTATCTATCTATCTATCTATCTATCTACTAATCATTGTTACCATAACATATAATCTGTAGGACCATACAATTAATCTTTACGTAGTTATTACACTTACTGTGTGTAGACTTAGAAAAAGTTTTCGATAGCGTATCTCGTGAACAAATCATGAAAAGCATTAGAATAATAAGACGATATTAATAAGAATATTATCAAGAGATTTTATCGATTTTTTTAAATCAAAGCAGGCGAACAACTCTCCGATGGTAGGTTTATGTGAGGGAGGCAATGAACTTCCGGGTTCTCTAAAAGCCAATAATTTTAAGTAAGTAATGCATGCTAGTAGCCTAGGAACTCGAGTAACAATTTAACATTTTGTTTATTTAATGTATTAGAACAAGTTTGGAATTCATTACTTTGTTTACATTTATGAGGAAAATGATGCGTAACTCCTCAACCCTACAGAGGTCACATATTTCTGCTTTCAACATAGCGCTATCCTTCCCTTGACTTAAACAGTTCCAACAAGAAAAGTGCAGGAATCAATCACGAAAAACGGGGAGTTGTGAGTGCATACATTCTTGACAGACGTCTTCAACCACTGCTAACAATAGGACGCTCTGGTTAAACCAGTGGACCCTTCCCCATCAAGCACGCGTACACGTCGGGTGGGGAGAGAGCCCCTGGGATCGCCACGCATCCATTATTCCCACACCGCATAACCTCTCCAGCTAACAGGCCGTCTTGTCATGCAACAGTTTTGTTTGGATGAATTTTGAATACGTGTTCCATTTTCCATACCCAGGTGGAAGGTTCCGGGGATGTCCATCACAGAATACCGAAGACAGTCAAATTCACGCACCAATAATTTATTTGGTTCTTTAATGACGCTGTATCAACTACTAGGTTATCTAGCGTCGATGAGATTGGTGATAGAGATGGTATTTGGCGAGATGAGGCCGAGGATTCGCCATAGATTACATGACACTCGTCTTACGGCTGGGGAAACCTCGCAAAAAATCCAACCACGTAGTAATCAGCTCAAACGGGAATCGAACCCACGTCCGAACGCAAATTCGGATCAGTAGGCAAACGCCGTAGCCGATTGACAAGCTAACATTTTCATGGGGGCAGTTAAAATGTTATTTTTTTTATTGCACCATGTTAATAATGTTAAAGCAAGTGCTTATACAAATTTTGGCCACTCGAACGCAATTACGAGGGCCGTAAAAAGACAGGTTTCCCTGGGGCCATTTACAGAAAGAAAACACAATTTCATGGAAATATTTAGGCCTATTGGAACAGATACAGCAGAGGGGTTTGGGGGAAAAACCAGGCAGCTCCAATTTTTTTTTTGAGTTGTTTATGCACAGAGGACAAAAAATACGCTCTATCGTTTGGTCGAAGAACCAAGTAGTTCCAAGAATTACATTCACAGTTATAATGTATTCTGGACTTGATAAGATAAGATAAGATAAGATAATAACTGCCTCCCATTGGAGGTAGCCCAGAAGGACTCGGTATACTCTCCTACATGAATTTTACAATATTAAATGTTTACATATATTTGTAGAAAGAAAATTAAAATAAACATATATGAATATAAAGTGAATAAAAAAATTAAACAGAGTGAATATGATGACTCAGAATTTGGCAAGAGCGTTTCAAAACTGAAGTTATGATGTCAGCAGTAAGTGTCTGTGGTAGTTCAAAAGACTTCCTGAAGCTTTCAAAGAACTTGGGAATCACACCACGAGCTCCAATAAGACCAATCACCTCAGTGTCCTGAAGCTGGTATTTTGCTTTGAAGTAATCAACTGTTCGCAGATAAATGTTGATCTTTTCTTGATTGACATCCTCCGGCTGGCTACTCCCCGTTTCAATCCTTATGGTAGGATCAATTATATATCCTTTCTTGGTAGTCTGAGGATATGCTATGATGTCAATACGTCTAGGAGAGCCATTAGTAGCAAGGCAAAAAACTTCCTCTTCTACTATCTACTTCTGTACATGCTTATTGTTTGGCGGTAAGTTTTTCTTCAATATCTCGAAAAGTACTGAATTGTAACTGCCTGGTTTTTCCCCCAAACCCCTCTAAATGTTGAGTTATTTTTCAACGTATTTCTCACCGCCTGGGATCGAAACAACTTCTGACTAACGTCTGCACCTCTCTGTCGAATCCAAGGTATGACAAATATCTCAATTCCAGTGCAGAATATGTTGAAACATAGATAAATAATTGCTGTATCTATTTCAATACATTTTTCAAATGAAATTCTGTTTTCTTTCTGTAAACGATCCCAGGTGAACTTAATTTTTACGGCCCTCATAATTGCGCTCGAGCGGCCAAAATTTGTATAAGCACTTGTTTTGACATTATTATCATGGTAGAAGAAAAAGATAAACCTTTTATCTGCCCCCATGAAAATGTTTGCTTGTGTGCTACTCACTAATCATCTCACGCATAAAAGAAATCGGTGTGTCCAGTCGCCCTTATTTCCGGCAGACAATCACGTTGCAGGTCGACTACATTTATGCGTGTGCGTCTTGTTATTCGCTGCTAATGACGTTATGCACTTCCCAAGGCTCGATAAATACTTAATATAATCACCCGCCATTTTGTCTCTTTCGGTGGCGTTCGCAGAAATCACACGAAGACGTTAATTGCCGCTCAATTATTTGCTCAATTACAGTGCGTTTGATTTATTATCACAGGAGCTACGACATCATAATGTTTAACGGTGCGGCAAATAGATTTCTCTTCTGGTAGTCCGGCAACGAAAGAACAAAAGTAGACTTTATAGAGCCTTAACTTCCTAAAGCAGTGATCTAAAAGCAAGCGCATTTTTCTGACCTTGAAGTCGTGCGCGGGTATCAAGCGCTAAGTATGGAAAGAGGAAGGTTTGTGTATATGAATAAGCAGCCTGTTGGTTTAAGAAAACAGTGGTGCACAAACTTCAAACGGAACGTGAAATTTTATGTCGTTATTTTTATATAGCTTCTTTCTGTTTGATATCTATATCGTCTGTAAAACAAAAGTACTAATACCAATTTCTTAATATTGCTGTTGTGTTTTAAATGTTAATAACATAATAGAGAGTTAAGAAGGAATATTCACATAAATTCCATAGTAGTACAACTATACTGTACTAAATGGATGAAACACATCATTCATAAAGAAAGTGACATCCAAAAAAAAAAAAAAAAAAAAAAAAGATTGAGTTTGACATGATAAGTTGGAATTGATATTGATGGTACCTTTAGTAATCAATAAACTAATCAAAATAATATTACAGTACAAAGCAAAGTTACCTGGGTGCTATACATGTTTTAAGTGTAACTAATATTCCATAACAAAACTCTTATGGCATTATGCTTTTAAGGTGATATTGGTGAGCA
This sequence comes from Periplaneta americana, assembly GCA_025594305.2. Taxonomy (NCBI): domain Eukaryota; kingdom Metazoa; phylum Arthropoda; class Insecta; order Blattodea; family Blattidae; genus Periplaneta; species Periplaneta americana. The sequence continues at coordinate 170,734,744 of JAJSOF020000003.1, read as the reverse complement.
ACTACCTATCATCAGAATATTAAATTATTTTCTCGAAATGTGCTGAAGCTATAGAACTGACATTTTTACAACACATGGGCACGTATCTTTTGCTTATGATGTAACAGTAGTTGCTTTGTTAATTCATTTCCTTACAAGCAATTTGCATGCGAATATTTTCAAAATTTTCAATACACTATCTTCAGCAATACGTATTTACGGTATATTAGATTTATGAAAACATTCTGTAAGGCTACTAAATAAATAGGCCTATATCTGAAAATTTCACTTTTCTATAAAAAAAATCTGAGAAAATATTTCTTTTGAATAAAAAATCAAACTTGAGGAAAATGAGCATTAAAATTAAAACTTACATCCTTACAATGCACTTATACTTCTCAGGTAAATCTAAAAATTAACATGGATACAGTTTTAGTAAGTTCTCTTCCCTTTATCCATTGAATCAGTGCTGGCCATCCCTGAATGTAGCTCGACCAAGCGGCATATACTACCTCTTTCGTCTGTCTCTTTCCTTTCTGCTGTAAAGCGCTCAGTCTCTCCTGGGCTCTAAAGCGCGCGCTTGCTCCTATGGGCATCAATTGACATGACTGTCCTAAAGCATAAGCAAAGAGGAGGAGTCATGCCGGGAATAACAACGACGCTTTTATAGTGTGACTAGTGGCTTGTAAAGCAAATGCTGCAAACTAAGTTCATTAGACGTTCAAATAAACATTTTTCAGATTTATTTTCAATGAAGAATACCAGATATTCGGAAAGTTATTTGCTCCCATAATAATGAAAGATACTCTCTCTCGAGCCAATACTGAAGAGAACCACGCATATAAATATCTACACCACACCGACATTAAATATATGAAAAAGACCCAACTCCACTTGATTAATAATTATAAAAATATTTTATTTTTAATAATATTATTATCTTACGTAAGTTGTAACATATACTATATATACTATATAGCCGCCAATCGTAAAATATAGAAATCAAAATCTAATTTACGTTATTATCTACATCTACTTATATAACCCCAAAACTTTTCACTTTTATCATCAATATAGCATGAATATGTACAATAAATTAATGAAAAATAGTCACATCATGGCATTAATTACAATAATATTTCATTTCTAATGGTAATAATGTCATCAAACCACCTCAAGTTTTGTAGATTTTTAATATCCAATACACAGCTGTACCCAGAAAATTATACACCACAGAATCGAACCTGTAAATTATTTTTAATAAGTTAAGTTTTTAATAACCAATTTAATTTGAGCTCTAAATATGTCAGCATTCTTGGAGATCATGGCCTTCGTGTAATATTGTTTACTGTAGTATGTGTTTTGTTTTATTCTGAAATGCAACACGGCCGACTTGATGCTCGCTTCTCTACTCCTTTACAAAAAGCGAAGGGAATATCAAGTCGGCCGTGAATGCTATTAGCTAGTTCTCAAAACTGACGAGAGATGGAGATTTTGGAAAATAGGAAAATTATGTTTAAAAATTGACACTTCACTGAAAACTATTATTTTTCCGAAAAACTTTGAGTTCCAACCTTCAAAATGAGGGGCCATTTATTAAAATCCGTCCAGCCGTTTTCCGTAATTTCCATTACCAGTTCAAATTATATACAGGGACATCATTTTATTTTTACTTCAATTTTTATTGTACCTGAGTTTTTGAATGTACTTCACTCCCACCCCTTCTACTAATCAAGGCCGCATATAGGAAACAGCACTGAGTTACTGAGTATAGTACGTTCCAGAAATATGTTCGCGTTTTCCAGTGACGAAAGAGCTTTCAATATTGAATCGTATTTTCGCACAAGTACTGTCCGTTTGCCTACGTCGCATCCCGATTTCCCCACCTGCTTCTGTTCGGCCCTCTGTAAACGCTGGGCTGTCTTAGCTCTTTTCTGAAAACATTAATTTTTGTTAGGAATTGGACATTTACGTAATATTATACAACTGTTTAAAATAACTTAAATAAAAGGGCCTCATTAAGTAATTAACTGTCGCGTGATTTCCCCCTTTCTACGATCTTGCGGCATAACCACTTGGACGGACAGTAGATAGCATGTGTTAGTAATTTTATCTGTGCGGGTCGGGCAGAAGTGAAGATTGAATTTACAGTACGTAAGGTACTCTTTTATAGAGTAGGTACAGAATTATTTCAACATGAGTTACTAGTACGAAGGACGAAACTGGCAATTGAAATTAGATGCAATAGTCTATAGTGCGATAATATGCACAAAAGAACTGAAGCCTGTATCGAAATGAACGGCCACCATTTTAAAAAAATGTGTTTAAATATTCATATTATGATTATTTTTCAATTTAACTTCTTTCTCTACATTGTACGCTAATGTGTTATAGACAGTATAATATACACTGCATAATGAATAGGCCTACGTTCTCATGGATAACTCATTTCGTGAGTAAAAACACTTATTCTTAATACAGTACTGTATTTTGATTGAACAAAACCTAATGAAAATTATCGAACTCAAAATCGCGATATTTCCTAGTTTACGTAAATGGATGAACTACTTTTCTTCCTCCTATACCTGGTAGAGTGATTTGTTTGTGTTTTACGCCAGTACCAACGAACTACAGTTGTGGAAGGGGGTAGCAAGCTGTGTTTCCGGTTCTCTAAAGGTATAGACAGGTTAATATTAAAAATGTTAGTAAAAATAAAATGATGTCCCTGTATATATAGAAGATATATATATTCTTTCACTTTACTTTTGACGTTCGATGGTAATGGACGCTCGTGTGCTGATATGAGCCTTAAAGTTACATAGTTATATTCATTGAATAAAACGTAACTAACTTGTAAGTAAGCATAATATTCAATACACCGCAGAAGGAAACAAACAATCTAAAATAAACCTATCACGAAATGAGGCATGGAAGTCTGTTCCAAACACCTGAATAAATCCACAAGAGAACTAACTCATATCCTGACATGAATGTTGTAATGTGCGCAGTGGCCAAGTCCCGCAGTAACACGGTGATAAGGAACGGGCCATTAGGGTGTAATTCCTAGCAGGAAAGACAAACCCAATTATAACGAAATGTATAATTCAGTCAGAGCAGCGTTCCTGTGTGCACAGCATGCAATATGCCTGACTTAGTGACACCAATTGCGTGTGTGGTTCCCATGTGAGTGCGTGAGAGACTTAATCTAGTTCAAATGAAACTTTAAGACAATGTGCAAAATATATCAACATGAGCGAGAACAATGGTCAAGTATGAAGTTAATTACTTTCCTTCGTGTTTTCAGTGGCACATCTTTTTCATTCCAGGTTTCTGCAAGTCTATCGCCACTGATCCACAGTGAATTCGCTGAATGGGGAAAGTTCGGCTTATAATTCATTTAAGATACCTATAGGCCTATTCTAAGGCTTTAATTGCGGGTTGAAGGTAAATTAATTAAGAATACATTTCTATTACAAATAATTTACGTTAAACGTTGGTTTCTTATACGGAAGGAAGATTCCGCCAAGTTTACATTCAGTTAGCTATACTGGTTGTTCATTTCAAAGTGTGTCATGACGTCACTGTTGATGAGTTCAGCGATTTGAAGCGAGTTTCAGCTTTTGTGTCTGAGAAGTTGCCTATTAATCAAGGCGTTCAATCTGAACTTGAGAACGTGTACGGTATAACTTGAACGTCGTAGCAACAGATGGCGGTCTGTAAAGTCTGTGTGCTACCATAACCTCTTTCGAACTGTGTTTTGCGCGGGCAAGTCGTACGCAGGGTATTTGTTATCATCGATTCCACAATACGGCAACATTCCACAATACAAATCAAATGCTCCGTGTCCATGTTGACCGTCGAAGTTAATGTCAACAAATACGTAAGCAATCGTCTTAACCCTCTCCCCACATCCCGACAGTAAGAAAAAACTCACCTCAGTACATGTTTCGAAACAGTTCACATTCCTGCCACTACCGGCATTACCGTACGTATCGGTAAGTACTCTTCAGAATGAACGCCGTGCTTGCTAGGCAACTTCTCTGGCAGATATGTAATACACCTCTGCGGAAGTGTAGGAAGATTGAATTCTCTAGGCTCATCGACTAGCCACGTGACGGCATACAGCGAGCCATGACACACTTTGAACTGAACACCCAGTAGACACTCAGGAATTCTTGAAATTTCTCAACACCCGGCACCACAGTGTAGTTTAATAATATATGACTAGGCTCCGTATTACAGCTACCTAAAGACTGAAGTTAAAGATACATTGGGTATAGGGGAGACTGTTGTACCTTTAGCATAGTGTACCTTCGAACATTTTTTGATTTTTTTTATTTTTTTTTGCTCCTACCTAGAGGACTCAAACTGAAGTAGATTGTAGTGACAGCCCTTAAGTAGCTCTGGTCGTAGTTTTGGTTTGATTTATTGCAAAGTGTGAGTTCTGTGAACGAAAGAATCTTTTTTAGTACCAAAAGTAAATATTTCGTTCATTGATATATGTTATCTAACATAAAACCAGATTTTATTTGTTACCATCCATTAAGTACAATGTGTTCCGTATTATCTGGTGAGCAATAACATATTTTAATTTCCATGATTTATTCGAATCTATAGTTTTGGTAGCCACATTTGTTTAAACGTGCACCCTCTTGTACCTTTGAACACAGAATATCTTGTACCACGGAACATGTTGGTTTTTGTTTTTATTTTATTTTAAGATCATGCCACGAACTAAATCTGGAATTAAGAGGTCCCCCAATTGATCCCGATGCTTTGAAGAAAGCTGTTGAAACAGTTATTGCTCCTCCAGGAAATAAAATCTCAATCAGAGCAGCCTTCTCTGGTTTATGATTGCAAATACATTTAAATATGATTGTCAGTTCTTACAACTATATTCCCATCTATATTACATGTGTTCCAACTTACAAGAAGGTATGTTCTGCATGAACCTGTTGTACCTTTGAACATATTACATTTTATTTTTTCCATCCTTAATTGATGTGTACACCAGTAAAATATATACACGAAGTTGTAAAGGAATCTTCAATAATTATTTAAAGTATTTTTTAATTTAAAAAATATCATTTCTCAAAATAAAAAAAAAAATAATAATGTGAAAAGTGTTTAAAGGTACAACATTCTCCCCTATAGTACGCCTAACACAGGTATTGTAACAGATAAGGGTATAAACAAACAGGTCGTCGCTGCGTGTTCGTGGAGTACAGTCAACTCCAGACACTCTGAAGCTACACTAGAAAACATATGCTTGAGCCGTGATGTTCATTTTCGTCGTGATTTTTGCAGTGAATAATTTTATATTGAAAGAAATTTTTTCAATAGCACTTGACGTTATTGGTGCATGATGTAGTTCAAGATTTTCCTATTGTCTGACATTTTTTTGTGTTTCATTAAGGATATTGCAAATATCGCTCATCACGGAAAACCATTAATTTTCGACGTAGGCCTACATTTATAGAAATTCCCTGAAGTGTAGATTATTTAATTTATTAATTATTTGAATTTTGGCAATAAACATCATGGTAGACTACATAAATCCATGCTAAACGCCGATCTAATATCTTCATAATTTTCAGATTGTGATGGTACTGGTTCTTTTGGATTAAGTTCAACACACTTTCTGCGCCTTTTGGTATTGCCGTGTCTTTCAGTGCACTATTTTTGTCACTTTTACGTTTATTTTACACAATTTATATGTAATGTTGTCTATATTGACCGTGAAAATTTACGTTCAAATATCCTCTACTATACCCTGCAATATTACGCGCTTCAGCGTCTTGCGTAAGGCATTTTATCTCTGCAGTGAACCTTCAATCAGCCACAAAGATGTAGTTATTTAAATAATATGACTAGTAAGAGCAATAATTGATAAGACTACTCACTATGACTGCGTCAAGAAGAGGGCAGAGGATGCGTAACTATTTTGTATACGAACGTACCTGTACCTGCGCTGTGACGTCACATACATTTGCTGTGACGTCTGTTGCTACGACGTTCCAGTTATACCGTACACGTTCTCAACTTCGACTAACAGGCAACTCCATTCAAACTTTGAAATTATAGGTAGCTGGAATACGAAGCTTAGGGTAAGGATGCCTATATCGCACCACTTTAGCATTTATAATTTTTATTGAACAATACAGTTTTTATTTTCTGCATTCCTTTACAGAGATACATTTCCAGAACATTTACCTTTGATGTAAAAAAGAATCCTTGAATTTGATTTAATATTTTTAATTAAAATGACACATCCTAAATAGCACCTGCGGTTTCTTAAATCGCACCTCTTTATCTGCAGGGAACAGAATGAAGAAAAGCTTTTAATATTTAACATATTGAAGAGTATTTGAATGAATAATGTAATAAATGCAAATTACAAGTTTATTGAAATTAATGAAAGAGCGTAACGCATCTTCAAAGGAAATTGAAACAATAAAGCGTAAATTACGTAACATTTAAACTTTCTGAATGCGTTTTTATTGATATACATTTGCCATGTGCTTCACCAGGCAGTTCAGACTGTAAACTGCGTCACCTTTTCTCCACGATTATCTCGAAGCCACCTAAGAACTGCTTCATGATATAGCTGACTGAAATGATTTGAAGATAGAAACATCTAAAGGCTGGGCCTATGAGTATTATGACGAGGAAGCTGAAACAGGAGCATACCATTTTCCTGAGATAATCTAGCTTCTAAATTTTTGGAATGGGTCGTATAGGTGGACATACAGAAGCAGCACTTTTTTCTATTGTAGGTTTGAGTGGCAAATAAAATGTTTGAGCTATTCGACAAATAGTTCACTGTTGATGTAACCTGACTCAGAGCACACAAATAACGATCCTGGAGGAGCATCAGCTGATAATGAAGGATGCACTGTTTGACGTTTAAAATTATCACAGGTGGCACAAAATATCTGGTGCTCTTGTACAACACACACACTTGATGCATTCCTAGTTCAGTTAAAATTTTTGAGGCTTTCTTTTGTACGGTTAGAATTACTACAGTTGCTCATATCACACCGATGCGAATTAGGCACCTACAAAGTGGTGCGAATTGAGAAACTACGCCTTAAGTTATTATTTCCTTCATTCTAGCCTATAATCACCACATGTTCGAAAATCCTACTGAGTTAAATGTTCTTTAATACCTCTTTAAACGAATAACATCTTAAGATTATGGATTCCTTTGCATACAAATCCGTTATTTAGTTACAAAATGTTAGCTAAATATACGTCCACCTGACGATTATATTAGATACACTATCACCACGCTGCAGACACAAAGAAGTGGCAGAAATCAAGTGACATGGTGGAGGTTCATATGGTAGATTGTAACAATACCACTAGATGCCACAGTACTATAGTAATTTGTTTTAAACTAGCAGTGGTGCCATTTAGGAAGCGGTGCGATTTATGCTACTCTACCCTATATATTACAATACAAGGTTGGGAAGTGATTTTTACAAAATCGAGAAGTTTGAAAAAACGAGGAGAGCGATCATATTTGTAAAATTTCAAAATACAATAAGTTATATTTTGTATTGAAAATTTAGAGCGATATTATTCGCAAAACTGTACTGTAATGGGACTTTTAATGGTTGCCAAATTTCGTTATAGAAACTCACTATTTTAGTCTAGAACACGGGAACCACAGTTTTACAAATTTTCCGGAGGGAGCTATTGTAACGATTTTACCGTCCTTCAAAATTCACCATCCTCGGCCAGGTTTGAGCCCATGAATCTAGGATATAACGGCTAGCAACGTAACAGACTTTCAGGGACGACTTCCAGTGATGTGCTATTCCAACCAAATTTCCATGATTGAAGGTACCGGTACTAAAGACGTAGGAAATTGGACATCCCTAAGATGGATGCTTGTGAAGAGACGCGGCGCCTGTAAATTATGCATCAAGCGGTGCTGCGTTGTGTGGCTATTAGTTACACAAGCGAGTCTCCTTGTAGCTACCTGATGCAACCCACACGCCATCCCCACCGGCATTCGCAGGAATGGAAATCTTCACATTCTTCGTTCCTTGCCACCTGCTATGCATTCCTCTTATATCTAATGACTTTCAAGGGAAGTTTGTACACATCAATGCTTGTATGCCTTATAAGAAGAGAACACGCTTTCGGAGTTTTTGGATGGCAATTAATGGCGAAAACAATAACACATAACAAAAGACAAAATAATATTATACAACCGAGCGAGTTAGCGCAGGCGGTAGCGTTTGTGACTCGTATTCGGGAGGTCCCGGGTTGAACCCCGTGACCGGACAATCTGACTGGGATTTTTCATGGTTTTCCTCAGTCACAAAGGCAAATGCCGAGTTGGAAATTTACATACCATGATTCATCACCGTCTCAGTCGCCAATAGGCTATCATAAACATTAATCAAAATCTGAAATCAGTTACATGAACAAAAGCCAACTACAACACACTACAGAAGCAGGAACTCAACAAGAGTAACAACGGCCTACTGGTATATCCACAGATCCTAACACGCGATATGACCACAGATGTTAAAGTGTGTATAAAAACTTCATAATCATCATCATCATCATCATCATCATCATCATCATCATCATCATCATCATCATCATCAGGGATTAGGCCTTTCGACCTGTTCCGTCCTCTCAAATAAATTGATCTCTCCATCTCTTCGTAGGTCTTCCTCTGTCTCTCTTGCCTTTGGGTATGTACTCTAGTATCTTTTTAGGAATACGGTATTCTGGCATTCTTTGTACGTGTTCATAATATTTTTCTTGGTATTCTTTTATTTTATTGTTTAAGTTGAATATGTTCAGTTCGTCTCTTATCGTTTCATTATATTGTCTGTCTGTTCTTCTGTATCCAGCTACCGATCTCAAAAATCTCATTTCTGATACTTCTATTTTGTGCTTTTGTTTTCTGTTAGGTCCAGCATTCTGAGCCATACAAGAGAAATGGGACTGCCAAGACTTTGTAAAACTTTAAAATGGTTTCTTTCCTTGTTTTGTTCAATAGGTTCTTTTAATCGTTCCACATATTTTATTAACATTTTGTAATTTTCTTTGTTGATCTAATTCTCTTGTGTTTCCAATTTCACAGCCCAGGTATTTAAAATCTCTTACTTGCTCTACTATATTGTCGTTAATTAAAATTTTACATCGTACCTGTGTTTTCCCTTGGAAAGCTAAAATTTTTGTTTTTGTAGGAGATATTGTTAAATTATAGCTTGAGGCTGTGATTTGTAATTCATATATTAGTTTCTGAAGACCATCCTCTGAAGCAGCTATTACTAATTGATCATCTGCAAATAAAAGAGTTGTTAAAACTGTTTTGTACAATTTGTTTGTTGATTATATACAGTCTTGTGTGACTTGGTCAATATATAAATTAAACAATGCTGGCGACATCGGACACCCTCGTCTTACTCCTAGGTTTGTTAAAATGTTTTCTTTACTTCTTCTTGTGCCACTTGTTATTTGTATTTTTGTTTCTGTGTAAAGGCTCTGAATAGCTCTTATGAGATGTAGTGGAAAACCTTTGCCCTTTAGTATATCCATAATAGGTTCCTTTGTACATTATCGAAGGTTTTACGTAATCTATAAAGCCAATACACATTGGAAGATTATAATTAAAAAAACTTAAAAATATATATTTTATTATACAACCATTGTCAGAGAAAATTTCGGTCTGTCGCCTATTACGTTAATATACTATGGGCAGCTAACCTCTTTTCATGCGACTTATTTCATGGAGGTAGCGACTTTTTAGTCGCTCAGAACAAACGAGTCATTCGCACTTGAGCAACGTTGCCTAGCTGTAAAGTTAAGATTCAGTCGCTGTTAGTTATGGTAAATTAAATATTATGTACGCCCCAACAAAATATTGTGGCCACGGAGAAGATGAGATGTCGCGAGAAAAGTAATATAGCGGCTGTAGATTACTAACTGACCTCTCCAGCGACAACAAAACGAAACTTCAACGTGCTCATAATTTGTGTGTACGTTTTGTAAGCAATGTTCGTAAATATGATCATATTACCCCATCCCTGGAAGCAATAGGTTGGCTTAAACTAGATAAGAAAATAAATTTACATTCACTCCTCTTTCTCTTCGAAATCTTGAACTCTTCTATTCCTTCGTACCTGTCGTCTCGCTTCACTTACCTTTCTTTCCACAATAATCTGAACACACGCTCTCGTCATGAAACAATACTAACAATACCATCCCATCGCACCTCCTCATATTCATCCTCTTTCACAATAGCCCTGCCAAGACTCTGGAATTCTCTACCTGCTAGCATCAGGGACTGTCGAAATAAAATTGAATTCAAACGCAAACTTACTAGGCACTTGATCAGTAATTGATTTCTTGTAAATAGTTTCCTTAATCTATCACAAAATATTTCAATATCCAGTAATTTCATCACTATATAATTATGTTATTCTAGGTTTAATTTGTAATTCAGTAAATATAAAATATTCTTTGTTTTTCTATAATAAATTTTCTAGCTTTAATTAGTGAGGTAATCTTTTCGTACTTTGATTTTTATTGTAATTGTAAATTTAATAGTAATTGTAATTTTACTTGTAATTGTAAATTTAATACTAATTGTAATTTTATTCTTCGTATTACAGTTGGAATCTCCTGGTAGAGGGGCAGAGAAGGCCTGACGGCCTTATCTCTACCAGGTTAAATAAATAAATACTAATACTAAATACTAATACTAGATTAGTTCATAGACGTGACACTGGGAATGGAGGGTACAATTCATTTGAAGATGCCTGGTCACCTAACACTACCTCTACTAATTTTATAGTAATCATTGCTACTTACAGTAGAATTTCACGAATTCGGACTAATTTGGGTGAAAATCCAGTCTATATTAGTGGAATTCCGATCTATAAAGAATTTTATGCTCGACCATGCCGAAATGTAGTAATTATACACCTGGTAGCAGTCCTTTAATGCATGTCATTAAAGTACACCTACTCATTAAAGTACAGGTTTTCAACCAATGACAAGTCAGCTTACAGGTGTTCAGCCAATGACAAGTCAGCTTTGTACCGTTATAAAACCGCAAGTATCGATTATTCTCGGATATGCAATCGAAAGAGAATTAGCGGAAAGTCATGGAGGCTGGAAATCCAGTACTGTCGCAGAAGGTTATGTTCTGTTACTATAATAATTAGCGTTAATTGTAAATAATATTCAAATAAATTCAATTTGTCATCTCGTTTTTTAATGTCTAAATTAATTTCAATGTTATATCAAAGTTAATATTTAGTTTACTCTGTAGGTTCTTATAGGCTATCAAGGTCAATGTGGACATCTGTTCCTCGGAAAAAATCAATACTTTCGCGTCCGCGCACATCTCAAAATGTACGAGGTATTCCTCAAGGTCAGTTAGATACAAATAAAATGAATAATTTCAAGTTAGAAATATGGTCGAGCATAAAGTCGTATGAAACTCGCCTATAATGGTAATTAAGAAGCTCGTATGAAAATTATGAAACTCGCTTGCGCTCTTTCATAAACATCCATACTCGCTTCTTAATTACTATAATTACAGGCTCGTTGCATAATGTACTATACTGAACTAGGATTATTTTCATTATTGAAAAAAATAATTTTATTGTATAGATATTTAATTACAAACTAAGTATTTAATAATTCTATTTTACAAACCTATAGAACAGAAACCATTAATTAAAAAAGAAGAATGACAAGAGGTAAGTGTTATCTGGGTCTGTTTGCGCTGCTGTTCTTTTGTGTACAGATACGGAAATAAAAATATGGAGCTCCCTTATTATAAGTTTCGCTTACAACACACTGCGCATGAGCAGTAAACAAGAGCCAAGATAGGCGTCTAAGAATGTTGTGAGAAATAGCCTTTACTGTTTTATCAGCAGCAAGCTGTTTTCAGAAGGGTATGAACAATAAGTTCTTCTTTGTTAGTAATTTATTATGTTGTGAGACATGGAATCTATTCAGGTACGTACGTTCTTACTAATGTGACTTCAATTTCAAGTTTGTAAAGTATTTTTCTTCTTACATATGGTTTAAATATTACAATCGAAACAAATATTTTTAAGTTCTCAAAATATAGCCTAATGTGAGTTTTAGTACAGTCGGTCACGTCCAGTTACAACAATTCTTTTACCATTTAATACAGCAACATAAAATAGTGTTGAATTCTTGTTTTAAAGGTCACGCGTTCTTGTGCAATTATTAGTAATTAATTTTTTTTTTCAGTGGTGTGGTACACGGTAATGCGTTGGCAACTTCATGTTTTGCTTAACAGCAGAAAAGAATCATGGAATGAGTAAGATTTTAATCACTGTGTGAGTGTTTTAAGCCTACAAAATTAATCACATGACATCGAACATCATATTAAAAATACATTGGACACATTTTTATCTAACCTTAAGAAACCCACCGAGGATCAGAAAGCAAATCTAGTAGCTGAACAAAATTAATAACTTCTCTGCATTCTAACAGACTGTTATGAAACTTTGTACAGGCCTTACAGTTGGTACATATGTTTTGTGTACAAATTCTGATAACGTTTGCACAAGAAAGATTATCCCTTTATAGGAGGTGCATTTAAACAAAATTAAAAACTTCTCTCTTATCTATCACGTTTTTATGAAATTTTGTACAGAAGTTATAGGTAGCATATATTTTATGTCTGCAAAGTCTGATTGTTTCTATAAGAAGCACTGCCCTTTTACAATGGTGTATTTAGACAAAATTAATAACTTCTGTCCTATATAATATATTTTTATGTAACTTTGTACAAGAATTACATGTAGCATACAGATGTAATCAGAGTTTGTACACAAAAATATATCGATGTCCTAGATCTAATGCCACGTATGTGATTTTTCAAAATTTTCAGGAGAGACGTAGAATGTATAAATAATAAACAGTTTTATCCATTTGAACCACTGAAAAGCATAATAATCAGTAAGAATAGTACATTCATAGTGATTATTTTGCTTTTGAATGGTTGAAATGGATAGAATGTACAAATAATAAACAGTTTTAAGTCTCTCCTGAAAATTTTGGAATCACTTGTATACGTGGTAATAGATCTAGGCCGTCGATATGCTACCTATAGGCTAACTACTAAACAGAATTTCATAAAAATCCGTTAGAATGGAGATGAGTCATTAATTTTGTCTAAAACCATCCCCTATAATGGGGTAGTTCCTCTTACACAAACAGAATCAGAGTCCGTACACAAAAAAATTATGCTACATATCAGGTCTGTACAAGTTTCAAAACAGTCCGTTAGAATGCAGAGAAATGATTAATTTTATCCAACTAGCTTTGCGTTTTTGCACACTATGCTACTGAGCGAAACTCCCACAATTCACCACTTGGGTTAGGGTAACATATGATCTTAACATCACTGCGACAAAACATTACTGATTTAGATAATCAAATGCGTTTTACTTAGTCCTATAGATTTATGTAGGTACAGTATTAATTATTATCTGTGTCTATTCTCTCCTAGTGTTAGTTAACACGATGTCCAATCTCTACCCACTCCTGTCTATCTTGCGTCTCGTTTTCAAAATCTGTCCACCTATCATAACCTAGACACACAATCACAACACTCCTCAATATTACCCATTCCCTCCCACCGAACATCCTCGTATTCATCTTCTTTCACTGTGGCTGTTCCTCGGCTTTGGAATTCCCTACCGAGTAATGGCAGGGACTGTCAGACATCAAACCAATTTAAGAATAGACTAACGAAATACTTTTCTAACAATTTTTGTTAACAATAATAGCTCTTTCAGGTTTCTCAATGTTTAATGGTTATATATGACAGAATAAATATTTAAATTATCTCATTATTATTATTATTATTATTATTATTATTATTATTATTATTATTATTATTATTATTATTATTATTATTAAAGTCATTAAGGGTGATATTGATTGTGAATCTTTCATAAGCAATATCAGTCTTCGTATTCCTGCTAAGGGATTAAGATTTCATAAATTGTTTTATAATAGGAATTCTAAATCTCTGTCTCCGGTCTGCAGATGTATTAAATATGCTAATTTGCATGGATTGAACTTGGATCCATTTAATGTGTAGTATATACTTTTCTTGTTTTATGTCAGTTTTATTATTTATGCCATTGTTAGATATGTATCATACTATTCTCGTCATTTGCATAACTTACAATATTAATTATATGATTCCTGTCTTCATTTATATGGTTTCATTAATTCATTTATAATACATTTTATTTAATTGCCATCATTGTAATTATCTCACAACTAATTTTAATAATATTATTTGTGCTATTTATTTTGTTGCATTTTGGTCAATTGAGTAATGTATACTATTATATTGATTGTATTTTCATCTCATTGCCATTTTCTATCATTCATTCTCATCATCATTTGTTGTTTTGTTTCGTTTTGTACCTGTGCTAAACTGTAATTGGCCTTGTGCTGTTGTTTCGCACATTAATATTCTAAATAAGTAAATAAAATAAATAAATTATTATTATTATTATTTCTTATCAATGTTTATTATTGTTACACTAACATTACTTATCCAACTTTCATTATTTACTTTCATGTTGTTTTATGGCTAGATATTAATGTAATAAATAAATAAATAAATAAATAAATAAATAAATAAATAAATAAATAAATAATAATAATTATAATAATAATAATTATAATAATGATAATAATTATAATAATAATAATTATAATAATGATAATTATAATAATAATGATAATTATAATAATAATGATAATTATAATAATAATTATAATAATAATAATAATTATAATAATAATAATAATAATTATAATAATAATAATAATTATAATAATAATAATAATAATAATAATAATAATAATTATTATTATTACGTAAATCTTGCAGGTCACCACATCAAAAACGGACACATGTCCAGGACCGAGACTAGAAAACACATTGTGAGCTCCAGCAGGTACTAGCAGTACCAATATATCATGGCAGGTAAATTTTCAAACTTTCTCAAAGAAAATTACAAGCGATGCAGACTTAGTCAATACATTAAGCAACAAATTCAAAATTTAAAATCTACGTTCTTCACTTTGAAGTTAATTAACTCAGTAGACAAACAGCGTTAATTAATAATGTCACTCAAACCTCTGTTAACAAGGAAGTCAATTTCAGTATCACACATAAATATAAATGAACCCGACGAAGTTAAGCACAGTAGAAAAGATGAGCTGCATCTAGATTGCCACCAGCAAGGAATAACATCTATGCTCCATCATAATTTGAGTGTAAGGTAAAGAGAGGAAGACAGAACTACCCTTTGTAGGTATAACTTACCCAGCTAGAAAATTAAAAGTTGGACCTCAGTTTCAAAGTTACTGTGGAATGACGCTATCTAATGCATTTGTGTATGTATCGTATATATTGGATTTAATCAAATACTACAGTATATTTGTGCATGTAGGCACTCCAAGCTTCAAAGTGATATATCTTACCTGAAGATGACGTCATAATAGAGTTCAGCTTCAATATAACAAAGTTTTATTAATAAATCTTACAAACCTTCTTAAATATGAAAGCTAGCTAAAATCTGAATTCAGATTTCTAAAGTTCGTGTTTACTTATATATTTTTCTTACGATAAGTAATACAGAGTAAAAGTAATATAACTGTACAAATTTTAACAGCTTATTCCTTGAATAAAGTACAACAAAAATTATTCTAGTGCGTCATCACATTAGCCACAAATGAATGCTTTTCTCATAAAAATAAATTCTCTAAATATTGACACTGCTTCACTCGACAAGTACTGTCTGAATGATTATGATTTTTGATTACTATTTCGTTTATATGACGTCATTCCATTTTCGACCAATGAAGTGTAATGAAATTTTGAATTCCAACCAATCACAGTCACACTTTGCGATAATTTTTGCAGCTAGATTTATTGCTATCAATTTATCGCATGGTCGTTCTTTTGTTTAATCGTTGTCGCCAACTGTTTTCCCTTAAATTGATGCTCACCAATACGTTAAGATGCAACTACATGGTTAAACGTTTCTTTCAACTTTAAAGCAATGAATGCAAGATTGATATTTAATATTAATTTACGCAGTGAAGACGACATTCAAAACGGCCCACCATGTAGACAAAAAATCTTCATGCATCTTAATTGAACGTACATTTTAAACTTGATTCTTTCAATATTCTTCCCAGATTGCACGCATACGCGATTGCAATATTGAACTGTGTAGATGCAGCTTTAGTTCCGTTAAACACTACAGCGAGAATGCGTTTGTTGAGCTATAAAAATGCTTTCCTATAGCACGACTAACGGTCGAAATAAGGCACAGCTGAAATTGGTTCTGCTCCACAGGTAAATTAACCTATAATTGTAGCCTATAAAATTTGTATTTTGTAAATGAAATTAAACAATTAATATAAAGTCAGATGTTCAAATTTATGTAACATCATCGCATATCAAACCCAAAGACTTGTATAGTAATATAGACAAGGTATTTGATCAAACTGCCTTCCGTATGGAGTAATAAAATTCGTGTTTTAATTACCTATACAGAAATGACTTCACTGTGTAGCAACATGTCTCGCTGTGAATTCCTCAGCATTATTAATCAGATATATTATTTTAATGTACCGAAGTACATATGATATTTCCATGCAGATATTCTGCGTCATCATACGATGAAAGAGTAATGGAACGGAGAAAATTCTCCGGCGCCGGGATTTGAACCCGGGTTTTCAGCTCTACGTGCTGATGCTTTATCCACTAAGCCACCGGATACCACCCCGGCGTCGGACAGAATTGTCTCAGATTAAGTTCAACTCTTGGGTTCTGAGACAATTCTGTCCGACGCCGGGGTGGGTATCCGGTGTGGCTTAGTGGATAAAGCATCAGCACGTAGAGCTGAAAACCCGGGTTCAAATCCCGGCGCCGGAGAGAATTTTTCTCCGTTCCATTACTCTTTCATCGTATGATGACGCAGAATATCTGCATGGAAATATCATATGTACTTCGGTACATTAAAATAATATATATGATATGCGTAAATCACTTCGTGATTTAAGACGGCGCTTATTCCGTCGGATTCCGGCCAACTAGTCACTCATAACGAGTGCACCTCAGCACATGTGTGGACTTCAGTCCTACGTTCATAGACATCTATGACGTAGTGCAGAGGGCGGCCACTAGAGGGAACCCAAGAGTTGGAACTCTGGAGACAATTCTGTCCGACGCCAGGGTGGATATCCGGTGTGGCTTAGTGGATAAAACATCAGCACGTAGAGCTGAAAACCCGGGTTCAAATCCCGGCGCCGCAGAGAATTTTCTTCGTTGCATTACTCTTTTATCGTATTATTAATCAGGTTACTGTAATTATATTATAAGATTTTAAATTATATTATGATTTCAGCAGATAATGAAAATGTATTTATGTTGTAATAAGAGAAAAGTGCAGTACATGTAATTAACATTGTTAAACCTCTATTTCGCTTTTCGCAATTGACAATACTGAATAATAACATCGAATTTCTTTATTGCAGTAATCGATATTCATCTATTTCAACTTCACAATGTCTGAATAGATTAAGTATTCGTAAATATACAATTTGAGATTTCCTAGATAAGTCTTAGACCTCTCGTGACATTACTACAGATAATAATAATAATAATAATAATAATAATAATAATAATAATAATAAAATAATGGCCTTATTTAACCTGGTAGAGTTAAGGCCATAAGGCCTTCTCTAACACTCTATCAGGAGTAAAACTAGTATACAAGGAACTTACAAATACACTAAATGTAGTACACAAAAAATTGAAAGAGATAATCATAATATAATGGAAACAACAAATCAACAGAAATGAGACGCATATATAACATATGGAAGGAAAGGAAAAGGCATGGTAACATGTGAATAGTGAGTCAAAATGCGTGAGATAAATACAAAGTATAAAAATATGAGACAATAATAATAATAATACAGTGAAGTATAAAGCATACGAAAAACACTATTTTTAGGTACACACACAAAAAATGCAAAATTATGGTAAGTACACGAATTCTCAAATAATGGACAATATAAGGAAAAATTATACAACATTTCAGATTATTTCGTGAATCGGTATTCTAATCTGGAAGGGTTGAAACATAAAATGTTGGATTTTATCAAGCGCAAAACGTCATTTCGCGAATCCGAGTTTTCCGTAAACTACGTATCTCTACTCATGAAAGTTGATGTTTTACTTTACACAGTTTTAGTGCAGGAGTTTATGTTACCGGAACCTAAGTGTAGTTTTATATGACCGTACCGGAATTTACCGTTCGCGTCACTGTAGATAGCTTAGTTACAGTTTTTTTCAACTGCAGGAAATATTCTGCGTCCAAATGCAACGTAGATGAGAAGTGGTCAAAGTATTTTTGCCTACAGCTTTATACCAGGGAAAGAGTTATTTTACATGCCGATCATCTACGATACAGTGACTACAGTTTCGTTTTCCTCCCGAAGAAAGACATACTAAGAATTTGACCTCTCTTTGAAGTCTATCGCCCTCAGTCAGATTTGAACCCATGAATACAGGCTTCATTGCCCACTATCCTAAACGCTAGACCATCAATGTCGATAAAAACTTTGGTCCCTTTCAATAAGAACACGGAAGTGAGCTGAATTATGGTTACTCTACAGCAGCCGTGGCGAAAAGGCCATGGTGCGCCGAGCCACTGTGTAAGCTGCAACGTGCATAGCACCTATGGAGGGAGGCGGACAACCGAAGGGGAAGTTAATGTTTAGGACGTGTAACGAAGAAAGAAATGAACAAGAAAACATAGGACACATTATCACAACCTAAAATTAACTGTCTTCAGAATGTCTCTGCGACAAAGTTTCAAAATCAGGAATTATGTCACTTACTGCCAATCGTAGTTGATCACGAAGGTATTTGTCTGTCAGTCGTGATCTAAATTTGATTTTTACTATTTTCATTGTTGAAAATAATTTTTCACAAACGTAAGTTACAGCGAACATGGCTTCAACAGAGCAAGCGAAAGAACGAAGCTTCAAATATTTATTTTTTCCAAAGATTTGAAAAGTTCAATATCTGTCAAGTCCTTACATCTAGTTTTCATTTAACGTCACATTGTAAATCTGCGAGTTTAAATTGAAAATCTAACCGCATTATTCGTACATCTGCTGTAAAAGAATCGACGTACAGAGATGATAATGATAATGATAATAATAATAATAATAATAATAATAATAACAACACTTAACCTTTTAATGTTTCATCAGTAACATGTAGTAACTTATAATGCCGTTTTATGTTATACAACCGTTTTCCTAGTAATATTTGTGAACAAATCATACATTTAATATTTTCATCATATTGTAAGCAAAAGAATGCAGCCTCCCATCCTACTTGAAACTTTCGTTTTTATAGAGGTACATGGTTTCGAGAGATATTGCGACGATACGCCACTCGCAGGTCCGAGACAAATACAAATAGAACGGAGTTTGACTCCAGTGAGTGAGAGGGTGGGGGTTGTAGGTAGGAAGCGAGAGAAAAGCACTGCGAGCCACAATGTGCTCGTGAGTCGCATTTCGCCGCGGCTGCTCTACAGTCAGGACGAGCCGTATGAACTGACAGTGGTCAGCGCAATATTCTGTACAGACGAGGCTTCGTGTTGGTACACAAACGCTTCGCAAGGCGCTCATCGCCACTTGACTAGCTCTGTATTATTAAAGCAGTGGGACGTTACATTTTTAAACCGCGTCCCCTTTCCTACTCCGCTGTGATATTTCCTAATTTTCAGAATAAGAGTCCGTGCTCTCTTTCCGCATCCTTTTCTATTATTCCTTACAACTAACCAGAAATAGCCGTTACAAAGCGGAACAAAGTCAGATAGTAAAACTCCTGCTGTCTCTAAACTTAGATTTATGATTATATATTTTTTAAATTCTTTATTCAACGACGCTATATCAACTACTAGATTGTTTAGCATTGATTATTACACTTTTACTACGTCACACTACTTTTGACCAATAAAATGATACAAAAGGACATCTTTCAACCAATCATGGCTGCTTATCGCACAATTTTATCGCGTCCATAGCATTTGTTTAATTTTATCGCGTCCCTAGCATTTGTTTATTTTTATCACTACCCTAGCATTTGTTTCTTTGTTTGCCAACAATTCAAACTGCACTGGTTTGGACGTCAAAAAACAGAAAATTACAAACTACTCCAGTCGATGCACAGCATTTTTAAATATGACTCACATTGGCATTCAAGAACAAGAATTAATAAAGATCACTGGTCGTAGCTATGCATCTTCCCTGAAATCCTATTTACAAATAAATGAAGAGCAGCATTCGGAAATCCTGAATAATTTGAGGGATACACCATGTATATCAACGAGTTCACTTCTCTTACGCACACGTCCAATATAACATCAACTGAACCACCAACCACTAAAACATTCAAATTTGAAAATTTTACCTACTTTCAATAATTGTTTCCTTTAAAATTATTCATGTTTATTTTTTATTTCATCATCGTTAGTTAAATATTTCTTGTTTATTTCATCATACCTAATTAAAACTTTTCTAACACTCGTTTATATTATTTAGGTTATGTTATAGCTTCTGATATATGATATTATGAACAGTCACGTATCAGAGATTGTTCAATACTAAGATTTATTGAAAATCATCTGTCAAGTGACGTTGATTACTGGGATCGGTATAATTGAAGTGGAATGCAACTGTTTTAATAAAAATGAAACTGAATCAACAAAGCCTTCTTGACCAGTAACCGTCCACAGGGTTCAATGAAGATTCCATAGTTGGCACAACTGATAACAAAACAGATATTCGTAACACACTACTGTCATCTACTAGCGTAATATTTATAATGTTGAGATGGTACAAATTTGAAGACAGTTTTGTATTTTCTTAAGTCAATTAATATTTTATTGTATTGGAGTACTTCGTTACTTCTAATCTTTATATACTTTCTTCTAATCGTGTAATAGTCAATTAAATCCTACTCGAGTTTTGATTTTCTCTAGATAAATCAAAACCTCTAGTGAGATTACTGTTGATAAAACTTGTGGTAGCGAGATGGTATTTAGCGAGTTGAAGCCGTGAATTCGCTATAGATTACCTGATATTTGCATTGCAGGTGGATAAAACCAAGGAAAATAACCTAACCAGATAAAATTATCCCAAGCGGGAATCGAATCACGATCGAAAGCAGCTCCGGATCAGCAGGCAAACGCAACTGCCGACTGAAATACATCGGTGACAATAATTTGTGTTCCCGTATGCAGAAACTGTGATATAATTTTATTTATTAGCCATTTATTTTTGTTTTATTCTGAGACTGTAACACGACAGGACATTCCAGGAGGCCACCCGGTGTGGCTCAGTCGGTGAAGTCGCTTGCCTGCCGGTCTGAAGTTGCACTCGGGCGCGGGTTCGATGCCCGCTTGGGCTGATTACCTGATTGGGTTTTTTTCCGAGGTTTTCCCCAACTGTAAGGTGAACGCCAGGTAATCTATGGCGAATCCTCGGCCTCATCTCGCCAAATACCATCTCGCTATCACCAATCTCATCGATATTTTTGCTGTTCTCTTTGTAAATTAAAATAGGAATCAGATTGTCACACAACAATAATTTTCTTTATTTTGATAAAGAACTGTTTGGCTTCTGCTAAACTAAGTTCAAGCGAATTCAAAAGAGAAACATGAGCAGTTAGATTTGATCTTAGCAGGACGAAATGATCTTGGATTAGTGTTTAGCCTATATGAATCCTCTAGATTCAAAATCCTCTAAAGACCGTTTTGTTTACAATTGATTTATGTCCATATATTGCTTGCTAAGAATTAATTTGAATAATTTATATAGTTTGTATTCAAAAAGTCACTAAATTTAAAGCAAAAGGTTTGTTAAAAGTCACTGTTAGGTTGAAAATTCCCTCTATTTTCCACCAGTTACTGTTAAAATTCTTCAGTTTGTGAAAGTGGATATAGGGGATTTTGAATCTATAGGATTCATATAACCAAAAAACACGGTGAATTTCGCTGTCTGATCTCATATCAATTATTTATACAATTGATTCTAAATGTATTTAATGTGACTTCCAATTGGAGACTTCCCCAGAAACAGGATGTAACAAGTTACTGAAATATGTGACATGGGTGGTAGTAGTAATATACGTTACAAGAGCGGTATGTTGACGTTTTCATGTTCGAGGAAAAGATTGAAAAAGCGAAACGTAGTTGAGCTTTTTTAATTTCCGAGAACACGAAAACAAACATACCGCTCGTGTATCGTACATTATTTTGTGCGAAGATCGTTTATTACATGCCTGAAAGACGAATTTCTAATTAGTTGCAATGAAATCTCCATCTTGGTTTCTGTTTAATGACAGCAAACTTCGGAAAACCAAAATATCTTTCTTCAACATTGTTGCTATAAAATGTTTTCTGTGTTTACTATACTCCAGCAGGCCGTGATATACGTCTGTCTTTTTTTTTCCCCAGTCTATAAATGCGAACTTAAAACAAACGGTAAGGTTATGTAATGATATATTTTTCGTTTTAATATTTTAACAATATTATTTATATAACATATTGCAGTAATAACATCGGCATCTGGAATCTTGTTGATTTTTTCACGGCTTCCTTAATGTTACTTGTATCAGGAATGCAATAAGTTTCGTGGAGTAGTAGACTTTACTTAATTTTTGCAAATATTTAAAAACAATAATTAACATTGCAATTTAGGTGAAATTGCAGTGGTAAGTTTGCAATTTATAATTATTACTGTGTTAAACGTCTCTAAAAATAATATGTTAAAAGCCTAAAGCGTAAAATGAATGTCGCGCTTAAGCGGTAAGCAGAGGGAAATTGTTATGTGTGTTACGTTGGGAATACTGAATGTGGTATTTCAGACTTACCGCGTATTGGTTCTGTGCGGAAAACAAGCAAATACGCACGATCTCGCACAAACGTAATTTAGAAGCATTCATTTATAATAATAATAATAAATTATTGCATTCAATAGCTGAATAAACTTGCATTCTCGTTTATTCAAATGTTTCTGCTAGTAAATACAGGCATTATGAAATATGCCTCTGAAATTACTGGTATTTTCCTTTCTTCTGAAACATGAATGATAGTTTTTTGTTACCATCTTATACGGGCAGGTCTTGAATTATTAAAAGAATCAGTTGAATAAACTGAAAAATATGGAAACTAGGAAATGCCTCTACTCCATGTTGAATCTTTCGTACACTACTTTTAACACTTCAATTGATTAAATATGGATCTTACTCATGCCAATAATGTAAGTATGTGCGGCTTACAGCTCCTTCGGTGCTACTTGACACCATCCTCAGAGCCTTCTTTGTCTAGGCGTGATCTCGACTTCGCCAGCCTGTTGTGTGGGTGCGTTCGTGTGATGAAGAGTTGAGTGAAATAGTGTGTGTGTTCTTAAATTGATCTGTGTGTTGAGAATTTGATTAAACTAACACTAAAACACACTCTAATCAAATTATCAACACACAGATCAATTTCAGAACACACACACTCTTTGACTCAACTCTTCATCATACGAATGCATCCACACAACAGGCAGCGATGTCGAGATGACGCCGAGACACAGAAGGCTCTGAGGATGGTGTCAAGTAGCACCGAAACAAACAGCTGTAAGCCGCACATGCTTACATAATTAACACGAGTAAGATCGCCATTTAATCAACTATTTAAATGCCTTTTGTGCGAGATCGTGCGTATTTGCTTGGTTTCCGCACAAAACCAATCCGCGGAAAATGTAAAATTCCACATTCAGTATTTCCAACCTAACACATAACAATTTCCCTCTTCTTACCGCTTAAGTGACATATTGATTTTACTGCTTTAGGCTTTTAACATATTATTTTTAGAGACGTTCAATATAGTAGGCCTAATAATTATAAATTGGAAACTTACCACTGCAATTTCACCTAAATTGCACTGTTAATTATTGTTTTTAAATATTTTCAAAAATTAAGTAATGCAAGTAACATTAAGGAAGCCGTGAAAAAATCAACAGGATTCCAGATGCCGATGTTATTACTGCAATATGTTATATAAATAATATTGTTAAAATATTAAAATGAAAAATAAATCATTACATAACCTTACCGTTTGTTTTAAGTTCGCATTTATAGACTGGGGGAGACAGACGTATATCACGGCCTGCTGGAGTATAGTAAACACAGAAAACATTTTAAAGCAACAATGGTGAAGATAGATATTTTTGTTTTGCAAATTTACCGTCATTGAACAGAAACCAAAATGGAGATTTCATTGCAACTGATTAGAAATTCCTCTTTCAGGTATGTAATAAACGATCTTCGCACAAAATAATGTACGATACACGAGCGGCATGTTTTCTTTCAATTCTCGGAAATTAAAAAAGCTCAACTACGTTTCGCTTTTTTAAACTTTTCCTCGAACATGAAAACTTCAACATACCGCTCTTGTAACGCATATTACTATAGTGTTACTTTTTACGTACATGCATTCTTAACATAGAGCGGAGATAATAAATGGTAATATGAAAATTGACAAGAAAGAGGATGCTACTCCGATATGTGCGGAGCAGAAGAGAGAAGGACGCTTAAGAAAATTAGCAAGGGTAATGTTTCTGTAAACCACAAATTCTACCATGAAAGGATTTGTGTCACGTTCTCCTGCTTGCAATGCTGGAACGTTTTGTATTCGGCTCACGAGTCCTGACTCCTGCTAGGCCTACATGTTTAACCACTGCGAACGAAAGCATGAAGTGCAGGAGATACCTGTGGCACAAAAACAACTTAAATTTATACCTGTAAATGTATGTCGCTTCTTGCAGTGGGATATGTGAACTGGGATGTAGAAAAAGCTTTTCTCTCGTGTCTTGCACAAAGAAACTACACAACAGACGCTCTCTCGAAGGGTATACAAAGATTCAGAAAGTTACACTCACCCTTGCACGTGGCTTTCTTGGTCCAAAGCTGATTTGATTTCCGCCCTCGGAATCAAGAATTCTGAAAAATAAAAGAGAAAGTCCATTTATTCATTTTTGGCAGCAGCCGAGATATTTTTTTATTTTATTTGAATTCGCTACCGTGCCTGGAGATGAATGTTTTCTCCGCATCTCTCTTCTTTTGTCAGTTTCCATAGAAACAAGTTGGATTTCACTCAAAGGCTATTTATAATGAAACACGATTCTTCCGAGAAAGTTCCCGCTATGATATAAGCCCCATAAGCAGAAAGAATTACAGCAGCAACTTCAATGTGAAATTTACGCCCAATGAGTCGTAGCCAAGTGGACTAGCGACTTCTCACTGAAAGGAACAGAATTTCGATTCCTGGCAGATTTTGCTAGATTTATGGTCAATAAACGCGAATATTCTGTTCTTGTTAGTTCGTCATTTACTCGTACTATCACTGTTACATTATTATTATTATTATTATTATTATTATTATTATTATTATTATTATTATTATTAGTTATTATTGTTGTTGTTATTGTTGGAGAAAGTTACACAACACAGAACTGCACGCATTGCATTCTTCACCTAACATAATTAGGAACTTAAAATCCAGACGTTTGAGATGGGCAGGTCAATCAATTTTAAAACCATAAAATTTTAAAAATTCAACGTATGTATAAAGTCCGTCAACATGTAGCACGTATGGGCGAATCCAGAAATGCATATAGTGTTAGTTGGGAGACCGGAGGGAAAAAGACCTTTAGGGAGGCCGAGACGTAGATGGGAGGATAATATTAAAATGGATTTGAGGGAGGTGGGGTGTGATGATAGAGACTGGATTAATCTTGCACAGGATAGGGACCGATGGCGGGCTTATGTGAGGGCGGCAATGAACCTTCGGGTTTCTTAAAAGCCATTTGTAAGTAAGTAAGTAACTATTGTTGTTGTTTAGTTAACATTCCGAAAACAGATTGAAACTTCGTAAGTGACAACAGTGAGGCATCGCTCATGAGGAAACTAAGCTAGGAGATAATGAGATAGAGTGACCAGTTTGTTTCCCCCTCCATTACATACATTGCTGACTATTAACATTATTATTATTATTATTATTATTATTATTATTATTATTATTATTATTATTATTATTATTTATGGTCTATCAACACCACAAAGGGCGAAAACAGAAGTTAAAGCAAAGGTATAATCATTTAAAGGAGGATAGCAATGACAATGGAAGCTTTTAATAGAAAAAAGGAGCATCTTCTGCGGACCTCTGAAGAAAGATCTACGGAAGAGACTAGGAAGTGCTTTGTGTGAAGTGTGGCACTATATGGAGCAGAAAGGAATTGGTTGGGTCACTGGCTGAGAAAAAAAATGCCTACTGAAGGATGCACAGGAAGGAATGGTGGACGGGACAAGAGTTCGGGGCAGAAGAAGATATCAGATGATAGACGACATTAAGATATGTGGATCATATGTGAAGACTAAGGGGAAGGCAGAAAGTAGGAAAGAGTGGAGAATGTTGGGTTTGAAGTGAAAGATCTGTCCTATGTATGTATGTATTTTTATTTTATTTTATTAGGTTATTTTACGACGCTTTATCAACATCTTTGGCTATTTAGTGTCTGAATGAGATGAAGGTGATAATGCCGGTGAAATGAGTCCGGGGTCCAGCACCGAAAGTTACCCAGCATTTGCTCATATTGGGTTGAGGAAAACCCCGGAAAAACATCAACCAGGCGACTTGCCCCGATCGGGAATCGAACCCGGGCCACCTGGTTTCGCAGCCAGACGCGCTGACCGTTACTCCACAGGTGTGGACCGTATGTATGTATGTATGTGTATGTATGTATGTATGTATGTATGTATGTATGTATGTACTGTCCGTTACTCAGCAGAAGATGAGCGGAAAGAATGTGACCTTCTTGACTATCGCTGTAGATTATTATAAACATCGCTCAGATAAGCTTCCCAGTAGCCAGGTTATTACTCGTGCAGGAAACATGAATAACAATGCGTATGGAAATTAAAGCTAAGTTGAACAGAAGGAGACCTAATGTTTCCGCTTACTGCAGTGTTGTCGTACGTTATCTGTTCACATCCCTTCCTCCTCAGTCCGCTCTCGTCTTCTCCTGAGTCACCGACAGTATGTATGTATGTATGTATGTATGTATGTATGTATGTATGTATGTATGTATGTATGTATGTATGTATGTATGTATGTATGTATGTATGTATGTATGTATGTTCCAAACTTGTTATATTGAATAAAATATATTCCATAAAATAAATAAGTAAATAAATATAAGCATTAATATTTGATTAATAAATAAACAAATTAATGAAAGAACAAACAAACAACCAAACTAACGAATGAGAGAGCAACAAACAAACAAGCAAGCAAACAAACAAGTAAATACAAGAGATAATTTTCCCCCTAAATAATTCCTAAAATGTAACAGTTGTCGTCCACCCACAACTAATTTTTCTTCTGATGTAAACAAAATGAATACATTATTTTCATTTTACGTTCTCGTAATTCCTATAATGAAATACTTTTCCTTCTCACAATGTAACTTTTTCTCAAGGAATTACTGAAAAAATATGATATTTAATCTAATTTACAATCTTTGGACATCATGGATGCAAAAGGGGAATTCAAGTGATATTTGCAGAATTTTCATCTTTGGCACACTTTTGACAATTTTGTATATCACTAATGATAATATTACCTATGATTGAGGGTTATGACTGATACATACACCTGTTATCACTTATCAGGCAGCACATCTCACTCGACGATATGCGTCAGAGGAAGAACAATATTGTTTGTATAAATCTTAAGTCTGTGTGATTAGTGAAATATGTGACTAGTGAGCGATGTATGCAATGGAAGGGAAAAGAAACTGGCCACCCTACCCCATTCTCTTCTGACTTGGTAGCGTCATAAGTGATGAATAATTGGTTTCACTTATGACTATGAGGTTCCAACTTGTCTTTCTAAAGTTGACTAAAGGATAATGATAATACGTTAAAAACCTGAGAACATAACAACACCTAATAATGTATTCTGTTAAACTATTGCAACTTATGAGTAGGTTAGGTACCGGTACGAGAACCTACTGTATCTTTGTGATTAGTTCCGGAGTGGTTTCTTTCTTCCTCCTTCGTCTGGCTTCACCTTTGATATCGACTTGCAAACCAATACTGTGTAGGAGAGAATATGTTCTGGGACCAATACTAGACATGTTCACAATACGGTATGGCATAGGGCAGGGATGCGATGCTTACTAGTAATTCCGAACGCGAGCTTTTCTAATCTCTCTCCTTACAAGCGACGCACTTTTCTACTTGAGACACATTGCTAACAGCGTATTCTGAATCTCACCAGACCGGTGGACCACAATGACGTCACGCTGCAGCGAAGTAGTAACAAAACTGCTGGAAGGTTAGATGACTATCATGGCAGCTGTACAAGTTGTTGTCTGTGCTATGCTAGCAAGATTTTACGAAATTTCCATACTCTCATCTCGTTCAAAGAAAAGAGAGTATAAACAATTTATTTCTTGAACCAGTAGTAATAAGTGGTCCGTTGACATATTCGCTTATAAGCCATTAACATTTTGTTTTTACGTTGTACTCATTACAAATAATATAGCAGAACACACCGCCATGACACA
Source organism: Periplaneta americana (assembly GCA_025594305.2). Lineage (NCBI taxonomy): Eukaryota > Metazoa > Arthropoda > Insecta > Blattodea > Blattidae > Periplaneta > Periplaneta americana. The sequence continues at coordinate 170,706,010 of JAJSOF020000003.1, read as the reverse complement.
ACAGAGCACGATGTCATTCGTCTGCTAATTCTCGCCCTATACAAGAATCAATCAGATTCACCGATGGACGTCTATCACCTCTGCAAGCTGATGGAACCGGTACGACACCAGTGGAGCATCAGTGACGTCATCAGAAATTTCACCGTGATGGATCAGATTGCTCAGCGCTGAGATTCGGAATACGCTCTAACCTAACTCCATTTTCATTACTAGTTACGTGTAGGCTCTCTTTTCCATTAGTTGGTTTAAAAATATCCTCCCGTCCTACTTTAGCGTTGAAATCCCCCAATAAAATTTTCATGTGATATCTAGATAACTGATCAAAAGTATGTTCCAGTTCCTCATAGAAGCTATCCTTTATATGGTCGTCTTTCTCTTCTGTAGGGGCGTGAGCATTTATAACTATAATATTTCACTTTCTATCATTAAATACGATAACCTGTCACTGATAAATTCGATCTTTTTACTGCTGATTTATTTTTTTTATGAAAAAAAAAGAATCCTGTTTCTAATTGGTCATTATTGTTTCCTTCCCCATAATACAACAAGTAATCTCCTATTTGTGATATGCCATTCCCATCTAACCTAAGCTCTTGTACTCCCACGAAGTCTATTCTATATCCTCCCGTCCTACTTTAGCGTTGAAATCCCCCAATAAAATTTTCATGTGATATCTAGATAACTGATCAAAAGTATGTTCCAGTTCCTCATAGAAGCTATCCTTTATATTGTCGGCTTTCTCTTCTGTAGGGGCGTGAGCATTTATAACTATAATATTTCACCATCTACCCTTAAATACGATAACCTGTCACTGATAAATTCGATCTTTTTTACTGCTGATTTATTTTTTTTATGAACAAAGAATCCTGTTTCTAATTGGTGATTATTGTTTCCTTCCCCATAATACAACACGTAATCTCCTATTTGTGATATGCCATTCCCATCTAACCTAAGCTCTTGTACTCCCACGAAGTCTATTCTATACTAGCTAGTTCTTTTGCTACTAATTACCCCTCCTATTCTATAAAGGTATAGCACTAGGAGGGGCTGTACAGTACATACAACGTTGCAGACCATGTCAGACTGCAAGCGAATTTACAATAAAGATTTGAATAGGTAACAGAAGGTTCACTTTTTATTTATTGAACATGGTGTTGAACTGCAATGTTTAATATGTAAATAGCATATTATTTTTAAAAATAAAAAGAAACAATGTCACCGTCACACGAAAGACAGTAAGTGGTTTGTACAGGGACATCATTTTATTTTTACTTCAATTTTTATTGTACCTGAGTTTTTGAATGTACTTCACTCCCACCCCTTCTACTAACCGTCCTCACCAGATCCAAGACCGCATATACAGTCATAGTAGCCTTACGGTCATAGTAAACAGTGCGTTCCAAAAATATGTTCGCGTTTTCCAGTGACGAAAGAGCTTTCAGTATTGAATAATTTTCGCACAGGTACTGTCGTCCATTTGCCTACATCGTATCCCGTATGCTTCCCCCACCAGCTTTTATTCGCCAGCTAGTGGTTGGGCTGTCTTAGCTTATTCTGAAAACATTAATTTCTGTTAGGAACTGGACGTCTACGTAATATTATACAACTGTTTAAAATAACTTACATAAAAGGACCTCGTTAAGTAATTAACTGTCACGTGATTTCCTCCCTTTCTACGACCCTACGACATAACCACTTGGACGGACAGTAGATAGTATGTCTGAGTAATTTTATCTTTTCGGATCGGGCAGAAGTGAAGATTGAATTTACAGTACGTAAGGTACTCTTTTATAAATAGGTACAGAATTATTTCAAATAAACAAGTTACTAGTACAAAGAATGAAACTGGTAATTGGGATTAGGTACAATAATCTATAGTGCGATAATATGCACAGCAGAACTGAAGCCTGTATCGAAATGAACGGTCGTCCATTTTCAAAAATGTGTTTAAATATCCATATTTGATTATTTATCAATTTGACTTCATTCTCTATTTTGTACGCTAATGTGCTTAGACAATGTATACCGTATTTCTCGCGTAATTTGCGCACTTTTTAATTAATTTACAATCTTTGGACACTGAAAAAGGGGGTGCGTAAAATATGCGGATTTTTCAAATAAGAGGTCCTGTTCTGAGTTCTGAGCTGCACGATTGCCGAATTGTTATGACTGAAGCTTATCACCAGGAAAGGATTTATATGTAAATACATATTTACTTATAAAGCTAATATAATTTATATTTTGCATTATCTTTATGTTTCACAATGTGAAGGGAAAAAAATCCTACTTTTATTTTCCATATTTTTCCATATTTTAGAGTTTAGTACATATTTTGTTAATTTCCATATATTTTCCATATTTCATATAAAACAGTCCATATTATATTAGGTTTAACAATAAAACAAAACAAAATTCCATTAACTTTTAAAAATACATTTCAACAATAGAGGTTTAAACACATGTTCAGTAATCCCTTTAACATCAGAGTTATTTGAAAATTAGCAGTCCTATCAACAATGGGAAAGTAAGTTACAAAACTGTATTAATTTAATTTAAAATTTTTAACAGACTTCAGTTGTGCAGCTCAACAGTTAAATGCCAGTCAGAGTACACATAGGTTCAGTTTTGTAAATCATACTATAAAGACGGTAAATATGCCAAAAGTACGTCATTCAGTCAATTTAAAATCAAAACTAACAAGTTACATTTCAGAATTTAAAGAAGATGGTTTATCAACTGACAATAAAATATTATTTTGTAATTTGTGTCAGTGTGCAGTATCATCTAACAAAAGTTCCTGTGCAACAACACATTACAACTAGTAAACATCAGGCCAACAAACAACGCCAAATTCCAAGCAGAGACAATTGTTTTTAACAACAACCAACAACATCGAATGTAAGATCTGAGTTTAACATCGACTGTGCGTGTTCTCTTTTCATCTCTGCTGATATTCCTCTCTACAAACTAAAGAATAAGGTCTTCAGGAATTCCTTGAAAAATATACTCAACATACAATCCCGGATGAGTCAACACTTAGGAAGACGTATGCTCCATCCATCTACGATAGACAATACAGAAGATAAGAGATGAAATTAAAGATAGTTCAATTTTTTTTGGGTTTCTAATTGATGAGACTCCCGACAAAGAAGGTAGACTTGTTGGTAATGTAGTTATCGGTTTGTTAAGTGAACAATATTCTGAACGAATTCTTTTACATTGTGATGTTCTAGAAAAGTGCAATAACAAAACTATAGTTAAACTGTTCAAAAGTATGGGTATCCTGTGGCCAAAGGGTATTATGTACGATAAGCATTTATTCTTTATTTACGATCTACCCTTATACGGTCAAACCTGGACAAGCATTATCTGATTTATATCCTAAATTGACTCAATGAACAAAGCATGCATTTCATGGTGTGGCAGAAGTGGTCAGAGACAATTTCCTAAAGTAGATTTGTTGATTTCATCAGTGAAAAAGTATTTCTCAAAGCTCCCAGTAGAGTTAACGTGTTGAAAGAAATGTACCCTGAAATTCCATTGCCACCAAAGCCAATTTTAACTAGATGGGGTACATGGCTAGAAGCAGTTGAATATTATGCCGAACATATAGACTCTATTAACAATGTTCTCCTTGCATTGGACTCTGAAGATGCAGTCTCAATTGATACTGGTAAAACAGTTACCTGTGACATAAGTGTGAAGAATGACTTAGCTCACATTCAGCATACATTTTTTGCATCATAAAAACGCTCAAAAGTCTCCAAAATAGGCACCTTTCACTATCTGAAAGTTTTGAAATTATAAATAGTACTGTGGAACAACTGAATCGTGGTAGAGGTAAAGTTGCAGATGCAGTAAGAGCTAAGGTGGACACTGTACTTTCAAAAAACCCTGGATATGAAGAACTACAAAAGGTTGTTGCTGTGATGAGTGGTGAATCAACAGTGAAGATTAACTTGGACTTATCCCCAGCAGACATTGTAAATTGAATTATGTACCAGTTACTTCTTGTGACGTCTTAAATAAAACGCTCTTTTAGTCAGTATAAATCTATCCTCAGAGACAATAGAGAAGATTCACTTTTCAGCACTTGAAAGAAATGTTTGTAACCTATTGTTATGGTAACAGACAATAAAAATTGTGTTTTGTTGAAACTACATTGGAAGATAAGGTACGTCCATTATATTTTTTGTTTAGTTTGATTAAAATGTACCAATATTTAACGTACATAGTCATTTTTTTATAATTTTAAGTCCATATTTAATTCCATATTTTGGTAAAAATCCATATTTAATTCCATATTTTGGTAAAAATAACTACATATATATTTACATATTTCATATATTTTTAGTCCATATAAACTGTTCCCTGAAACTTATCACTTTCAATTTATATGACGCGGTGTGATTGTTATTTTTCTTTCCGATCTTGAAATACTGTATAAATACAAGTTCACATTAGAAGTGTTGAAATTCAACTGAAATACAAGTATTTACGGTAGGGCTAATTTTCTATACCGGTAACTTGTCTCTACCAAGGATAAGCATTGTTAAAGTAGCGGGACTTTGGGGTTTCTTTCTGAAGCAGGTACTTGCTGGTGAATGACCTACGATGGACTGTAGGGAAGGAAAATCCCTACTACACTGAAAAAAATATGTACGTAATCCCTACTACACTGAAAAAAAATGTATGTAAAATGTGTGCGCAAAATACACGGAGCAAAAATAAAGTTCAAAATAATCCCTTAAAAATTAGGGTGCGCAAAATACGCGGGGGCCCAAATTATGCGAGCAAATACGGTAATATACACTGCATAATGAATACGTCCACATGGAAAGCTGAGTTCGTGAGTAAAAACACTCATTGTTAATACTGTACTGTATTTTTATTAAACAAAAACTAATGAAAATGATAAAACTCAAAAGCGCAATATTTCCTAGTTTACGTAAATGGATGAACTACTTTTCTTCCCTCCTATACCTAGTAAAGTGATTTGTTTGTACAGGGACATTATTTTATTTTTACTTCAATTTTTATTGTACCTGAGTTTTTTAATGTACTTCACTCCCACCCCTTCTACTAATGAAGTTCCAACTCCACACAGAGCCAAGACCGCAGATAGTAAGCAGTACTGAGTTACTGAGTATAGTACGTTCCAGAAATATGTTCGCGTTTTCCAGTGACGAAAGAGCTTTCAATATTGAATCATATTTTCGCACAGGTACTGTCCGTTTACCTACGTCGCATCCCGATTTCCCCCACCTGCTTCTGCTCGCCCCGCTGTAAAAGCTGGGCTGTCTTAGCTCTTTTCTGAAAACATTAATTTCTCTTAGGAATTGGGCGTTTACGTAATATTATACAGCTGTTTAATTTAACTTAAATAAAAGGGCCTCGTTAAGTAATTAACTGTCACGTGATTTCCTCCCTTTCTACAATCCTGCGGCATAACCACTTGGACGGACAGTAGATAGCATGTCTGAGTAATTTTATATTTTCGGGTCGGGCAGAAGTGAAGATTGAATTAACAGTACGTAGAGTAGGTATAGAATTATTTCAACATGAGTTACTAGTACGATGGACGTAACTGGCAATTGGAATTAGATGCAATAGTCTGTAGTGCGATAATATGCACAAACGAACTGAAGCCTGTAACGAAATGAACGGCCACCATTTTCAAAATTGTGTTTAAATATTTATATTATGATTATTTTTCAATTTAACTTCTTTCTCTACATTGTACGCTAATGTGCTGTAGACAGTATAATATACACCGCATAGGCCCTAATGAATACGTTCGCATGGATAACTCACTTCGTGGGTAAAAACACTTATTCTTAATACAGTACTGTACTTTCATTAAAGAAAAACCTAATGAAAATTATCGAACTCAAAATCGCGATATTTCCTAGTTTACGTAAATGGATGAACTACTTTTCTTCCTTCCTATACCTAGTAGAGTGATTTGTGTTTTACGCCAGTATCATCGAACTCCAGTCTTGGAGGGGGGAGCAAGCGGTGTTTCCGGTTCTCTAAAGGTATAGACAGATTAATATTAAAAATGTTAGTAAAAATAAAATGATGTCCCTGTATATTACGCCAGTATCATCGAACTCAAGTCGTGGAAGGGGGTAACAAACGGCGTTGATCCAGAGGTATAGGCAAGTTAATATTAAAAATGTTAGTAAAAATAAAATTATGTCCCTGTATAACTGCGAGATGGGATGTCTGCGTACCTCGCACCTCACAACTCTCATGCGTCGGTTCAGAAAAACCAAGGCTTTACTCCGACCCCCTCTGTGCAAAGCTGTCCGTCATCAGCTGAACTACTACTGCACAATGAACGTCCTTGAAGTTACAGCACTGTTTCACGTAGCCCGTTGCTAAAAGTTTCAATGGATCATTTTCATGCATAGGAACATTACAAAGTTAAGGAAGGGAAGCAATATAAAGCATCAGGATCGACTTGCGTAACAAAGTAGCTACTTTGTTGAATAAATTTTGTTAAATATTACATGTACGAAGTAACGAAACATCTTCCACAAAGTATACACTAGCTAACAAGTTCGGTAATTGTGCGAAATCTCTCTCTTTTTTCGACGTAGTGCATCTTCCCAAGCTCGTGCATAATGGATTTGAAAGGAGTTGATAAAGTCTTTACACCAGATACTCAGTTCGCATGAATATTTGATGCGAGAGATGTGAACACTTGTAGACCGACATTATTCAAAGAGTTCTGGAACGTTCAGACCGCCGTGCCGCGAGGATAAGTAGTTCCCTCTACTGGGAGATTCAATAAAGACAGAAAGGGGGGATAATGTTATATACCTCTTTCCTATCTCAGCCATTACACATACAAATATTGGTACAGGTTGGCTCTAGGTTTCATGGGTTATTAATACCTTTAAAATGGATGGACGTCTTCCTGCTCTACAGTAAAAGGTGGTCTCAAGTCCGGCGAGTTAGGGATAAAAGTTTCAGCACATATTGAATTAGATAGACACAATCGAGGCAGAATTAAAAATGAGAGTATTCTCCAGCTTTTACTTTAATTTTTCACGAAGTTAAAGGGAGAATACTGCGATGCGATAGAAATTGATTTCGGGACTACCATACGAATGCACATAATTCAGCATTCTTGAAGAGTGAAGTGGAGTTTAGCATGCGGTTTGCCTGTATACAGGGGTTTCTTCTAACTATTTTTACTATTCTGTAGCTTTGAGTAAATTCACCCTGTAATTATAAAAAAAAAATAACCAATAAAAATACTAATGATTTCATTTTATAACTAAAGTAATGAATTCAGAGAACGTCAGGATGTAGACCTTCGGCTCCCCCCTCCTACCAATAATGCATCACAATGTCAATACGGCGGTTGCTGTCGTCTGCGATACGACGAACTTTTTTGTTTATTTTCGAGTTCGTTATTTATTTTTTTCTGGTTATTATATGCTTATACAGGGACATCATTTTATTTTTACTAACATTTTTAATATTAACTTACCTATACCTCTGGATCAACGCCGTTTGATACCTCCTTCCACGACTGGAGTTCGATGATACTGGCGTAAAATACAAACAAATCACTTTACTAGGTATAGAAGGGAAGAAACGTAGTTCATCCATTTACGTAAAGTAGGAATTATCGCGATTTTGAATATGATAATTTTCATTAGGTTTTTGGTTAATCAAAATACAGCACTATATTAATAATACGTGTTTTTACTCATGAACTGAGCTTTTTTTTTTTATTTTATTGGGTTATTTTACGACGCTGTATCAACATCTAGGTTATTTAGCATCTGAATGATATGAAGGTGATAATGCCGGTGAAATGAGTCCGGGGTCCAGCACCTAAAGTTACCCAGCATTTGCTCGTATTGGGTTCAGGGAAAACCCCGGAAAAAACCTCAACCAGGTAACTTGTCCCGACCGGGATTCGAACCCGGGCCACCTGGTTTCGCAGCCAGACGCGCTGACCGTTACTCCACAGGTGTGGGCAACCTATTCGCAAATATTCATTATGCAGTGTATATTATACTGTCTACAGCACATTAGCGTACAATTTAAAGAATGACGTTAAATTGAAAAATAATCATAATATGAATATTTAAACACATTTTTGAAAATGGTGGCCGGTCATTTCGATACAGGCTTCAGTTCTTTTGTGCATATTATCGCACTATAGACTGTTGTACCTAATTCCAATTACCAGTTTCGTCCTTCGTACTAGTAACTCATGTGGAAATAATTCTGTACTTAATCTACAAAAGCATATGGGCGTGAGGGCAACAGCTGGCTGGTCGGTCTAGGCCCTTCACGGGCTGTAGAGCCATGGATTATTATTAATCTACAAAAGATTACCGGACATACTGTAAATTCAATCTTCACTTCTGCACGATCCGAAAAGATAAAATTACTTAGATATGCTATCTATTTTCCATCCAAGTAGTTACGTCGCAGAGTCTTAGAAAGGAAGGAGGGTTTTTTATTTAAGTTATTTCAGACAGTTGTATAATATTACGTAGATGTCCAATTCCTAAGAGAAATTAATGTTTTTAGAAAAGAGTTAAGACAGCCCAGCCATTAGCCTTTACAGAGGGCGAGCAGAAGTAGGTGGGGAAAATCGGAATGCGACGTAGGCAAACGGACGACAGTACCTGTACGAAAATGTGATTCAATATTGAAAACTCTTTCGTCACTGAAGAAGGCGAATATATTTATGGAACGTACTATACTCACTAACTCAGTACTGTTTAGTATCACCGTAAGGCACTTTGACTGTACACACTTGGTTCTGTGTGGAGGACGATTGGAAGTTTATTAGTAGAATGAGTAGGAGTGAAGTACATTAAAATACTCAGGTACAATAAAAATTGAAGTAAAAATAAAATTATGTCCCTGTATAAGTTGTGTTAACTCTCGCTATGTGGTTTTATATTTTATTTTATCACTTTAGTATTTATTTTATTACTGTTAATATTTTTGTTTTATTATTATTAATTAATTAATTTCTATTACTATCTTTGTATTATCTCCGTCACGGTTATTCTATTATTATTACTACAGCATTATTTCTATCATTAACATTATTATTGACGTCTGTAAAATTTATGTAGACTCTACTGGACTGTACCCGAGCACGAGCATATGCTCATTTCGGGTATCTATTCATATGTACCATTTTCAAATGTAAATTGTGAATAAATTTGATTTGATTGAAAAAAAATTAACAGTCAACGCTGTAGTCATACAGTTTAAAGTTTCATACCTTAGACAGGCTCTGGTTCGTGTCATTAGGAGGGAAGAGATTTTCTCATGAAATTTCAGCCAGTGTCTGGAACCAGTGCCCACTCAGAATCTTGATAAATGTGGGGAGCTATAGTTGGTAGCAAAATCAGATATTGCGAGCTGGGGAGGATCATCGTGCTAACCCAGGCCTGGGCGTTAATACAACAGACTACCCCTTAATTCCCCATTCCACATTCCCCGGCAGAGACAGTTATGAATCGGACCGATACGAGAAGAGCTGAAGGCAGGCATTGGTGAGTGCTAGGCATGCATCATAGCTTCCGGCTCTCGCTGGTCGACTAAAATCCAGCACTCATGCACAGTGCTTTACTATGTGTTCATTTCTAAAGCGGTAAATCGGAAAGAACTAGGGCAGGGGTATCTCCTTTCCTTTTCCCTTCCCCTCCATGCCTAGTATGCCCGAGGCTGTACTAACCACACTTTACATCCGTACTGGTTGGATGATCTTAAGAAGTTGGTAGTAAGCGGTTTTTGTCTCTACGTCTTCTTTTACCTCCAGGAGCGATTTTTATACAGGCCTGCTCCGTAAGTCAGTATTGTATCTCTTTTCACAAATTTGCCTTTTTCTCGAAACTATATTTTCGATATTCAAAATGCTCCATGCGCATGTAGTTTTCAACAAACTCAATGAAAATACCCGTACGTGCCCATGCATATATTATCTGAGATCTTACGTTCAGATATTTTAAGTATCTTTTAATTTCAGAGCTAAAAAATTATCTATAGTAATGTCACAAGAAGTCTGAGATTTGCCGATAAGTCCACGAGCGAACTGAGTGGATTTATTTGGGAAATCTCAGATTTCGAGTGACATTTATTAGGACTATTTCGTGAATAAAATAAAAATGTAAATAATATATCCATAAAATTCGCTCATAAAATGTTAATAATTGTGGGCCATATTCATAGACATTTTTAGCGCGGGCTTCCGGTGGATGGTCAGCGAACTAACTTTTTTCGTATTCATAAACCAGTGTTAGCGATATGATATGAATCCTGTACAAGTAATCAGTCGTTAATCGGAGCTAGTTTAGCACGCTCGTAGCGCGGGCAAGCGAAATGTCTATGCATAGCACCCTTTATATTTATAAATACTTAACCTATTCAGACATTGTGAAGTCGAAATAAATCAATAACGATTACTGCAATAAAGAAATTGAATGTTATTCAGTAATGCCAATTGAGAAAAGCGAAATACAGGTTTAAAAATGTTAATTACATGTACTGCGCTTTTCTCTTGTTATTACAACAGAAATACGTTTTCATTATCTGCTGAAATCGTAATTTAATTTAAACATTTTATAGTATAATTACAATTAACCTGATTAATACATTAATTAAATGAACAATTGTTATGAAGGAGTGTCATTTTCTTTAGATACAATGGACATGGAATTAGAAGATGAAGATGTAGATGTGGAAGTATGATTTCTCACTTTATTTAGTACAATGGATTCATGCTCATCGATTTACGTTGAAACAGATGGCGATACTGACTAAACAAAAGAACGACCATGCGATAAATTGATAGTGATAAATCGAGCTGCATAAATTATGGCGAGTATGACTGTGATTGGTTAGAATTCAAAATTTCATTACATTTCACTGGCCGAAAATGGAATGACGTCATATAAACGAAATAATCATGTAAATAAAAAATATGAATCAATAAATGTATGATTCTAAAAAAAATTATTATGCCTAAACCAAACTAGATATCTTGAATTTCGCTATGTTAAAATATTGCCCGTAAATCTGGGTCCATATGGAAAAAATCTCAACTTGCAGTACTTGAATGTAACGCACTTGGGACATTTAGATTATAGGCTATCACTAATCTATATATTATTTTAATGTACCGAAGTACATATGATATTTCCATGCATATATACTGCGTCATCATACGATGAAAGAGTAATGGAACGGAGAAAAATTCTCGCCGGCGCCGGGATTTGAACCCGGGTTTTCAGCTCTACGTGCTGATGCTTTATCCACTAAGCCACACCGGATACTTCGGTACATTAAAATAAAATATATGATATGCGTAAATCACTTCGTGATTTAAGATATTCCGTCGGGCCAACTAGTCAATAACGAATGCACCTCAGCACATGTGTGGACTTCGGTCCTATGTTCATAGACATCTATGACGTAGTGCAGAGGGCGGCCACTAGAGGGAACCCAAGAGTTGGAACTTAATCAGAGACAATTCTGTCCGACGCCAGGGTGGGTATCCGGTGTGGCTTAGTGGATAAAGCATCACCACGTAGAGCTGACAACCCGGGTTCAAATCCCGGCGCCGGAGAGAATTTTTCTCCGTTCCATTACTCTCTCTTCGTATCACTAATCTGCCTGACAATGAAATGTAAACCGTAATATCAATCACTGCTTAGGCCCAATTGTATAAAACTCCCTGACTAAAGATCAACTTTCATCGAAGATCGAAAAGTGAACCGAGTTCAGACACTTCTTCTATTATATAAAACTTTTCTGCTATCAAATTACCTTGGTTCAGATGCAATGTAAGTTCACGTGAAAAGGATTTGGCAACATCGCATAAACAGGTGAAATATGTGATGCGCGGACCATGTTGTACAGGTTTGTTCAGTGTTGCCAATCCAGCGACTTTAACTCTTTTTCAACAACAATTTATTTTAACTTTTATATTGCTTAAATAGGGATTTAGTGACCTTTTTAGCCTTTATAGTGACGAAATTTAATCCTTCTTTGTTGATAATGAGAAATCTAGCGACTGTACAACTACTTCTTGGCGACTTTTCGTACACTCTGTTGGAGACACTGATTTGTTTTGTGCAATGTAAATAATGGCGGACAATAAGAAGAAGGTTAACTGTTCTCCAAATTGTTATCAAGTTATGGTGTTTGATATTGCTAAACATAATAAAGCTTTATAAAACGACAATTTTAGTTTAGTAATACAGTTAATTGAAAATTTATGAATGTACCTATCATATCCATTAATAATTAATGGTTGTTATAAACATAATATAATTATAGATCATGTTATTTGATACTGCTGAACACGATAGAGGCTTATAAAATATAAGATTGTTTGTGTATCAAGGCAATAAATTGAAAAAAAAAAAAAAATATAAAAAATATATATATATAAATGTACCTACCATACCTATTAATATTCATAATAATAATGGATATTTTACTTGCACAATCTGTCACTCCTATATTTCAAACAGAAAAGAAATGACTGCACTTGGCAATAAATTGAAAAAAAAATATATATATATATATATAAATGTACTTACCATACCTATTAATATTAATAATAATAATGGATATTTTACTTGCACAATCTGTCACTCCTATATTTCGAACAGAAAAGAAATAACTGAACTTGGCAATAAATTGAAAAAATATATATATATATATATATATATAAATGTACCTACCATACCTATTAATATTAATAATAATAAAATGGATATTTTACTTGCACAATCTGTCACTCCTATATTTCAAACAGAAAAGAAATAACTGAACTTGGCAATAAATTGAAAAAAAAAAAATATATATATATATATATATATAAATGTACCTACCATACCTATTAATATTAATAATAATGGATATTTTACTTGCACAATCTGTCACTCCTATATTTCAAACAGAAAAGAAATAACTGAACTTGGCAATAAATTGAAAAAAATATATAAAGAATATTATTCAGTCATATTATATATATATATATATAAATTAACCTACCATACCTATTAATATTAATAATAATAAAATGGATACTTTACTTGCACAATCTGTCACTCCTATATTTCAAACAGAAAAGAAATAACTGATGGCAATAAATTGAAAATCTAAATTGAAAAAACGGTTTATATATATATATATAAATGTACCTAGATACCTATTAATATTAATAATAATGGATATTTTACTTGCACAATCTGTCACTCCTATATTTCGAACAGAAAAGAAATAACTGAACTTGGCAATAAATTGAAATATTATATATATAGATGTAATATATATTTTATATATTTTATATATGGATATATATATATATAAATGTACCTACCATACCTATTAATATTAATAATAATAATGGATATTTTACTTGCACAATCTGTCACTCCTATATTTCGAACAGAAAAGAAAGAACTGAACTTGGCAATAAATTGAAAAAAAAAAATATATATATAAATGTACCTACCATACCTATTAATATTAATAATAATGGATATTTTACTTGCACAATCTGTCACTCCTATATTTCAAACAGAAAAGAAATAATTGAACTTGGATCATCTAACTTAATCGGAGAAATTTCTTCAGTCAAAGTTGACTTTAGTTTGAGACAAATTAATCTCAGATTAAACTTTATACAACACAAAATTCGAAGTTCAGCTAGAACAAGGATCAATTTAACCTCTGATCTAAGATTAAATGGTTTATACAATCGGGCCTTAATGAAGGAACAGAACTGCTGCTGAATGGGAAAGACTGTGTTATTTTCGTGGCTATTATTTTTAAAAGTAACACCTAAAAAATTTAACCGTAGATGTAAGCTTTTTTCTATTTTTGTCATGGACGTGGCGTTTCTGCAGTGGACTGCTTTATGAGGAAAGCTTTGACCTTGTAATTGGCGTCGTTGTTCACGAGGGACTGCAGCGTGTATCAGTAATAACTCAGGCAGTCCTGCTCGTTTTTCTCCCCACAGATCTGCGAGTGTATATGTTCGTTGAAATTACAGGATCCGAGATCTACAACCTGTGTGTGTTCGAAGGGATTTGGAATAAAATGATTACTCGAAGCACGTTCCCGAAAATTGGATTTGTGCGGCGTTTTATTATGATTTAGGTACACACAGAGAAGTAGGCGGTATCTCCGATCCCTCGACGAGATAGCTTTTCTATCGCTCTTGCTGTAATTTCAGCCAAAGTTACCTTCGACCAGCGTAGATATCATTCAAGAGGACCAGGACTTTAAAAATGGCTATAATATTATTTTTAGATGTAGGCCTATATGAAGTTGAATGAAGCCTATCATTCTGAATCAGCTCACATTCAGATTTATTTTATTTCTTAAGTTGAAGGTTGTGTAAGTTATTATAAACAATTAGTACACGGACATCATTTTATTTTTACTAACATTTTTAATATTAACCTGGCTATACCTTTGGATTAATGATTGAGACCCGGAAACGCCGTTTGTTACCCCCTTCCACGACTGGAGTTCGATGATACTGGCGTAAAATACAAACAAGTCACTTTACTAGGTACAGGAGGCAAGAAAAGTAGTTCATCCATTTACGTAAACTAGGGAATATCGCGATCTTGAGTGTGATTATTTTCATTAGGTTTTGTTTAATCAAAATACAGTACAGTATTAACAATAAGTGTTTTTACTCACGAACTGAGTTATCCATGCGAACGTATTCACTATGCAGTGTATATTATACTGTCTACAGCACATTAGCGTACGATATAGAGAATGAAGTTAAAATGAAAAACAATCATACTATAGATATTTAAACACATTTTTGAAAATGGTGGCCGTTGATTTCGATACAGGCTTCAGTTCTTTTGTGCCTATTATCGCACTATAGACCACTACATCTAATTCCAATTACCAGTTTCATCCTTCATACTTAGTAACTCATGTTGAAATAATTCTGTACCTACTCTATAAAGAGTACCTTACTTACTGTAAATTCAGTCTTCACTTCTGCCCGACCCGCACAGATAAAATTACTCAGACATGCTATCTACTGTCCGTGCAAGTGGTTATGTCACAGGATCGTAGAAAGGGGGAGGGGAATCACGTGATAGTTATTTACTTAACGAGGCCCTTTTATTTAAGTTATTTTAAACAGTTGTATAATATTACGTAGACGTCCAATTCCTAACAGAAATTAATGTTTTCAGAAAAGAGCTAAGAAAGCCCAGCCACTATTCTTTACAGTGGAACGAGCAGAAGCAGGTGGGGGAAATCGGGATGCGACGTAGCAAACGGACAACAGTACCTGTGCGAAAATATGATTCAATATTGGAAGTTTTCGTCACTGGAAAACGCGAACATATTTCTGAAACGTACTATAATCACTAACTCAGTACTGCGGCCTTGATTCTGTCGTTAATAGAAGGGGTGGGAGTGAAGTACATTCTAAAACTCTGGTACAATGAAAGTTGAAGTAAAAATAAAGTGATGTCCCTGTATAACTTATTATATCTTTCATTTTCCAAAGGCCCCTTCGGCCAGACGGAATTATGCAAGAACGTAGCTGCGCATAAGCTGGTAAACTCGTAACACAGAGAAATCCATTTATAATTTGAGAGAGGATACAGCGCACTTCGATGCAATAAGTTATCGGCACTTGCGTTACTTTTTTCCCGTATAAGCCGAGTCATTTTTACGGCAAGCAGCTCGTGGAGCAATTAGTCTCTCTTATTCTAATGCAATGGTACGGTACAGTATTAGGCAGAGCATTTTTGGCGAATGTTAAGTAAAGGCTGGTTCACAATAAACCGGGAACGAAAACGACAATGAGAACGAGAACGGAAATATTGTTAAAATAAATGCATTTAAATGTGAGCATTCACAGTTAACTATTGTGAATGATGACACTTAATAGTACATTATGCAACGAGCCTATAATGATAGTAATTAGGACGCAAGTATGTTTGTTTATGAAACGAGCGCAAGCGAGTTTCATAATTTTCATACTAGCGTCTTAATTATCATTATAAGCAAGTTTCATACGACTTTTTATGCTCGACCATATTTCTAACTTGAAATTATTCAGGAACATTCATTTTATTTGTATCTGACATAAGATCGGAAGTGACCTTGTTCATAGCTCGAAATTGTGAGATGTGCGCAGACACGAAAGTATTGATTTTTTTCGAGGAACAATAATGTCATTGACCTTGATATAATGCAGAGAATGTATAACCTGGAAATTGATTTAGAATTTAAAAACGAGATGACAAATTGAATTTATTTGAATATTAATTATCATAGTAACAGAACATAACCTTCTGCGACAGTATTGGATTTCCAGCCTCCGTGAGGTTTCCCTCATCTTTCGATTGCATATCCGAGAATAATCGAAAACCTGAAGTTTAATGAATAGGTGTACTTTAATGACATGCATTAAAGGACTGCTACCAGGTGTATAATTACTACATTTCGGCATGGTCGAGCATAAATACATTTATTTTAACATTATTTCCGTTCTCGTTCCCGTTTAAGTTCCCGGTTTATTGTGAACCAGGCTTTAGGGTACGATTCTACATCACTATCACCAAGTTCTAAAATCTCCCGCTATGATTTGTCTTAATAGAAGTAAACACTAAAGGCAACATATGAATGACGAAAAGAGAGAATCAAAGACCAGCAAAAATGAAAAAAGAGTACGTAATACAGCATCTTAGGTAGAGACACCCAGAGGTTTATGGCAAGGCTAGGGAGAGTTTGATGAGAGATTATCTACGTGAGAGGCCGAGGTCTGTACATGATAGTCTTGAAGTCTGTGACAGATAGCCCGGAGGTCTGTGACAAGAAGAAACCAGGTCTCTGACAAATAGAAAAGAGGTCTGTGAAGCATAGGCTCGAAGTCTGTGACTCATATACCCGAGGTCTATGACGCATAGTCCTGAAGTCAGAGACTTATAGGCACAAGGCCTGTGACGTGTAGCCTCGAGGTCTGAAACGCATAGCCCAGAGGTCTGTGACGCATAGTCCCAAAGTCAGAGACACGTAGGCACGAGGTCTGTGATGCAAAGTCACGAAGTCTGACGCATAGGCACGAGGTCTTAGACGCATAGCCCCGAAGTCAGAGATACATAGGCACGGGCTCTGTGACGCACAGCGACGAGATTCGTAATACATAATCTCGAGTTCTGTAAGGCATAGCCCGAGATCTGTGACTCATAGTCCTAAAGTCAGGGACTCATAAGGCACGAGGCATGTGACGCGTAGCCTCGAGTTTTGTGACGCGTAACCCAGAGGTCTATAACGCATAGGCACGAGGTCTGTGATGCAAAGCCACGAGGTCTGACGCATAGTCTCGAGGTCTGTGACGCATAGCCCCTAAGTCTGAGACGAATAAGCATGAAATTTTAGACGCATAGTCACGGGGTCTGTAATGCATACAGTAGCATCGAAGTCAGGAACACATAGGCACGAGTTCTGTGAAGCACAGCCACGAGATCTGTAACACATAGTCTCGAGGTCTGTGACGCATAGCCCCCAAGTCTGAGACGAATAAGCATGAGATTTTAGACGCATAGTCAAGGGGTTTATAACGCATACAGTAGCACCGAAGTCAGGAACACATAGGCACGAGTTCTGTGATGCAAAGACACGAGGCCTGACGCATAGTCTCGAGGTCTGTGACGCATAGCCCCTAAGTCAGGGACGAATAAGCATGAGATTTTAGAGGCATAGTCACGGGGTCTATAACGCATACAGTAGCACCGAAGTCAGGAACACATAGGCACGAGTTCTGTGAAGCACAGCCACGAGATCTGTAACACATAGTCTCGAGGTCTGTGACGCATAGCCCCTAAGTCTGAGACGAATAAGCATGAAATTTTAGACGCATAGTCACGGGGTCTGTAATGCATACAGTAGCACCGAAGTCAGGAACACATAGGCACGAGTTCTGTGAAGCACAGCCACGAGATCTGTAACACATAGTCTCGAGGTCTGTGATGCATAGCCCCTAAGTCTGAGACGAATAAGCATGAGATTTTAGACGCATAGTCAAGGGGTCTATAACGCATACAGTAGCACCGAAGTCAGGAACACATAGGCACGAGTTCTGTGATGCAAAGACACGAGGCCTGACGCATAGTCTCGAGGTCTGTGACGCATAGCCCCTAAGTCAGGGACGAATAAGCATGAGATTTTAGAGGCATAGTCACGGGGTCTATAACGCATACAGTAGCACCGAAGTCAGGAACACATAGGCACGAGTTCTGTGAAGCACAGCCACGAGATCTGTAACACATAGGCTCGAGGTCTGTGACGCATAGCCCCTAAGTCTGAGACGAATAAGCATGAAATTTTAGACGCATAGTCACGGGGTCTGTAATGCATACAGTAGCACCGAAGTCAGGAACACATAGGCACGAGTTCTGTGAAGCACAGCCACGAGATCTGTAACACATAGTCTCGAGGTCTGTGACGCATAGCCCCTAAGTCTGAGACGAATAAGCATGAGATTTTAGACGCATAGTCAAGGGGTCTATAACGCATACAGTAGCACCGAAGTCAGGAACACATAGGCACGAGTTCTGTGATGCAAAGACACGAGGCCTGACGCATAGTTCGAGGTCTGTGACGCATAGCCCCTAAGTCAGGGACGAATAAGCATGAGATTTTAGACGCATAGTCACGGGGTCTATAACGCATACAGTAGCACCGAAGTCAGGAACACATAGGCACGAGTTCTGTGAAGCACAGCCACGAGATCTGTAACACATAGTCTCGAGGTCTGTGACACATAGCCCCTAAGTCTAAGACGAATAAGCATGAGATTTTAGACGCATAGTCACGGGGTCTGTAACGCATAAAGTAGCACCGAAGTCAGGAACACATAGGCACGAGTTCTGTGAAGCACAGCCACTAGATCTGTAACACATAGTCTCGAGGTCTGTGACGCATAGCCCCTAAGTCTGAGACGAATAAGAATGAGATTTTAGACGCATAGTCACGGGGTGTGTAACGCATACAGTAGCACCGAAGTCAGGAACACATAGGCACGAGTTCTGTGAAGCACAGCCACTAGATCTGTAACACATAGTCTCGAGGTCTGTGACGCATAGCCCCTAAGTCTGAGACGAATAAGAATGAGATTTTAGACGCATAGTCACGGGGTCTGTAACGCATACAGTAGCACCGAAGTCAGGAACACATAGGCACGAGTTCTGTGAAGCACAGCCACGAGATCTGTAACACATAGTCTCGAGGTCTGTGACGCATAGCCCCGAGGTCTTTAACGCATAGCTCCAAGATCTGTGACACAGTCCCGAAGCCTGTGACAAGGCTATAGTGAGATAGATTAAGCAATATCTGAGTAACAAGAGGCCAAGGATATTGACGTAGTGCCATATTCTCTTTTTAGATTAGTAGGGCTGAAACACTGACGTGATAGCACGGAAATTTTGTGACAAGGACGTAAAAATGGTTTGGTATTTTGATATATAAGAAAGAACACAATTAGGAGGAGGTCGGTAGCGGGTGGGATTATAGCTTTCACAGCGTTCACATTGGAATCCAGTATTTATAATAACAGTGCTGTTTTGTTTTCTGGTTTATGTCAGTGATTTCAAACTTGCTACGAAATAGTGTACCTTAAGCTGTAAATCACAGAGTTTCTCTAGTGGACATATATGAGGAACAAAATCTCTATAAAATCTTTTAAAAATTACATTCACACGTCGTTTCGTCGCAAATATCATGAATCTCGCACACTCATATTATAAATGGATCGGACAGTTGACTAAATAAGAACAAACATTAACCCTGTATTTATCAACATGGAATGAGATGAAATACCAAAAGCCTTTTTGAATTAAATTCTCATTTATTGAGAATATTTTTTTATTCAATGCAGTGGCACTTGACTAGAGTCACTGGCCGTACAATGGCGATAAAAACTAAAAGGAAAGAAAAGGAGATAAAGTGAACAATGTGCAAGTGAAACTGTGAAGGAGAGGATGTCAGCACTGATGCATTCTTTCTCTGGCCTCCCAGTACCTATCCACAAAGCTGACAGATGAAAGTGCTGGACAAGTCTTAATGTGGTTATTGAGAATGTCGTTTTTGTTATTAATTAAATAGAGTATGCCTTCGCATTTCACATGGTTTTCACAATATACACTTCGAATTTATTGAGTTCCTCATGTTAATAACCCAATCCTTCAAGAATGTTCAATAAACAAGGCTAACAAAAATTTTGAACGCGATTAAAAGTTCTTGATAAATAAAAAAATACGAATTGTTTAATATGGTTGCCTTTACTTCGACAATATTTGAAAAATAGTTTCTCAAGGTAAGTATTTCGTAACTTATGTCGCCAAGTGTAATGAATATGTTCTCAAAAGTTCTCCCGTGCATTCTGGTTACATCCTGTATTAATGGGCCATTGGAAAAATTCACACTGAACGCCTCCTCATCAGCGGGTAGTTACAGCGAAAGAAATGGAAGTCAGGGCGTGAAGCTCACCTGCAATGTGATATCGCAATAAATCCCGCACTCGATGGCACTAATCAGAGAGACAGGGCTGTAATAAACTTCTAATTCAATTACCGCGGCAGAACACGCCTGTCTGAAAGCATTTTTATAATTAAGTCTGACCAGGGGATCGTTTTCTTGGTGATATCTCATCGCTTATAAATCAACGCCCTCAAACTGAGGCGTATTCCATAAACGTAATTGCGTGTGACACACTACGGACTATGCACTTCTCCATAGCATCGTCCAACATCGAATTAGCTACGCGCTTTCATCTATCAGCGGAAAGCAGAGTTTGACCTCTATCAACATGTGACGTCTTTGCTTCAAAAAGAGACTATTCGGAAGTTTCGTACCACCATTTCGCCTCCCACTGTCGGTATAAATAAGTAAATAAGTAAGTAAATAAGTAAATAAATAAATACACAAATAAATAAATAAAAAATAAATAAATAAATAGATAAATAAATAAATAAATAAATAAAAAATAAATAAGATAGATAAGATAGATAGATAGATAGATAAGTAAGTAAATAAATAAATAAATAAATAAATCAATCAATCAATTAAATAGATAGATAGATAGATAGATAGATAGATAGATAGATAGATAGATAGATAGATAGATAGATAGATGGATGGATAGATAGATAGGTAGGTAGATAGATAGATAACAGACAGACAGAAATAAATAAATAAATACAGATAGATAGAAATAAATAGATAGATAGATAGAAGATAGATAGATTTTAGATAGATTAGATAGATAAAGTAAATAAAAAATAAATAAATATGTAAATAAAAATATTTATTGGAGCAGATAAAGTAATTGTTGAGGTATTTTTCAAAATTCTCCGCCGGAATTGAGATATTTGTCATAACATGGGATCGACAGAGATGTGCAGACGGCTGTCACACACTGGTTCCGATCCCAGGTGGCAGACTTCTACGACACAGGGATACGAAAGTTGATCCCATTGTATGACAAATGTCTCAATTCCGGTGAGGAATATGTTGAAATATAGTTCAACAATAAAATTGTTGTATCTGTTCCAATAAATCCTGCCATGAAATTGAGTTTTTCTTTCTGTAAACGACCCCACGGAAATTTACTTTCTTCAAGGCCCTCGTAATTGCGTAATTTCTGCCCCCATGAGAATGTTTGTCAGTCTCCATTATTTATGGCAAGTTAAATATTACATGCTCCCATACAAAATACAGTATTATAGCCGTGAAGAAGTTGAGATGTATGAATTAAGTTGTGTGAAAAGCATTATAGTGATAAACTAAGTTATATTATCGCCGCGCTCTCATGGTTAACATTCGGCAGGTCTTTGAAATTTAATTGCATTATTGTTTTCAATTTCTTATGTCGCCGCTCCAATCACTCGCCTCGATTTCTATATTGCAACCAATAAGCTGCTTCCATTATTAAATGACACCTACTTGTCTAATCCACGTGGACTAAAACCGAGGTTGCAATGTCTTATGCTGAGGACGAACATTAAGGTATGTGATTAAAAATTATTATTAAAGAGTTATTAAGAGTTAGGAATGTCAACGTACTCGTATATGAAGCAATAATAATAATAATAATAATAATAATAATAATAATAATAATAGCCATTTAACAATATAACAAACTAGTGCTTATTCCTTTGGAGGAAGTAGACGTGACAACGTGACGCGGTTCACACGAACGGAATGTCTGCGGAACGGCAGTCGCGCGGCGGCCGCACCGTTCTGAGGCCACACGAGCGGATAAAAGACGGACGGAAGGATTTGAGGTGGACAGTCGTCATAGATGCTAATCACCGTGCAGTACTAGTGTACTTCTAAATGCAATTATTGATAAGAAAAGTAAAGATGAAGACATTGAGTACATCCAATAGTCAACAGTCCTTTATTACAAGGAACTTTTCATGTGTTGTTTAACTAGTTGCGCAAGGAGGAATCAGTTTATTTTAATTAACTTCAAAATGACATTTCCCAGCTACGATGAATTTTATTATATTATACTCTGAAAAATGCCTTCAGAAAGAATATATTAACGTAAGACTGGCTATACCTCCAATACCATATTTTCTATAACATTTATGGCAAAATTAATGCCAATAGTTGTATGCATTTATTTGTTGAAATGAATAAGTAATAAGAGTAGCCTATTTAATTTTGTATTCACTTTGGAGAAAATATATTACTGTATGTATATTACCGGTACTTTAGTAGAAGGGGATTAGAAGGAATTAACAATAATAAATAGAGTTTACCGGAATGAAATATGTTAAGGTTACCGTTTGTTTTATTTTCAGAAACTGAAATGTTATCAGTGTTATCACAATTTATTAAAAGTACATAGAGAAATTAATGAAGTAAAAGGAAATGTCATAAATTAAAATAGTTCATGTATTATTGTATAGGCTTATGCGAGAAATATTTGACAAGGACTATTTATTAACACATTTCCTTTCTGCGTCAGAATGTTCCAAGAAAGTGAGAAACAGTACACAATAAATTTCATACCATGCTGAACATTTTTGTTTCCGTCCTTGTACTCTTCATTTTGAATGTCCTACATATATAGCCTTTTCTCAGTCTCGATCACCTCAACGTCAACTTTCTCTACATCTATATCACTCATCGAATACAATCACAATGTGCAATGCACCACTACAAATTAAAAAAATTGCAACAGCCAGTATTACAATACACGTGTGATATGTCGACTCAAGCAGACGTTACAGAGGGTTTTTATCGGGGTACTGTTTCCTCTATCATTCCACCAACACTCTCTACTTTCCCCTCATCTATCATTTGCAATAGTGAAAGGGCTTACGGATTTTCGATGCTGATATAGGAAGGGTTTGGGGCTCATATAGAATGCCTATCTGTCAGCCGACGATGACAGGAAGGGTTTGGGACTCCGGCCCCTGAGACTTATCAGGCTCTTGTCCGTGAACTGGGACCTAGCTCTATTAGGGACTGATACAGGATGGCCCACCTGTCAGCATCAGATTCACGAATGTCACTCAGGTCACCTGTCACATTTGGACAATCGTCGCATTTAGCCCTACAGACACACAAAGGGCCAAAGCATACCTAAGGTACCGAGTCCTGCTCTCGTAAAAGCCAAGATATGTCGTCTGGACACTCGCCGCCGAACTGCCGCGTCCGCTCGTGTGATTGATACAATATAATTCAACAGCCCATAGCGAACTTGCGGCCACCGTGCGGCGTCCGTTCCGCTATGGGCGATGCGCCTGGCATGCGGAGACGTTCCGCTGCCGCAGACTGTCCGTCCTGTGTGAACTTACAACTTACTTACTTACAAATGGCTTTTAAGGAACCCGAAGTTTCATTGCCGCCCTCATAAGCCCGCCATCGGTCCCTATCCTGTGCAAGATTAAGCCAGTCTCTATCATCATATCCCACCTCCCTCAAATCCATTTTAATATTATCCTCCCATCTACGTCTCGGCCTCCCTAAAGGTCTTTTTCCTCCGGTCTCCCAACTAACACTCTATATGCATTTCTGGATTCGCCCATATGTGCTACATGCCCTGCCCATCTCAAACGTCTGGATTTCAAGTTCCTAATTATGTCAGGTGAAGAATACAATGTGTGCAGTTCTGTGTTGTGTAACTTTCTCCATTCTCCTGTAACTTCATCCCGCTTAGCCCCAAATATTTTCCTAAGCACCTTATTCTCAACCACCCTTAACCTATGTTCCTCTCTCAGAGTGAGTCCAAGTTTCACAGCCATATAGAACAACCGGTAATATAACTGTTTTATAAATTCTAACTTTCAGATTTTTGGAGAGCAGACTGGATGATAAGAGCTTCTCAACCGAATAATAACACGCATTTCCCATATTTATTCTGCGTTTAATTTCCTCCCGAGTGTCATTTATATTTGTTACTGTTGCTCCAAGATATTTGAATTTTTCCACCTCTTCGAAGGATAAATCTCAATATTTATATTTCCATTTCGTACAATATTCCCGTCACGAGACATAAATACTTTGTCTTTTCGGGATTTACTTCCAAACCGATCGCTTTACTTGCTTCAAGTAAAATTTCCGTGTTTTCCTAACCGTCTGTGTATTTTCTCCTAACATATTCACGTCATCCGCATAGACAAGAAGCTGATGTAGCCCGTTCAATTCCAAACCCTGCCTGTTATCCTGAACTTTCCTAATGGCATATTCTATAGCGAAGTTAGAAAGTAAAGGTGATAGTGCATCTCCCTGCTTTAGCCCGCAGTGAATTGGAAAAGGATCAGATAGAAACTGACCTATACGGACTCTGCTGTATGTTTCACTGAGACACATTTTAATTATTCGAACTAGTTTCTTGGGAATACCAAATTCAATAAGAATATCATATAATACTTCCCTCTTAACCGAGTCATATGCCTTTTTGAAATCTATGAATAACTGATGTACTGTACCCTTATACTCCCATTTTTTCTCCATTATCTGCCGAATACAAAAATCTGATCAATAGTCGATCTATTACGCCGAAAACCGCACTGATGATCCCCAATAATTTCATCTACGTACGGAGTTAATCTCCTCAAAAGAATATTGGACAAAATTTTGTACGACGTCAACAGAAGTGATATTCCTCGAAAGTTACCACAGTTGGTTTTGTCCCCTTTTAAAATAGGTACAATTATGGACTCCTTCCATTGATCTGGTACAATTTCCTTTTCCCAAATAGCAAGTACAAGTTTATAAATTTCGCTATATAATGCACTTCCACCCTCTTGTATTAATTCTGCTGGAATCTGATCGATACCTGGAGACTTGTACTTTTTCAGATTTTCTATCGCAATTTCGACTTCTGAAAGCGTGGGTTCGGGTATAAATGGCTCAGCAGTTTGTATTTCAATTTCGTCCCGATCATTTCTATTTGGCCTATGTACATTTAGTAGTTGCGCAAAATAGTTTTTCCATCTGTTTAGGATTGATGGAGAGTCTGCAAGCAAGTCACCATTCTCATCCTTGATCACGTTTACCCTTGGCTGATATCCGTTCTTAAATTCCTTTATACCCTTATATAAATCTCGAATGTTTTTATTCTTACTATTTGTTTCTACCTCATTCAGTTTTTCCTTCAAGTAACCTCTCTTTTTATTCCTAAGTGTACGACTTGCTTCCCGTCTTTCATTGAAATAATTATCTCTTCTCCTCAACTGGATCCTGTAAGACTGCTACATTTAAATTAGCGTGCCATAGAAAATGGTGCGGCTGCCGTTCCGCAGACATTCCGCTCGTGTGAACCGAGTGAAACCTACAGACCAACAATCGGTCGGCAAAATTATGTTTTAAAAGCACACCGCACGTTATTGTATGATGCCGACATGTTAAGCATGACGCCGCGGCGATAATACCTACTGTACATTGTAGCTACATTTTGAGTTTCTAAATATGTAACATTAAATTGATTTGAGTTACAGTTCAAATAGTCTTTTTTCTTTGCCCTTCTTCGCCTCCTATTCTCTCTCTTTTTTTAGGAATGTTCGGATTATCCGGAATTTCGGATTAATGGGCTTCGAACTAGCGGGGTTCTACTTTACTATTAAAGTCATCCAGTAGGACTTAGCACTTTTCTAAGCGCAGCCGTAATCTACTGACTTAACCTCTCTTTACTCAAGGGAAAAATGCTCGATGCCACACAAGTTCAATCGCGATTTTAGCGAAAAGGGTTTCCAAGTAATTTAGTCCAAATTGAATTCTATTTCAACATCTCTTCATTATCGGAATATTGTCTCATCGTCTCTGAAAAGCCTCCGCATATTAAACGGCCGTTATATAAAGAACTGCCCATCATAGTCCTTGCCGGCTATCAATACTACCAGCCTATCGGCATATGATGTACGATTCCTCTGCCATATGAAGAGTAACTAACAAACGGAAGTGCCTGGGGGGGCTGGGAAGGGATAGCGTTATTCGGGCTGCATCGTGCCCCTCCACCAGCGGCAAGCGAGGTCCGTCGCCGGGCACTCGCCCCTCGTTCCTACTCAAACAGCAATTACTTGTAAGTTATGACAGAGAGCCAGCAAATAGGAGCCATGAGGCAAAAAGATCAAAGGCTTATGATTGCCCCATCTTGTACAGCATTTACCCCTGCGGCGTTGCGAAATTGGAGAAGGAGGGTGCGGACAAATGAAAATGGCACATGAAGCAGACTTTTTTCTTACAGAATTTTTTTATTTAACTTCTTAAAAAAGAGAGAAGTTATTAGAAGGTCTTATGGAAAGTTTTTTAAGAGAGGAAATTGAGTTCTAAAGAAGAGTTGGAGGGCTGGCAATCGGTTCAAGATGACAAGCAGGGCTCTCAACCTCCATGTCATTCATTACATCCGGAAGCAATTCGCGTTGCGTATGAAATGATGTATCGTCACGGCTTTTGTCAGCTACTCAAAGTGAAATATATGCTATATCGGCTGAGATGTATTACACCGCACGTTCCTTCATATTTAAGATTTAATACAGAATGGTGAAGAACGGGTAGAACGGAGAAAAATTCTCTCCGGCACCGGGATTCGAACCCAGGTTTTCAGCTCTACGTGCTGACGCTTTATCCACTAAGCCACACCGGATTCAAATTCCAATCCCGGATTGAATCCTTCTCAGTTTAAGTTCTACCTCTTTCTTCCCCTTTGGTGGCCTACCCTCGTGTCAGCGAATAGGGATTATAAAGAATAATAATAATGGTTTATTTTAACTGGCAGAGTTAAGGCCATTCGGCCTTCTCTTCCACTCAACCATATGATAAAAAATTACTACAGTGCTATGAATATAACATAATTAATACAATACAATACAATACAATTCAAAGCAATACAATACTACAAATACAAGACAATATAATACATAATTAATATAATACAATGACAATTCTTTTCGTCTTCACAACACCAATAAAAAATAATTATAATAATAATAATAATAATAATAATAATAATCATAATAATAAATAGTAATATATCTAAATTAAATTAAATTATTAAGCTCGATCACAAGTATAATTTCAATTTGACTGCCCGTAAGAAATCGTTTAGCCTTTTCTTGAAAGTGGTTATTGTCTGGCAGCCCCTAATCTTCTGAGGTAGAGAATTCCATTCACGGGGAACTGAGACAGTAAAAGAGGATGAATAGTAGGATGTTCTATGGGCAGGAATTGCTAGGATTTGGTTCTCCTGTGACCTGGTGTTTAGATTGTGACTGGAGGATAAGTAGTTAAACCGGGAACGAAGATAATTTGGAGTAGAAGTGTGGAGAACTCGAAACAGAAGAGAGAGCGAATGAAGAGTTCTACGGTTACTAAGTTGCAGCCAGGATAAAGATTTGAACGAGGGTGTAAATGTCAAATTTGTGAGCATTACTGATGAATCTGACACACATATTGTGCACACGCTGCAGCTTGTTCGAAAGGTCAGTTGTCAAGTCTGTAAGTATTACGTCGCAATAGTCAAACAGTGGTAGTACGAGGGTTTGCACTAAAGTCTGTTTTAATTCTGGCGGGAGGAAGTTTCTGAATGAGTTAAGAGAATGCATGGTATAGCACACTCTCTTGGATATTTCCTTTATTTGGCATTCCCAATTTAAATTTTCGTCCAAGAAAATGCCGAGATTTCTGACGGCGGAATGGTAGGGAATAGTGGCATCATTTACTGTAATAATTGGGATATGTCTGTCGTTCATTGTGTTCAGTAGTCTCTTATGTCCAATTATTATAGCTTGTGACTTACTAGCATTTAACCTAAGAATGGACACTTCGCGTCGGTACCTTTGATGTAGCCGGACTGATTTCAATGACCTTCAAGCCAGCTAGAGCGTGAGATTCTGCTTTCTCCCTAGAGTTGGCGCTGACATCACACCAGCTAGCAGTCGACACAGCGGAAATATAACACATAATTAGTACATCTAGGTACATTATGTACTCAAATAAAATAAATTGGATCCATAAAAAAATAAATCCTTCATTAACTGTAATGTCTAGACTCTAGAGTTCCTTTATAATGAGAGTTGAGACGTTGACCCCAACAACAATTAAAATATGTAATGATTTGATAGCACTGAAAATGGAAAAACAAAACTCTTATGAGAAGTAAAACCATATAGGCTACCTATATTATATTATATACAAATATTAAACGAATTCGATACTTAATTTTATAATGTATTATTTTATAATATAACTTATTACATCTGAAATATAAAAAAAAATATTATAACTAGTTTGTCACTGAGAAATAAGGAAAAGCGGTTAACTTGAATTTATTTGAAGCAAAGGGTTACTGGATTATGCAATAAGGTAGGCGATGTTTGGATCCTGTGTCTCAACTCTATACTCAATTATTATCTTAGCGTATGCTCGATTACACTAACCTCTAGCGCTTGAAAGTGGAACTAAACGCCGGCTCACAGAGAAACAAAACACAGGAAAATTCGCTCAGTGTCCATTCTTTATAATCCCTATTCGCTGCTCATGTCCTGTGTCATAGAATATGTAACAGTGGCACAATGTCCAACACACCATGTACAGCCAGCGCCAGCGTTTTCGGCACGTGTCCTTCAGTACAAATCCAGTCAGTGAGCCAGTGCAGCTGACAACGATACCACCCAAATACACGTGACGTCAGCAATCAGTGAATCACAGTCGTTGGTCTTATCGCCCACACACTGCGGCAAAGGCAAGATACTCGCACTTTGCGTTTCTGGGGTGTGTCCTTATGTACACTGCCCAGTCAGCGGCATCAGTTGCCAATTCAGCTGAGAGTGGTACCACCTTCTAGACACAAGTCACTTCAGCAATCTGACAATCACAGTTGTCAGCTTTCTCGCTTACAGGCTGCGACAAAGATAAGGCACTCGTTCTCAACGTTCCCATTACTTATTTCAGTCGCCAAAAACGATGGCTTTGGTTATACAAAGGTTCGACGGAGCAAGGCGCCGTCCTGAATCACGAAGTGATTACTTACACTTAAGGAATTCTGCATTACCATATGTTCAGTCAACTGTCCGAAGACATCCTGAACCTCACAAGTGATACCAAGAAGGCATCACTTATGAGGCAACTAGGCTAGGAGATAATGGGGGTAGAGTGGCCAGTTACTTTCCTCTCCATTACATACATCGCCGACTAGCTAAATTTTACTCTAGTCAGACTTCAGGTGCATACAATTTATTGTTCTTTTTTATTACTTGGTTATTTAACGATACTGTATCAACTACGAGGTTATTTAGCGTCGATGGAATTGGTGATAGCGAGATATTTGTCGAGGTGAGGCCAAGGATTCGCCATAGATTACCTGACATTTGCCTTACGGTTGGGGAAAACCTCGAAAAATCCAACCCGGTAATCAGTCCAAACGGGAATCGAACCCACGCCCGAGAGCAACTCCGGATCGGCAGGCAAGTGCCTTAACCGACGGTGACTAACTATTGTTCTTCCTCTGACACATATAGTCAAATGAGATATACTGCCTGATAATAGATATATAGATATATCAGCCAGAACCTCAATCAGAGGATACATTGCCATATGGTTCTACCCATTCTTGACCATATGGTAATGCAGAATTCCTGCACTGAAATATTTTTTTTATTTATTTTATTGGGTTATTTTACGACGCTTTATCAACATCCAGGTTATTTAGCGTCTGAATGAAGTGAAGGTGATAATGCCGGTGAAATGAGTCCGGGGTCCAGCACCGAAAGTTACCCAGCATTTGCTCGTATTAGGTTGAGGGAAAACTCCGGAAAAAACCTCAACCAGGTAACTTGCCCCGACCGGGATTCGAATCTGGGCCACCTGGTTTCGCAGCCAGACGCGCTGACCGTTACTCCACAGATGTGGACGCACTGAAATATCATATGTACTTTGGTACATCATAGTAATATGGTAAGCGTAAGTAATCATTCGTGATTCAGAACGGCGCCTTGCTCCGTCGGACCCCGGCCACTTAGTCACTCGTAATGAGTGCACCTCCGTACATAGTGTTGGACATTGTGCCACTGTCACATATTCTGTGACAAAGTACATGAGGGTAGGCCACCAAAGGGGAACAGAGAGGTAGAACAAACTCAGAAGGATTCAATCCGGCATCGGAATTTGAATCCGGTGTGGCATAATTCCTGCACAAAAATATCGTATGTACATCATAGTAATTTAATACAGAATGTTTCAGTGGAATATTCCACTTTTTAATTAGCTATAAGTTTGTGTCTATAGGTGACTTAATCTGTAAGTACATGATGCATGAAATCAGGAGTTTCAGTGGATACCAACAGATGATAGATTATCTTCGATACATAATTATGATGTTCATTGTTGTCACATAACCATTCATCTCTCAAGCTACAGTATATAAATTCTTAAAATATAAGTAGAGAAGACTGTTGTACCTTCAGCACAATGTACCTAGAGGAAGTAGATGGAAGTAGATTGTAGAGGAAGCCGCTAAGTAGCTCTGGTCGTAGTTTCGGTTTGATTTATTGCAAAGTAATAATAATAATAATAATAATAATAATAATAATAATAATAATAATAATAATAACAATGATTTATTTTAGCTGGCAGAGTTAAGGCCGTAAGGTCTTCTCTTCCACTCAACCAGCAAAAAGTGTATATACATATGCATGAACTCACGAAGAATTCAACAATTTGATTTAGATGAGAGTTACATGTATACAAGAGTTATTTACGAATTAAACAACAAAATACATGAACTATTAATTAAACACTGAAATAAACTGTGTAGCAGAATTAAGCTAAAATAGATAGAATGTTAATATATTTCAAATAATATTAGATAATAAAAAGAGATTATTATGCGACAATTTTTAAAATACAGCATTATCAGGATGATGTCTAAAGAATGAAGTAACAATGTTGTCAGTGATAGTTTAAATCAGTATGATTGGAGTGAAATGCTAATAAGGTTATCTTTTAAGCTGTTTTTAAAGGTGTTTATTGTCTTGCAGCCCCTAACACTTTGTGACAAGGAATTCCATTGACGCGAGGTGGATACTGTAAAAGATGATGAATAACAAGATATTCTATGAAGAGGTATACTTAGCGTGCCACAGATAAGTGATCTGGTATTTACGTCGTGGTTAGAGTATAGATAAGAGAAACGAGACGATTGGTAATTTGGTGTTTGGTGCAGAATTCGAAAGAGTAAAGACAAAGAGTGTAAAGTTCTGCGTTCTTTAAGTCGGAGCCACGAAAGACTTGCGAAGGACGGTGATATGTGATCATATCGTCGGATGTTGCACACGTATCTGACGTACATATCCTGAGCTCGCTGTAACTTGACTGACAGTTCAGAACTTAGGTCACTTAACAAAACTTCACAATAATCGAAGTGCGGCATTACTAGGGTTTGTACTAGGGTAAGTTTTAGTTGCTGGGGCAAGATGTTTCTCAAGCGACTCAAACAGTGAATGGAGGAACAGTTTTTATCGTTTCTTTAACTTGAAAATTCCAACTTAGATTGTTATCAAAAAAGAAGCCAAGATTTTTTACGACAGATGAATAAGGGATTAGCGTGTTGTTAAGGGTAACAACTGAAAGATTACTGTTATTAAGGGACTTAACTAAACGCTCATGTCCAATAATTATAGCTTGAGTGTTACTTGGATTAAGTGCGAGTCTGAAATTGGCAGCCCAAGTGGAGACAGTGGCTAGGTCACAATTCAACTTGTCAATCGATTCATTGATCGTATTGGGCCTGGAATGTATGTAAAGGTGTAGGTCGTCGGCATAGAGGTGATATCGGCAATACTGTAAGTTCCTTGATACGTCATTAATGTAGATATAGAAGAGTAGTGGTCCTAATACGGAGCCATGAGAGTTCTGTAGATAAAACATTTTTTTAGTGCTAAAAGAAAACATTTCGTTCATTGCTATATGTCTTCTAACACAAAACGAAATTGTATTTGTGACTATCAATCAAGTGCAGTGTGTTCTTTATCATCTGGTGAGTAACAAATGTAATTTTCATGGTTCATTCGAATCTCTAGTTTTGAGAGCCATATTTGTTTAAATGTCCGTATCTTGGAACACAAAACATCTTTTACCATGGAACATGTTTCAAGGTACATGACACTATCGGTTTTTTGATTTTCTTTTATTTTAAGATCATGTCACGAAGTAAATCTGGAGTTAAGAGGCCCCCAATTGATCCGAATGCCTTGAAGAAAGCTGTTGAAGCAGTTATTGCTCCTCCAGGAAATAAAATCTAAATCAGAGAAGCCTGTTCTGGTTTATCATGACAAATACATTTTAAATATGATTGTCAGTTTTCACTGCTATATTTCCACCCTATATTCCATGTGTTTCAACTTACAAGAGCGTATGTTCCAAGGTACATGATCCTGTTGTACCTTGGAACACATTACATATCCCTCCATTTTATTTTTTCCATCCTTAACAGATCTGTAAAACAGGAAAATACATACGGGAAGTTGTAAACTAATCTTCAATAATTATTTCAAGCATATTTTTTCATTTAAAAAATTTTATCCCCCCCCCAAAAAAAAGAAATGTGTATATATTGTCAGTACTTATCATTGAAAAAAAAATTGGATCTCAAAACACAGCAAAACAACTCTTCTTTTAACAAAGGAAATCAGATGGTATATTCACTTAGAAATTCAAAGCTATACAGGGTGTTTCAAAAATACGGGGCATAATTTCAGGCATGTATTTCCCACATGTAGACAATCAAAATAGTTCAATACAATATGTGTCCGGAAATGCTTCATTTCCGAGTTATGGCCTTCACAACATTGAAATTCACCGGAACGTTTTTCTTTCCGCAGGTCGTTGTCATTACAGAAGATGTTCAAAATGTCCACCTCCTGTTTGAATACAGACCTCACATCGATGTCTCATTGACCTGCGAACACGATCCCAAACTCCAGGAGTATTGCGTATGTCCTCAGAACATGCCACAATTCGATTCCGAAGGGATTCCAAATCAGGCACCGGAGACAAATAAACCAATGATTTTAAATGGCCCCACAAGTAGAAATCGAGAGGGTTCAGATCAGGTGAGCGTGGAGGCCAAGCAATTGGGCCACCTGTACCTATCCATCGATCAGGAAACCTTCGATCCAAGTACGGTACCGGCGAGCCGTACGACTGAAGTGTGCAGGAGCGCCATCATGCAAGAAGTGAATGTGTTGACGATTGATCAGTGGAGTGTCTTCTAAAACATGAGGTATGGTGTTTTCCAGGAAGTTTGTGTACGCCTGCCCCGTAAGTCTGTTTACAAGTACAT
The DNA here is from genome assembly GCA_025594305.2 of Periplaneta americana. Classification (NCBI taxonomy): domain Eukaryota; kingdom Metazoa; phylum Arthropoda; class Insecta; order Blattodea; family Blattidae; genus Periplaneta; species Periplaneta americana. The sequence continues at coordinate 170,672,166 of JAJSOF020000003.1, read as the reverse complement.
GGGGTCCAACTAATCGATCACCAATGATACCGGCCCACATGTTGAGGAAGAACCGCACCTGGTGATGAGATGGAACAGTTGTACATGGGTTTTCATACGCCCATACATGCTGATTGTGGAAATTTGTTATGCCTTCTCGTGTGAACTGTGCTTCATCTGTAAATAATACTAAGGCAGGAAAGTTCGGATTTACACCACACTGCTGCAAGAACCACTGACAGAACCTAACTCGTGCAAGGTAATCTGCTGGTGATAGGGCCTGTATACGTTGAAGGATACAATTGATACTCTTTCAACAGTCTCCAGACAGTCGTATGAGGAACACTGACTTGCAACGCTACCCTTCGTGTGCTGATAGAAGGAGTCATGTTCACAGCCTCCAGAATCTCCTCCTGTACTTCTGGAGTTGTAGATCTTGGTCGTCCTCTTCCCAAACCAGGAGAGTTAAATTTTCCATACTCGCACGAACTGTAATGGAGACGTACAAATGTCTTCCGATCTGGACATTGTCGCTGTAGGTACCTCTCCTGGTACAAACGACGAGCCAGCGCAGCATTGCCGTCCGCCTTACCGTACATGAAGTGTATCTCTGCCAGCTCTTGATTTGAATACATGTCGCACAGTTTAACGCCTACACAACACTGAATGTAACCTTCGCCTCGGAATGAACTGTCAGAGTGCCCTCTTAATGTCTCCTTTGACGGCAACGACCTGCGGAAAGAAAAACGTTCCGGTGAATTTCGATGTTGTGAAGGCCATAACTCGGAAATGAAGCATTTCCGGACACATGTTGTAATGAATTATTTTGATTGTCTACATGTGGGAAATACATACCTGAAATTATGCCCCGTATTTTTTAAACACCCTGTATATCTCACAACTCTTCAAGTAGTTTCCAAGAAAACCGCTCACGTCTCTGCAAGGGCGCAGTGAACAAAATATGTTATAATACACGTTCTGTCATTTGAGTCGGTTAGAGTCATAACTCACATGCTCCAAAAAATGAAAAATTGAGATACTGTTACGAGTATATACCCATGCGGTTATCTGCGTAGAACACGATTCAGGGATTAATTTTTCACATTTCTTACATGATGCTTGTGTAAACAGGCGACGAACTTCCCGGTTTCTGTCAAAAGTCTCATGATCCACTGGATCTTGTGAGTTCTGTTATATAGCGCTTCTCGACCAATCACCGATCAGTATTTCCCTCCCGCTTCTCCACTTCTAATTGTGTAGAATAGGGTTGTGGATGAATATTTTGCATGTGCCTTGTTATTTTTATAAATATCAGTGAATTTAACTGCTGTAATTGAGCATTTTGTAAGCGTAATATTATGGAAGAGAACGTATCACCAGTTGGAGAAAGAGGACGACCACGGAAATGTGTAGCAGCTCCAGAAATAACGGAAAGAAACCAGGCCAAATTAGCAAGATTAATATTAGTTTCTGATTCTGCTTGGCTCCTACTGATGTATTGGTAAATTAAGCAGGGCCGAGTGATTTATCAAAATTATAATATATTCAAGTTCTACATGTGCCGCGAATAGGCTAATAATCAAGTGAACAATACCGAACATATGTGCGAATTGATGACAGTAGATACTAGTCTTGTGACGTAAAGGAACGTAGTAACAAAAATTTGAGTTTTGATAAAATTTATAATCAGAATTTCTTTTGTAGGTTGTAAATTGAGAGGTCGACTCAAATAAGGAGATAACCCGCTTTTCTAAGAAAATTTAGTTTTCTCGTCTCTAGAATGTTGTGTCAATAATTGCAATAACTCTGGCAATAGCTTTGCCCACTGGAATTTAAATATCCCCCATAAATTCTCAGACTGTTCTGAGAATACTTAAGGGAACCAGGGAGTGATTAGAGTTCAAAAATCCGATTTTTTATTTTGTGTTTTAAAAAAGTCCAAAACTTGCTCTTTAAAACAATATAAATTTTGTGGGGGTAGTTCTGCAGATAAACCCTTTAAATAGCCTCTTGAAATTTGACGGTGCATGTAATTCATACATCCTTCTTTTTTTTAATGCAGTTTTTCATAAGGTGGCATTTTTCAAACTTAAGTGCATTTTAGATAAAATTTTTATAGTGTTTTTGCAGCCTGTGTTCTACTTAGTAGACCTACGAGTTTAAGAATATCACACACATAACACGAGAAAAAAATATACGCATTGAAAAAAAAATTGAAAAAAAAATGTTAAACAAAGTTCAATATTTTTCTATTTCACTAGGAGTGAAATATTGAATCAAATTTTGCTTTAGAATTTACAATATACATTACTAGATAATTAAAAAAAATACAAGTTATATAAGTGAAAATTGTAGCTAGTAATGTGCACCTGAAGAATGAGGTACACTTAGCAAAGTGGGAAAACAAGTTATCAGTTAGGGCCTTTCTTTTGCACTTGGATAAGAAATTAATTAGTTGTCTTTTATACCACTGAATTCAGAATGATTGATTATATAAGCATGAAAATTTTTATTTTAATCTGAGTACTAAAAGCCTAGAAATATTGCATTAAACTTTTGTACTGAAATTTTTAATCGCACAGGCATCACTAACCAGTTTCGTTAATTTCCCTCTTCCAAGATTTCTGACTTATCCTTTTCTCTGACTGGACCCCTCAATTTATATTGATTGAACTATATTATTTTGTAAAATGTACTCAACTGAAAAATTTAATAATTGGACACCTATTCTTTTACATTGAATTTAAAAATATGCTTGAGGTAATGTTATTGTGTAATATTTTAATTTGTTACTGTCAAATCTCACATGATCCCAACTGGTCGTTATCTAAACTCACATGCTCCAAAAGGAGCACTTTCAGAACACTCATAATCCGATTCGAAGGTCATTGTCAAAACTCGTATGATTCGTAATTTAAAGCTAAATAACGTTTACTCCTGTATAAATAAATACGGTCACAAAATATGTGAATAGTAGTTTTTAATCATTGCTCTTTCATTGTGAAGTAAATGCGCTCGAAGTATTAGAAATATGTTTTCCCTCATTTGTGAAAATTTTCATTTTTGGAACAAGTGAGTTATGACTTTAACCGACTCATTTCTATTATAATAGAGATGGGAACGATATATCGGTTTTTACGAAATACCGGTATTTTCGTTTCGATATAGCGATAGGTAGGTATGTAGACAGACAGACAGACAGACAGACAGACAGACAGACAGACAGACAGACAGAGACAGACAGACAGAGACAGACACAGACAGACAGACAGACAGACAGACAGACAGACAGACAGATAGATAGATAGATAGATAGATAGATAGATAGATAGATAGATAGATAGATAGATAGATAGATAGATAGATAGATAGATAGATAGATAGATAGAACTTTATTGTCGATGGCATAATGTATGCATAGACATGGTCAAATATATACAATTACAATTTAATGTAAAATAAGTCAAATATATAAAAAAAAAAAAACATTAATCATTTCAAGGGCCCATGCGTGCATCCTCAAGACTGTAGGGACACAATTTTATTAATTTCGTTTTTATATAATTCCTAAATATCAATATCGAAATTTTGATTCAATATATCATATAATATATCGGTTTTCTCATACATTTATCGAATTTTTTTGTGGAATTATTATCATTATCAACAACAACAGAATCCACACTAGACAACTCCGATAATTCCCGAGAGATGGCGCTACTGAAGGTCGACATTAAATAATTGTGCAACCTCACTCAATACCTTGATGTAATTGGCTGGACTAGAATTCGAATTTAATATGCAGCACCAAATTCAAAATGCAGCGTGTGCGAATTTGAGACAGACAGGAGGTTTATCTACTACTGTTTTAATATTATTAATGTTCTCCAAGGCAGAGCAACTCCCACTCTGAAAGGGAACCGTCGACCTCAAAACGGGTGTCAAAACTTTTATTTCTGTATCCTGAAATGGAGAGAGAAACAAGGATTTAATACCGATGTGACATTTGTTGACGTCTATGATTTCTATGCACCTAGTGCTAACATTCTATTTTCTTATATATTTTAGTGCATACAAATTCTATCCCTATAATTCTATGTTGTTTGGAATACTGGAATGTAACAATAACTTGCAATGGCAACTTAGTACAGAAGGAATGTATCAAATCAACAGTGAAGTTTGTTAAAACGATTTACTTACATTTAAAAATAATTAAAAGTTCTGTTTACTTACATTTAAAAATGATTACGTTTTTAGGTAGAAAAGAGCATTATATCTGTGTCCTGGTTTGAATCCTATATATTGGAATAATTGAATTGTGTTCCAATATCAAATACTCAACTATGTAGACTTCACTTAAATCTTTCCCACTACATCATTTAAGCTCCCTTGCCTTCACCATAATTTTAATTTAGATTAGGATCTACATCGTATGGTATTGAAAATGCATTGTTTATTGTTACAATTTTAGATTTATGCTTTTGACTGTTATGATGTTAATTTCAATTGTGAAAAAGAATATTAACATTTAAGTAATTTTATTGTAATACAGTAAAGTACGCCTGAAAATGCTATTTGCTTACGGAATAGCGATATATCGATAATCGTTCGATATATCGATATATTTTCTACGATATATATCGTTTATCGAAAATAGGTTTGCAATACATTGCAATATCAATGTATCGGTATATAATTTATTTCCTCCATCACTATATTATACCATCAGATTTACATTTGCTCCTGGTAAAATTTCGTGATAAATTTAAATAAAAAATTCACTAAATTAAACGTATTACGAAATTACCCGAGTTTACTGTGATACAGACACTACTTGACAAATGAACATAAAAAAATAATAACAATCATCAACGAAATATGAGAATGAAAGCCATAGAAAACGTATAACAATGTAGGAGAAATACAAATAAAAATAATCCTGAATAAACTGTGACAGCGTAGGACTTTATGAATTACATTGGAGAGAGCGGCACACATTTTTAGGAAGCAATTGAAGATAGTCGTTAGTCAGACAGACAGAAGGTTTGCATATGAATGATCAGGCGGTCGGGTGGCGGAGCGATTGTCGGAGCCAAATTGACGGCGCTGCCAATAATTTCGCGCTCAGTTAAACACGCGAGGATGTTAACACGGGTTGTTAGGCTGGCCGCAGCGCGCCGGCAGCTCGACTGTAGTTAACCTGCACAACGGCCTCCAAAATAAAGGAAAACAAATTATTTCAATTAATTGGTTTAAATGAATTGCTGCAATCCTTTTCCATGCAGCAATGCTGAATTTACCTCTGGCTCGTCCAAGTCAATTAATTATAATGTGTAATTGTGTTTGCTTGCAATCGCTTCATTCGCAATGTAAATAGCAATATAGCAAAATAAATGTATTTTGATTTACTTTACAGTTATCTATACTAATAATAAATATGTAGCCGAAATTTTTCTGGTAATTTTCGATTTTCCAAAAATAATTGGTCCTAACATATATAATTAACCGTCCTGAAACCGAAAATCGCTTTTATGAAATTTTTGTTTGTATGTCTGTCTGTCTGTATGTTTGTTACTTTTTCACGCGATAATGGCTGAACGGATTTCGATGAAAATTGGAATATAAATTAAGTTCGTTGTAACTTAGATTTGAGGCTATATGGCATTCAAAATACATTATTTAAAAGGGGGGTTATAAGGAGGCCTGAATTAAATAAATCGAAATATCTCGGTTATTATTGATTTTTGTGAAAAATGTTACATAACGAAAGTGTCTTTAAAAATGATTTTCGATAAGTTTTATTCCTTGAAAAATTTTGATAGGACTGATATTTAATGAGATAAATGAGTTTTAAAATTAAAATAACTGCCATCTAAGGCCGTGTAATGAATTAAAAAACAAATTACTTCGTCTATAAGGGGCCTTGGAAAGCAACAATCGAAAGCTATGAAAAATAGCCTACAGAGAATGTTTCTGTGTTTGTATGAAGTAATATCGGAAGCTAAATTAACCGATTTGTATAATTAAATTTTAATTATTTCACCATTGGAAATTGTAGTTTCTCTAGATGGACATAATGCTATAATGTTATTACAGTAACTTCTGATATAATATAATATAAAGGTTATAATATAATATAATATAATATAATATAATTAATATAATATAATATAATATAATATAATATAATTTAAGTTATTTGAAGGGTTCAGAACCATAGTGGGCCAAGCGCCATTTACTGAATACGTAGAAAACAAGTGTTAAAATTAAGTTATTACCATAATTCAATGGAAACCTATAACAAGTAAAATAAAATATACACATTAAATCTAAATTATGTCAATCTTCATTAAACTGTAGTTGCATTTAATAAAAATTAAGAAACATGTTAAAGGAATTGTCATTGCACCAAATGAGTGTCTCTGGACCAAAATGATCGCATTTTAATCATTTGGATGCAATTTAAATTAAGTAACATTTTAACGATTTATGCTTCTATCAAACAAGAATGTTCCCTGGATCAAATGACCTATTTCAATTATGTAATTAATTTATATTTATTTCTAACGGGTGCAGCGGAGCGCACGGGTACGGCTAGTACTAATAATAAATCTGTAGCCGAAATTTTTCTGGTAATTTCGATTTTCCAAAAATAATTGCCCCTAACATATATAATTAACCGCCCTGAAACCGAAAATCGCTTTTTTGAAATTTTTGTATGTCTGTCTGTCTGTCTGTCTGGATGTTTGTTACCTTTTCACGCGGTAATGGCTGAACCGATTTATATGAAAATTGGAATATAAATTAAGTTCGTTGTTAACTTAGAATTTAGGCTATATAGCATTCAAAATATTTTATTTAAAAGCGGGGTTATAAGGGGGCATGAATTAAATAAATCGAAATATCTCCCTTATTATTAATTTTCATGAAAAATGTTACATAACAAACGTTTCTTTAAAAATAATTTCCGATAAGTTTTATTCTATGCAAAATTTTGATAGGACTGGTATTTAATGAGATAAATGAGTTTCAAAAGTACAATAACAACGCCATCTAAGGCGGTGTAATGAAATAAAAAACGACTTCGTCTATAAGGGGCCTTGAACAACAACAATCGAAAGCTATGAAACATAGCCTACAGAGTATGTTTCTGTGTTTGTATGAAGTAATATCGGAAGCTAAATTAACCGACTTGTATAATTAATTATTAATTCACCATTGGAAAGTGTAGTTTCTCTAGATGGACATAATGCTATAATGTTATTACAGTAACTTCCGAGTGCATCGAGGATAGGTAAGATTAAAATAGCTTCTTATGCACAGAAAACTTGATAGGCTATTCTGTACATTCGTTTCCTGTATTTCCTAAAATAATTTTTATGACAAATGAATGGTCTCTGGATCAAAATGATCGCATTTTAATTTTTTTAATACAATTTAAATTAAGTAACATAATAATGATTTATCCTTCTATCAAACACGAATGTTCGCTGGATCAAATGTCCTATTTTAATTATGTAATTACTTTATATTTATTTCTAACGAGTGGAGCGGAGCGCACGGGTATGGCTAGTTTTTAGAATATAACTCTCAGATTGTTTTTTTATTATTTTCCTTTGCCCGCTAACCATTTAAAAGGGAAATGACTAAATTTGAAGCCTGAAGTGAAATTAAACAATAATTATTGTACATAACCGTGACTGTGTAATAAATTAAATATAAAATTAATAAAATGTAATGCAATATAATATATCAGGAGGTTTGTAAGTTTTTGTCCCACACAGCATACGAGGATTCATTATTAAGTAAGATTCCCTCGATAATAGTTCCTATATGTTAAGGGAAATTAATTTTTTCCTATGTATGCGAACTGCTCAAGATCCAACGCGTTCCAACAGTACAACTTCGCAAAAACAATCACTTTTGCAGTCCTTCCTCGAGAACATTATGGATCATTCTCCTTACAGCCCAGATTCAGCCACAACCGATTTTCATCTACTTAGGCCACTAAAGAAACATCTTGAAGGAAGGCGGTTTCTGGATGATGCAACTATATAGGATGCAGTCTAAGATTGATTGGAACATCAACGATAGAATTTCTAGAGACAGCGAATCTTCAAGGCGATGCGCTACTGAAAATAGTCCAATTTTGACAAATTTGATAATTTTTTTTTATTTTCGCGCTAAAAATGTACGGTTTCATGTGGAGTATTTTCGTGAAAATTGTATGTCAATATCTTAATAAATAAGTATACTTTTATATAATTTGGCAGAAGTTATGTTTAGGCACGAGTTATGTGTAACCAAAACTTTAAATTTAATTATATCACAGAAAATAAATTTTCTATGTTTTGAGCATCAAGTACGGTATTCATTTTATTTTTCAGTGGTTAAAGCTAGAGTGATGAAACTTGGCATACTTATTGATTAACCCTTTGAAGCGCAGTGGTTACAATACGTAACCACCTTTTAAATTTGAGTTTCCCGCCTACTTACAGGGTGGTTTTTATTTCAAAACTACTGCGCTGCATTCACTGATCCCTAGTTACTGTAGAAGAATTTTATTTTCACTATATTTGTGTTGCTCAGCCTGTTCACTAAGATGGTCGACGTTGTTGTGTATAGTTGGGCTGTGGAAGACTCGCTACGTGATTTTTTTATTTCAGTTATATGCTAAAATATCACAGTTACGTAAGTTTTTATTTAGTATTATTTGTCTTTCGGTCTTTTAGAACATATTTCAGTAACAAGATTGTACTTTCTTCGACACATGTGGCGTCAATATAGAAATAATGTAGTGGTTTCAAAACGTAACCACCATGCAAACAGAGTAGTTATGCTTACCATATCCAACAAAATGTTCCATTTTTGTGTCAGCTTATTCATCATGGCTACAAGGAAGAGATGGTTGGTGACAATCATAAAGTGTTTTTAACAACTTTTTCACAAGTTTGAATCTGATGATCTCTAAGGGAACAAAATATATATGCATGTGGTACAGTTAGACATGGGCGTATTGATTTACCACATGACGAAAGAAGAGACCGCGACATGAAACGTGGTGAGAATGATAGCCGTACGTCATATGTTGGAGTGTCCGGCTCAAGTGGAAGGATAGAAGGTCCATTCTTTTCCTTTCTAATTACCATGATCCATCTCTTGTTGTCACTGTTTCGAGGAAAGAGAAGAATGGAACAATCACTGAAATTCCTTGCCCACAACTCGTGAAGGACTACAACAAACATAGTGACAAAGCTGATATATTGAAGTTCTTCTACGAGATTGATAGAAAATGCAGAAAATAGTGGCATTGCATTTTTTTGTCATTTTGTTGATGTCACTGTGACTAATACCTTCTTGGTATATTCATTGAGAGGTGAAGGTAGAGAACTGATTCTGAAGAATTTCAGGTTGGCTCTTGTTGTTGGTTTGGTCGCAGCTAATATTCCAAAACCTAGGGGGAAAGTAGGCTACTAAAATCTGTGCACAACTTCAAGTCAACGGTCCCATATGAAATAAGATTCGACAAGGTGGCACATATGCCTGTGCATGAATCTTCAACACTCTGTGCTTATTGTAGCACTAAAGTTCAATCACACAGGAATAAATGGGCCTGCAACACATGTGAAGAGGTACTTTGCCTTAATGTGACCAGAAACTGTTTCCTTTTGTATCATTCACAATAAGTCTGAAGTCATTGTGTTCTGCAGTATTGCATATTGGTTTTACCATGAAACCAACAATTTTCTGTGTCAAAAATGGAAGTTTTTCAAATTTTTTAAATTTGAGGCACTTCTCTTAGACAAATAAAAGTTTAATTTCATTGCAAACACAATTTTTTATTTCCCTCCCAAATGCGTGCATCAAAGGGTTAATATCTCTGTTGTGAAATGGGGTATTTGATTGGCTGTATTCAGCATAGTTTTATTGCTAGAGAAGTAAAGCAGTATTATTTTTATTAACATTTCAACTTTGAAGAAATTATACTTTTTTTTTTACAAATGAATAAATTGGAGTAGGGCGTTACTAACTCTCCATTACACAACATACAATGTGTAAGCTTTAAGAAAAAAAAACTTTTTTTAGTCATAGGATTTTCACTAAGAAATTAATAAAAATAAAGAAAACAGAATAAGTTTAATCTTTTTTGAAAAAAGTTTTATGAGAAAACATTAAAATTTACAATATGTGGTTATAATATGCATAGTCAGTAAAAATTTGAACTCTCTACCTCAAAAACTGTGGATTTTAGAACTTTCAGTAGCGCATGGCCTTAAGCTTGTGCCAGTATGGGATAAGTGTATAAATTGTATTGGAGGTTATATAGAACAAAATAATAGGCCTAGTCAGTTTACAGTTCAACGCTGTAATAGTAATATACGTTACAAGAGCGGTATGTTGACGTTTTCATGTTCGAGGAAAAGATTGAAAAAGCGAAACGTACAGTAGTTGAGCTTTTTTAATTTCCGAGAACATGAAAACAAACATACCGCTCGTGTATCGTACATTATTTTGTGCGAAGATCGTTTATTACATACCTGAAAGACGAATTTCTAATTAGTTGCAATAAAATCTCCAAGTTGGTTTTTGTTTAATGACGGCAGCTTCGGAAAACCTAAATATCTTTCTTCAACATTGTTGCTATAAAATGTTTTCTGTGTTTACTATACTCAAGCAGGCCGTGATATGCCTCTGTCTTTTTTTTTCCCCAGTCTATAAATGCAAACATAAAACAAACGGTAAGGTTATGTAATGATTTATTTTTCATTTTAATATTTTAACAATATGATTTATATAACATATTGCAGTAATAACATCGGCATCTGGAATCTTGTTGATTTTTTCACGGCTTCCTTAATGTTACTTGTATCAGGAATGCAATAAGTTTCGTGGAGTAGTAGACTTTACTTAATTTTTGCAAATATTTAAAAACAATAATTAACATTGCAATTTAGGTGAAATTGCAGTGGTAAGTTTCCAATTTATAATTATTACTATGTTAAACGTCTCTAAAAATAATATGTTAAAAGCCTAAAGCAGTAAAATGAATGTCGCTCTTAAGCGGTAAGAAGAGGGAAATTGTTATGTGTGTTACGTTGGGAATACTGAATGTGGTATTTCACACTTACCGCGTATTGGTTTTGTGCGGAAAGCAAGCAAATACGCACGATCTCGCACAAATGTAATTCGTGCATAAGTTATACATAAAATCCTTATGCAAACTAGAAACCTTACGTATTTAATGATCAATCATAGTGGTATTTGATTACGATACCTATCTATTCATCAAAATAATTTTATATTACCTCCATACACATATTCGCACGACCCAGAAGAAATTCCAGAAACTTTTCACTGAAAGCACTCATTCACTGCTCTATCATATGACCATTCCAGAAACTTTTCACTGAAAGCACTCATTCACTGCTCTATCATATGACCATTCCAGAAACTTTTCACTGAAAGCACTCATTCACTGCTCTATCATATGACCATTCCAGAAACTTTTCACTGAAAGCACTCATTTACTGCTCTATCATATGACCATCGCTCTCGAATTTCCTTCCTTCCAAGACATTCTTAATATTTTAGAACAGAAAAATAGTCTGATAGAGCGAAATCTTGTCAATGTTGTGAATAAGAACAGTTCAAATTCACAATCTTGCAAAGTTACTTCAATTGTAATCGCTCTCATGAAGTGTGATTCATTTGGTCAATTTCCCTCGCTTCTTGATCTTCAGTTGTTCTCGTAGTCGCCTTAGGAGGTTAACATAACATCCAACATGGATAGTGACGCAACTGTCAAGGAAATTAATCATGATAATTTCTTCCGAATCATATAAAATTGAGCCATAATCTTCAGTTTATTTCTGCACTCGAAACATTTGTGGGGAAGGAGAAGGAATGTCTCCAGTGTTTTATTGAGATTTTGTTTCATAGTTGAAGTACTGAACAAAATTTTCGTCCATTAGAACATATCTCCACAATAGTAATATGCGTTACAAGAGCGGTTTGTTGAAGTTTTCATGTTCAAGGAAAAGTTTGAAAAGCGAAACGTAGTTGAGCTTTTTTAATTTCCGAGTATTGAAAGAAAACATACTGCACGTGTATCGTACATTATTTTGTGCGAAGATCGTTTATTACATACCTGAAAGAGGAATTTCTAATTAGTTGCAATGAAATCTCCATCTTGGTTTCTGTTCAATGACGGCAAATTTGTAAAACAAAAATATCTATCTCCAACATTGTTGCTTTAAAATGTTTTCTGTGTTTACTATAGAATACTCCAGCAAGCCGTGATATACGTATGTCTTTTTTTCCCCCAGTCCATAAATGCGAACTTAAAACAAAGGGTAAGGTTATGTAATGATTTATTTTTCATTTTAATATTTTAACAATATTATTTATATAACATATTGCAGTAATAACATCGGCATCTGGAATCTTGTTGATTTTTTCACGGCTTCCTTAATGTTACTTGCATCACGAATGCAGTAACTTTAGTGGAGTTGTAGAGCTTACTTAATTTTTGCAAATATTTAAAAACAAAATAATTAACAGCAATTTAGGTGAAATTGCAGTGGTAAGTTTCCAATTTATAATTATTACTATATTGAACGTCTCTAAAAATAATATGTTAGAATTTCTAAAGCAGAAAAATGAATATGTCACTGAAGGTAAGAAGAGGGAAATTGTTATGTGTTTAGGTTGGGAATATTGAATGTGGAAATTTAGACTTACTGCGGATTGGTTTTGTGCGGAAACCAAGCAAATACGCACGATCTCGCACAAATGTATTTTACCTTTCTGAAAACGCTAGAAAATTTCAAGATAACATTTCAGCCTTTCTCATTTCTGATTAGAACTGAATGTTTTAGGGATCTACCTAGCAGAGAATACTTGAAAAAAATTGAATATTTTATGTTACCTTTCCTGTTATTTATAAAAAGAACAGTAACTCGTTCTCATATTACATAGTTTTTATTTTATGCCTTCCCAAACGGATCGCTATACATTACGAGGGGAGCCACTGCCGACATAGCTCAGACTGTAGTGAGTTAGACTTGTGACTCGAGGCTGCTCTTAGACTTTGGTTTGAATCCGAGTTATTCCGAGTTGTTCTTCAGGTGTAAAGCAAAAGTCTGATAAGCCTATGGCGAATGTATAAAGTAAATTGATCAAATTTATTATGGGTTATAAACTTGTAGTTTTATTGCATCTGTAGGCAGGGTAAATAAATGTAGAATTTTTTTTGCAGAAGAGATTAGTCTATGAGTTTTCATGTCCTTCGTAGGAATGCAAAAGATGACGTTTATTTTACCATTAAAGACCTTGAATAAGAACGTCTGGAACATAAATCGTAACACTCCAAATAGAGCCTCAATGGACAAAACTCTATATGAACACAGCGATATGAATTTGCGTACGATACTTCCTAATTCAACCGAATTTGTTGCAAGAGAATTCAACACAATTTTAATAATAATAATAATAATAATAATAATAATAATAATAATAATAATAATAATAATATTTTTTTATTTTAGTAGGTTATTTTACGACGCTTTACCAACATCTCAGGTTATTTAGCGTCTGAATGAGATGAAGGTGATAATGCCGGTGAAATGAGTCCGGGGTTCAGCACCGAAAATTGTCCAGCATATGCTTATATTGGGTTGAGGAAAACCCGGAAAAAACCTCAACCAGGTAACTTGCCCCGACCGGGAATCGAACCCGGGCCACCTGGTTTCATTGCCAGACGCGCTAGACGTTACTCCACAGGTATGAATAATAATAATAATAATAATAATAATAATAATAATAATAATAATAATAGTCTAATAATAATAATAATAAAAATAATAATAATGTTCTTCTTAATAATAATAACAATAATGATTACAGTAATAATACTAACAATAATAGCAATAATAATTGCATTAACTATAGGCCTAATGATTTTGCGTTTATATTTAAACACGTAATTCCATGTAAATTCCAATATACAGATTATTGTAAATTTTATGGGTTACATAGTAATTCCCTAACAGCAATAATAATAATAATAATAATAATAATAATAATAATAATAATAATAATAATAATAATAATAATAATAATAACAATAATCATAATATAATAAAATCTTATTATTAATAATAAAAAATGAATAATAATAACATAATTAGGAATATTAAATCCAGACATTTGAGATGGGTAAGTATGTAGCACGTAAGGGGGAATCCAGAAATGCATATAGAGTTTTAGTTGGGTGGCCGGAGGAAAAAGATCTTTGGGGAGACCGAGACGTAGATGGAGGATAATATAAAAATGGATTTGAGGGAGATGGGGTATGATGATAAAAACTGGATTAATCTTGCACAGGACAGAGACCGATGGCGGGCATATGTAAGGGCGACAATGAACCTGCGGGTTTCTTCGAAGCCTTGTAATAATAATAATAATAATAATAATAATAATAATAATAATAATAATAATAATCATAATAATAATAACAATAATCATAATATAATAAAATCTTATTATTAATAATAAAAAATGAATAATAATAACATAATTAGGAATATTAAATCCAGACATTTGAGATGGGTAAGTATGTAGCACGTAAGGGGAATCCAGAAATGCATATAGAGTTTTAGTTGGGAGGCCGGAGGAAAAAGATCTTGGGGAGACCGAGACGTAGATGGGAGGATAATATAAAAATGGATTTGAGGAGATGGGGTATGATGATAAAACTGGATTAATCTTGCACAGGACAGAGACCGATGGCGGGCTTATGTAAGGGCGACAATGAACCTGCGGGTTTCTTCGAAGCCTTGTAATAATAATAATAATAATAATAATAATAATAATAATAATAATAATAATAATAATAATACTTACTGGCTTCTAAGGAACCCGGAGGTTCATTGCCGCCCTCACATAAGCCCGCCATTGGTCCCTATCCTGAGCAAGATTAATCCAGTCTCTACCATCATATCCTACCTCCCTCAAATCCATTTTAATATTATCTTCCCATCTACGTCTCGGCCTCCCTAAAGGTCGTTTGCCCTCCGGCCTCCCAACTAACACTCTATATGCATTTATGGATTCGCCCATACGTGCTACATGTCCTGGCCATCTCAAACGTCTGGATTTTATGGTCCTAATTATGTTAGGTGAAGTATACAATGCGTGCAGCTCTGTGTTGTGTAACTTTCTCCATTCTCCTGTAACTTGATCCCTCTTAGCCCCAAATATTTTCCTAAGAACCTTATTCTCAAACACCCTTAAATAATAATAATAATAATAATAATAATAATAATAATAATAATAATAATAATAATAATAATTTATTTATTTATTTAATCTGGCAGAGCTAAGGCCAGTAGACCTTCTCTTCCGCCCAGCCAGACTCTAATTCTAATTGAATGCAATTGGTTATATAGTTATTACATTAATATCTAGAATCTTTGTATTTACTCCATTTATCCCAATTTGGAAGCCTTCTTAATTTTTCATAAGTTAAAAGGGCTTCTGTTTCAGGATATGTTACAACTGGTTTATTAGATGTGATTATTTGCATGGCTTCAATTGGAGTAGTTTTGATTGCACCAGTGATGAGACGTAAAGCTTGGTTTTGAGTGCGTTCTAATATCTGTTTATACATACAAGAGGTAGAAAAGCTTAAGCAAATTCTAGAAATACCAAGTGAAAAGGAAAACTTGATGTCTCGATATAATCCACTTAATAACTTCAAAGTAGATTGCTGCCTTGATCTTGATGAAGTCTTCAACAAAAAAGATATAAATCCAGAAATAGTAAAAGCCATTGCCCTACAAACAATTAATAGAAAATATCCACAAAAGGACTGGTTGTACATTTACACTGATGGATCTCTCATGGATCAAAATGAAGGACCTGGAGCAGGAGCTACTTGCCAATACTTTTCTGTCTATAAAAATGTTGGCAAGTACACAACAAATTTTGATGGCGAAGTTGAAACCATTTATACATCACTTCAAAATGTATTTGTTTGGCTAAACCAGTGCAAAAACATAGTCATCCTGTCTGACTCCAAAGCTGCAATCCAGTCCATCAGCTCAACTACATCCCCTAAAATGGAAAAAGTAAAAGAAATTCATTGCATGGTAAAACAAATTCAAATGCTAAATAAAAAAGTGGTCTTCCAATGGATCCCGGCCCACTGCGGACTGAACGGTAACGAGAAAGCAGATATGTTAGCAAAGAAAGGAACCTATATCAACTTAAAAACAAATTTCAAGTTCCCATATGAATCAATAAAGCGAGTCATAAAAAGAATAAGTCACAGCGAACAGGCAAAACATCAAAATTCAAAATGGAAAGAATCATTCAAAGATCCAAAACTAATTCCTGATCTACCTCGAAAATCTGCCGTGGCCATGTTTAGATTGATTACTGGTCATGATTGCCTCAGTAAACACCTCCATCGTATTGGAGTACTGAATTCACCTAAATGCTTACTGTGCACTAGAGAAGAGGACATGGAGATGGAGCACCTGGCTAATTGTGAAACTCTTAGGACATTTGTGGACCTTCCATCAAAATATTGGGAAGCAAGAAGGATGATGACTTCATTGTTAAAAAAAACGCACGCGCGCACCCACGCACGCACGCACGCACGCACGCACGCACGCACGCACGCACACAAATATCTAGACCAGGCCTGCACAAGGTTTGCGCTCTCCGAGCCGGCTCACAGCTCATGAGCTTAATGTAGGTATTAGCTGCGCTCTGTATAGGGTGGACTGGAAGAAGTTGTGATCTAGTACAAAATGTACACAAAAGGAAGTACTATTACGAGGTTCATGAAATGAATTCCCGTTCAGTGTTTGCAAAACTATCTTGTACTTATTAATTAATACAGAAATATTTATTTTACAGAAACAATAGAAATTTTATACCTACTTAAATGTACAATCTCATTTTGTTATATTTTTATTTATCAGTACATGAAAACGAAGTTTTATGCTGTTGGCAGCTGAAAGGAACAGTACCCTACTGATCGTAATGAAACATCAGTTACTGTACAGATGTTCGATGCCTGCCTTTATTATTATTGATTATAGAAAACAGTTGCTCACAAATATAAATGTTGAGCCAAACATAGCAATCATTTTCACAGCCAACCTATGTATTCGTGGATATTATTGATAATGTTTAGTCTTGTAAAACTCAACCAGGCTAGTAGTATTATTCAAACGATCTTTAGCCCTTAGGCCACATTGAAGATCAATAAGTCCGAGCTGTAAATCGTTAAATGTTATGTTTTATTTAATGACGCTCGCAACTGCCGAGGTTATATGAGCACACTTAAATGCAATCGACCTGGCCCGGAATCGAACCCGCAACCTCGGGCATAGAAGGCCAGCGCTATACCAACTGTGCGAACCAGGCCCACCTGTAACGTATATGACATTGTTTCAACTGGTGTTGAAGGAATTTATTATGATAACTTTAAACTTCTTTCCAATTAAGACAAGACTTTTAGCAGGTTATTTTACGACGCTTTATCAATAGCTTATGTTATTTAGCGTCTGAATGACGTGATAATGCCGGTGAAATGAGTCCGGGGTCCAACACCGAAAGTTACTCAGCGTTTGCTCATACTGGGTTGAGGGAAAATCCCGGAAAAATCTCAACCAGGTAACTTGTTCCGACCGGGAATCGAACCCTGGCCACCTGGTTTCGAGGCTAGACGCGCTAACCGTTACTCCACAGATGTGGACCTTAAGACAAGATCTTGGAACCTAGAATTAAATTCATTTTTAATTTCAATTAATATTTGCACATAATCCTTTAACATGGCTTCATCACGAGCAATTTCTATCGTTCGAAAGTAAGCCATATTGCCTGCCCGAAACTGACTTACGAAAAGTGTAAGTTTACGACTGAAATCCCGTAATTTATTCAACATATCAACACTGAGCTGGCCTTTTCCCTCAAGAGAGATATTTAAATTGTTGAAGATTAATATCTTTAGTATCTTTATGTCTGGACTCGTGATGACGCATTATGTTGCGTTTCTTTCTACCTTTCAAAATGTTGTGGCAGATAAAGCACTGAGTATTTACTCCAGGAGCTATGAAAAAATAAGTATTTTCCCATGCAACATTGAAAGAATTTGACTGATCACCACTTTTCCGTCTTTTAGATTCCTTCATACTGTACTGTAGCAGTAGGTAAGCAACGTGAAACAGTTACTGAGAATACGCACTGCACTCCACTAGATATCTGAGTGGTCGTTTCCCTCTCCTCTACGTAGATATAGCAAGTCTATATCATTCTGACGTACGCCTATCTTCTTCTCTGATTCGGCGAGCGGTAAGCACAGCTCTCCCGCTCCGAAAGAGCGCGCGCGCTCGTCGAGAGCTGTTTGTGCAGGTATGATCTAGACCATAAAACAACATGAAAGTAAATAATGAAAGTTGGATAAGTAATGTTGGTGAGACAATAATAAACATTGGTAAGTAGTAGTAGTAATAATAATAATAATAATAATAATAATAATAATAATAATAATAATAATAACAATAATAATAATCATCCATTTGTAAGTAAGTAATAATAATAATTATTATTATATTATTATTATTAATTTTATTATTATTATTATTATTATCATCATCATGGTAGAGAAAATGTTTGAGGAGATGAAATTAGTTTGACGTGGAAGGAAGTGAGCGATATCACTTAATGTAATTATATCTTGCTAAATCCCGACGACCTGTAGGTGCGAGGTAAGGGAAAGTTTCTATCTTGGGATGTGGTAAAGTTAACCGTGGTGTTAGTTATGTGCTGGCTCGCACCAAGTCCAATTTACGGTCTTTTAAACTTTCCACAGACCCAACTTTTCGCTTATAGACTCTTCTGAGCAGCGTTGAGGTTCCCTGCTTGCAACTTTGTCTGGGGCAGCTTCATAAATATTTTCCCTCGCTAACCTCTTTCTTGGCATATTATAACCCAGTACACCGCTCACCAGCCTTCACTTCCAAGTGGAAATATAAATTATTTCCTTTCCTTTGTTTTAAACGCGATTGTCATTCACGTTTGTAGTAGAGTTCTTAAATTCTGTAGCTTGAACTAATTATGAGAAGAAGAATAATAATAATAACAGACAAAAAATTGGAAAACGAAACTACATTTGTACTCATGTAGGGAAATTTTAATTATATAAAACTATCAAGTGTATACTTCAGACATACATAAAAGCACAATATAAAATTATTATGTTAGAGTGATTTTTCTTTTTATTTCTTACTGCCTACATCTCGTTTTAACTTGACACACTAATTATTTTCTTACTTAACGCTTTTCTTGGATAGTTTTCTCTTTGCATTTATATATATATAACCTATATATAATCCAGAAATGCATATAGAGTGTTAGTTGGGAGACCGGAGGGAAAAAGACCTTTAGGGAGGCCGAGACGTAGATGGGAGGATAATATTAAAATGGATTTGAGGGAGGCGGGTTGTGATGATAGAGACTGGATTAATCTTGCACAGGATAGGGACCGATGGCGGGCTTATGTGAGGGCGGCAATGAACCTTCGGGTTCCTTAAAAGCCATTTGTAATTAAGTAAGTAACCTATATATAAATTATTTCGCTTATTCATAATCTTGTCGTCCTGGATGGCAAAGACGGTATAGCGCTTGCCTTCTACGCCCAAGATTGCGGGTTCGATCCCGGCCCAGGTCGATGGCATTTAGGTGTGTTTAAATGTGACAAGCTCATGTCACTAGATTTAGTGGTATGTAAAAGAACTCCTGCGGGACAAAATTTCAGCACACGGCGACGCTGATATAACCTCGGCAGTTGCAAGCGTCGTTAAATAAAACATAATTTAAATTTTTCATAATCTTAATTAATTATTCATTTATCCCGTACATTTGTTGTTCATATTTTTGTAACACACATTATTCAACAACCCATTTATTTATCTCTCACCCAGTCACTCACCAGCATATCCATCCATCCATCCATGGTATCCATTGATGCTATTTAGTTAACAATCTAGTTCACTTCAATTGTACTCGTAAATGCAGCTTTGAGACACGGCCTTCGTTTCCATTGCCTATTTTATATAAATTAAATCAATTATCTTGTTTATCTCTTCTTCCTACATTTGCTCCCATTTTATAATATTGGAATTCAGTAGAACTTGGTTATAACGACATCCAAGGCACCTTAAAAATTATGTTGTTATAAATGAGTGTCGTAGTAACCGAGATTCACATTATCAATCTAGTGAGGTGGAAAATGAAAAATAACAAACTTAATTAGACTTATTTTAGATTTATGTACTGACTTTTAAGCTTACCACGAACATAATAAAATACACGTAGGCCTACAATTATAAAGTACAGTATTCTGTATTAAAACAGTTTGTTCAGTACTCACCAAACTACTTTACTTAGAAGTGAAGTAATCAGTCATTCTACTCTGTTGTCTTCTACTTGCCCAATACACACTTTCTAGGGCTAAATTACGTTCTCTGTTCATAATTTCAGTTGCAATTTCACTGCTCCCTTCTCTAGCTTCATAGAACGTTCATAATTCTAATGACTTCTAAAGCGTCACTCACTTCTTTTAGTGGCCATACTGCGTTAAAATGCGTGCACTTAGTGAAAACTTCCTGTCGAAACTGATCTAATACCGCATGAATTAGGGCAGGTTACAAGGGGTGGGGAATCCGCCTGCATTCCAGAGGTCTATGACAGAAGGAGACTGTAAAGAATTTGTCAGGGTCAGATTTCAACAAAATATTTCTTAAAATATTTTGGTTCTTAGAAAATCTTATTCCAAACTGAGGTTGAAAATGACGTTTTATGCGAGGTAGACGCATATGCTTTTGTCGTATTAAGCAAGGTAGGAAAGCAAATGTCTTATGGGGAATTAGTTGGGACCACAGAATATTTGACGTTATAGGCGAGGTGTCGCACAAAACGAGGTCGCTATAATCAAGTTCTACTGTATATCAATCTGGACGACAGAATCCCATATTCCCCAAATAAGGCCGTGTCTCAAAGCTGAAGTCTATACAACTAGTGACTAGCAACTAGCTGATTAGTAAACTACACACTAGAGAACTTTGAACAGGTATGTTTGCATCACGGCCTTGATAGATTATTTTTCTAAAAACAAAGACATTACGATGCAGCACTGAATTAAGAAGGCAGTGTCCTAATGCAGTTTCATTACGAGTTATGTGGAAAAGATAAGCTTCTAAAATATTACAATACTATTTAAAAATATAAAGAAGACACCGGAGTATCAATGTCAATGTTGAAGGTTAGCGTACTGTTCTACAATTTACTTCCAAAGCATCTTGAGATCTCATAGCTCCAATTGTTGATGAAATATATTTTGTTTAGTCCACAAGTCATCAATCAAACAAGCATTTTCGTTTACTAAGGCCATGTTTCAAACCTCAAGTGCATACTACACACTAGTGACTAGCAACTATAGTCCCGTTGCTCTTATTTCCGGCAGCCAATCACGTTGCAGATCGACTACATTTAAACGTGTGCGTCTTGTGATTCGCTGATGATGACGTTATGCATTTCCTAAGGCTCGATAAATACTTAACACAAACGTCAGCCATTTTGGCTCTTTCGTTGGCGTTCGCAGAAAGCACACGAGGACGTTATTTGCCGCTCAATTATTTGCTGAATTACAGTGCGTTTGATTTATTATCATAGGAGCTACGACATGATAATGTTTAACGGTGCGGCAAATAGATTCCTCATCTGGTAGCTCGGCAGCGAAAGAACAAAAATGGTGAACGATACTACCTACCTAGACTTTATAGAGCCTTGACTTCCTAAGACGTAAGCAAAGAGGAGGAGTCACGCAGGGAATAACAGCATCGCGACTATAGGTGACTTGTAAACTACACACCAGGGAGCTTTGAACATGTACTCCTATGCTTGAAACACGGCTTTCTTCATTGACTATTTTTTTCTAAAAACCATGACATCACAGTGCAGCACTGAATTAAGTAGGCAGTGCCCTAATTCAGTTTCATAATGAGTTATGTGAAAAAGATAAGGACCTAATAAATTACAATAATGTTTAAAAATTGTAAAAAAGTACTAACAATGTCAATGTTCAAAGTTATTCGTGTTACATTATATTTACATTATTTCACTTCCAAAGCATCTTCAGATATCATAATCCCAAATTCTGATGGAGGTATTCTTGTCTGTTTAGTGTACAAGTCATCAATCAAGCAAACATTTTCGTTTTCGCATAAGTCACTCCGCAGCGAGGGCGATGCGCTAGCACACTCAGTTATACTCAGTTACGTTGGCAACGAATTCCGCTTACAAGCATAATATCCACACTTATCTATACATACGTAGAATGCTATTCTGTTACTACCTGCTCTAGGTCAAGGCCCGCACAGCTCTCTCTCGCCTTATTTTAGTGCTGCCAACTTAAGCGTTCCCACGCGCCTCTGAATTCACTGCGGAGAGATTTTTGCCACGTAGTGTACTACGGATTGGATTGCTATGTATGTGTATGTATTTATTCACACTGCAAATGGGTAAATATCCGGTGGCAGTGGTAGCTAATTACACTCAATAATGCCAATTAATAATAAACAATAATAGAATTAATAATAAATTGATAATACTAATAATAATAATAATTACTACTACTACTACTACTGACTACTACTACTACTACTACTAATAATAATAATAATAATAATAATAATAATAATAATACTACTAACAAGGAGCGTCCACACCTGTGGAGTAACGGCTAGCGCGTCTGGCCGCGAAACCAGGTGGCCCGGGTTCGATTCCCGGTTGGGGCAAGTTACCTGGTTGATGTTTTTTCCGGGGTTTTCTCTCAACCCAATATGAGCAAATGCCGGGTAACTTTCAGTGCTGGACCCGCTCTCATTTCACCGGCATTATCACCTTCATCTCATTCAGACGCTAAATAACCTCAGTTGTTGATAAAGCGTCGTGAAATAATCTACTAAAAGAAAATAAATTAACAAGGAGCATCCTAAATTAATGAAGAACGATCACTTAACATTTAAAGTAAATCTAATTTGTATCTTAACCCTAAGTTCGAACTAAAACCCACGAGTACGATATGTTCGTACATGCACAAGTACCTTTCAGCACTACACTCATTTCGCTGTCAACTCACAGTACTGGTACTACGACACATTTTACTGATACTATCCTGATTTCACTAACACTTCAAAAACATCTAACTGTTCAAATACTTTGCTCTACCACTATAAATCTATAAACTATAAAACTTCACTGACACAAACACACTTCACTGACAATACACTTCACTAACACAAAACATTTCTTCACTGATACAACACTTCAAACAACAAAACATCAATTACACCCTTTAAATAGTGTGCATAATATGTAACTTTGAATCGTAACTTCTGACGTCACATTCGGCTTTTTAGACAACTATCTAGTTCACTTCAGCTGCTGTAAATGTAGCTTTTGGACACGGCCTTAGACGCAATGTATCTCAGGCGATATTTTTATATAGTGACAGCATAACATTCCACTTAAGTACCATGTCTCAAAGTTATATTTAATAGCTTTGAAACCTAATTAATATTATGGGCAGTTACAGGATACGGAATTCTGCGACAACGACGCTGAAACTTGAAGCTCTTTGTTTAATGTTTAGAGAAATCCCGGTATACAGCAAGTCTGCCATTAAGCAGTGAAGTTGGGCGCACTCACAAAGGTGAGCGAGGCCTCATAAACCCCGCAGACGGCTCCATCATTGCGCCGTGGACACACGACTGTCACTTTAACCGTGATACATGTTCCCAGGGATTCAACGCAGAGCTCGTGATTTATAGACGCTGGTTGCAGGAATTACGTCCCTGTCACGTTTCCGCATCTGGAATAAGGTCCCTGTTTTCATTATTCTGTTAACCGGGGCATCACGTGTTATTGCACATTGAAACAACATTTGCTTCAGGTTTTATTTTACTGAAACCTTTCGCTCTTCATATATAGATAATAAGACTTTCTACTATGTTACTTTATGTAACAAAACTTTGTAACACTTTACAACATGTAAATGTTTATTGTTGTATTTTAAAATGTAGTCAATTTATTCAATAGTCACGAAAGATCTGAAAGTCCTGTAAATTTGTTAAGAAGTATGTTTATGGAAAAATAATAACACAATTTTGTTCAAGAAAGAATGGAGTTTATTGAGGTATAAATATATTTTGAAACATTGAGATATGGTCGCAATTTTTCTTCTTTACCATTAATAGCATCTTTGCTAATGAAAATGCAGCATTCGTAAGAAAATCTTGCTGAATAACTTCAAACATTTAAAAAGCTTCAACAATGACAAGTTGCAGAGTTCATACCTCACTCTATTTCGATTTCAACTCGCATTTGTAGAGAAAAAACTATTATATATTATGATATTAATTAAAAAATCGAACACTCACTCACTCACTCACTCACTCACTCACTCACTCACTCACTCAGGTCTCCTAAATATAGGGTTCTTTTAGTGATAATATTGTTAATAATATAATTAGGATTAAAAATCCTACAACGTCTTTAATTGTGAAGTAAGGATGAAATGGAATTTTATCAATATTTCTACTGGGTGTTCAGTTCAAAATGTGTCATGGCTCGCTGTATGCCGTCATGTGGCTAGCCGATGAGCCTAGAGAATTCAATCTTCCTACACTTCCGCAGAGGTGTTTAACCTAAGAGGCAGAGAAGTTGCCTAGCAAGTACGGCGTTCATTCTGAAGAGTACGTACCGATACGTAGTGGCAGGAATGTGAACTGTTCGGAAATACGTACTGTCGGGATATGGGGAGAGGGTTAAGACGATTACTTACGTATTTGTTGACATTAACTTCGACGGTCAACATGGACACGGAGCATTTGATTTGTGTTGTGGAATGTTACCGTACGCAACCGATGATAACAAATACCCTGCATACGACTTGCCGGCGCAAAACACAGTTCGAAAGAGGTTATGGTAGCACACAAACCGTACAGACCGCCATCTGTTGCTACGACGTTCGAGTTATACGGTACACGTTCTCAAGTTCAGATTGAAGAACGCCTTAAATAATAGGCAACTTCTCTAACATGTAAGCTGAAACTCGCTTCAAATCGGTGACCCAACAACAGTGACGTCATGACACACTTTGAAATGAACACCCAGTATTTAAACCTGTAGGATCCCGTTTGATGTAGGAATAGTAAATGTACTATTACAGCTGCTCACTCACTCACTCACTCACTCACTCACTCACTCACTCACTCACTCACTCACTCACTCACTCACATTCACTCACTCACTCACTCAAAGTTTTCTGCCAAAGGACAGGTCCTTCACTCAACTCGAGCATTCTCCATTCTTCCTTCTTTCTGCCTTCATCTTCGTCTCTGCATACGATCCATTTACTGTATCTTAATGTTATCTATCATCTGATATCTCCTTCTGCCCGAACTTTTTCCCTCCTTTCACCATTCCTTCCAGAGCATCATTCAACAGATACCGGTAGTTTATTCTTAGCCAGTGACCCAGTCAAATTTTATTTTTATTTTCCTTATCAGCTTCAGAATTATTCTTTCTAGCACAGTTTCATTTCTTATTCTGTATGTCCATTTCACACTCCATTCTTCTCCATATCCACATTTCAAATGCTTGCAGTCATTTCTCTTCACTTCACCGCAATGTCCATGTTTCTGATTCATGCAATGCCACTCTACAAAAGTACTTCACTGCTCCTTTTGACTTCTTGGCAGCAGTTCATGTTACACCAAATTAGTTAGTTTAGTTAAAATTAGTTTAAGGTGTCCACTTGTTCCACTGACTCATTTCGAATTCGAAGGTTTATCTTCTTTATTTTTCGATAACAACGGTCTTCGTCTTTTAGCTTGAATTGTTATTCATTTAATTCATTTGCTATAGCAGCACTAGTGAAACAATTGAAGGAGTAGTTTCTGTAAAACTAGAATGATTTTTTTCTTGACATTTGGATAACCCTATATTACCTCCAAATAATTCTATGAGTTTGTTAGTTTACATGATCCTAAAGGCATTAGAATTTGTAGTTTTTGCCTGCTTTAAAAAGTTTTTGCAAATTTAGGTACAACTTTTTATTCAAAATGACATGTTGAAGCTAGTTGAACTGTAACCAGCAATATTAAATGTATTATTGAAAGTACAGTAGTCGTTTCTGCAAGGGAAATTTAAATTTATACCTTAAAGCCTTACTACAGAGACGAAACTGCGAAACAATGGTGTCAACGAAGTAGCCACTATATCATGGTTAATTGGATTTCTGAACTTTACCTTCTAACGTACACTTTAGAACAGGCATGTCAAAAATCAGACACTGAAAGTGCAGTGTATGTGCGAGGAACGCCGGTCTGTGCAGATTGCTTCATTCACGTGTTTCTTACGTTGAGAGCAGTTCTTAGCGGGAGGAATGTAGCAAGAATCTATTCTATTCTAGTGTTCAATTAAATTGACATTTGGACATTATAAACATACTTAGCAGAAAAAAAAAAACAATTATTGTCAGTGTCTATATTTGACAATAATTGTAACACAAGAAACAATAGACTTACTCAGTTACAATTCACAATGCAGTCGTTTTAAAGAATAATTTATTTACATGATTTGTATACAGTATTTGAAGAAAATATAAATATTGCAGTAATTTCGAAACAACAAAAAAACGAACACAATATTTCATTTTACGTAGTAGGTACTGATTATTTCAAAGTAATACTCTTTCATTGTTCCTCAAGCATTATTGGGACCATTATTGCACAAATGTTAAGAAAGAAAATATTTTACTCGCAATTACATGCAATAGGACATTGTGAGGCTTTTACACTGGAATTAATTTCCTTGCATGTTATTAATATAAATTCGCATTATTATTAATAAATTGGATAAATTAAGCTTCAATTTAAATTTATATATAGTTTATTTGGAAAACATTGAGAGCAAGTATTGCAAGTTGGGAGCGTTACTGAATTGAGTTAAAAGAGTACTTCACAAGTCACATAAGAAATGTGAAGCGAGGACATTTTCTTTACGTCAGGTTTAAAGATTTATTAACGTATGTTAGATAATATAGTAACGTGAGGTGGAAAATTCCCCATTATATATTATTTTTCCAGAAAATTTTCAAAACGCCTTACAAATAGTTACTTTCTTCCAAGCCCTTACAACCTCAAGAGCCTCACATGTAATTAATCACTATATTCTCATCACTTATCAGCTTATCAAATAAAAGTTGTAAGTCGTCTAACCATTGATGGCTGTGTTAGTACAGACTCCAAAACAACATCATTGTCATGTTTGTCTTGCCGTGAGAGTACTAATTAAGAAATAAGAGCAGGCGAATATCATATTTTGAGAAATTTACTAATATGATTTAAATTCTCATATCACTATTAGATCCACATGATATGATGAAAGCCTTTCATTTTAAAGTAACTACTATTGGCTGAGGAAAACATCATAACAGTTATGTTATATGATTTGTGATTTCTTTTCTTCGTTATATCTGTGGACTCCTCACTTCATTTTTCATAACGCATTCACAATCACAGCTCAGTGAGCACCCATACTGATCTGTGTTACTGAAAAAAAGCTGATCTGCTACTATAGGTACTGTACAGCCCTGTCGCGTTCCCCTCCGATTCGCTTCCTCCAGGTAGAGGAATAGGAACTGCACGTTGCACGCAGACCAGTGCACAATATGCAGGGTTTTGACATGCCTGCTTTAGAACAATATGAAATTTACAAGCATACAAAAGTCTATTTTCACAATTAATGCCAATATCGCTAGGACTTGTTTCATCAATGTGCATAGTTTACCTGTTCAGTTATGCTAAAGTAATGAATGTGACACATTCATGTATCTTTTATTCGTATTATGTGATTTAAAATGTACTAAAATGCCAATGTGACATATTCGTGATTTTGGTATGCAATGTTAATAACGTTATGAGTAACTTATATTTCAGACGTTTCAAAATAATTATAGCAATAATTGGTTGGATGTTTTTTGTACTATTGTAGGCCTAATATTATTAGTTATTACTGATCTCTACATATTTAATGTTTGTATTATATAACGTGATCATAATTAATAATAATTAACCATTCGCGAACCTGAATGTCTTCCATAAAATTTTTTTGTTTTGTTTGCCATAAACATGAATGTGACAAAACCTGAATATAAGAGAAATAAAAATAAAATCTCGACATTAAAAGGGTTGCAATAAATAAGCCGTTGAGAGCAGAAGTCGTGTAAGTCAAAAATGGGTAATGAGGGTTAAAGTAAACATTCTGTAAAATACAGCGCAAAGTAGCAATTAATATTAAATTTATTTAAACTATTAGTAGTCAGTGGATAGCACGAAGGACATATTAATTGCTACTTTGCGCTGTATTTTACAGAACTTTTACAAACCTCATTACCCAATTTTGACTTACACCACTCCTGCTCTCAACGGCTCAAATAATAAAACAAGATTTCAATAAAAAGCTGGCGGATAGAATTATTTCCTGAATTTTAAACGAGCTTTGAATCTTTAACTTCGTTTTTCTCGAAACTCGAAATTTGCACATTCATAGTTTTGGCATATATGGAACGATTATGGATCATATTACTTACTTACTTACAAAAGGCTTTTAAGGAACCCGGAGGTTCATTTCCGCCCTCACATAAGCCCGCCATCGGTCCCTATCCTGTGCAAGATTAATCCAGTCTCTATCATCATACCCCACCTCCCTCAAATCCATTTTAATATTATCTTCCCATTTACGTCTCGGCCTACCTAAAGGTCTTTTTCCCTCCGGTCTCCCAACTAACACTCTATATGCATTTCTGGATTCGCCCATACGTGCTACATGCCCTGCCCATCTCAAACGTCTGGATTTTAAGTTCCTAATTATGTCAGGTGAAGAATACAATGCGTGCAGTTCTGTGTTGTGTAACTTTTTCCATTCTCCTGTAACTTCATCCCGCTTAGCCCCAAATATTTTTATAAGCACCTTATTCTCAAACACCCTTAAGCTATGTTCCTCTCTCAAAGTGAGAGTCCAAGTTTCACAACCATACAGAAGAACCGGTAATATAACTGTTTTATAAATTCTGGATCATATACGGAAACTAAAAGGAAGGCGAAAAAGAGGAAAGATTGTAGAATAAAGCTGGGTTTGCAGTGAAAGACCAGCCCTTGGGACAGGAAACTATGGATGGATCAATGGATGAATGACAAACTACAAATGGGTATAAATTAAGCCGAGAGCAGTTGTCATGTGGTTGATATTGTTTGATGTTATGAAGCAACCAGCAATCAGTGATACGCGCACCACTACTTGAACATCAATAACATAGATATAGCTAATGTAAACAATTGGACATGAGAGGAATCTGTGCCCCACCAATGCAGATCGCAACCCCCCATTTCTGAGCCGGAAATATTGTGTAGAGATTTAGAATCCCTGAGGGCTCCCAGATCTCTGTGCGCCCGCTTGCTTCCTTCCTACGCGTGCGAAGAGCGGTAGCAAACCTAAAAGAAGACTTTTGCTTCAAACGAAGTCTTAGAGACGCGTGTTCAGACAGACATACACCGGGGCTGAGGGGAGACTGATATGGGGAGTGGGCGAGAAGGGGTATTACCACCTTCAAAATTGGAATTTTTCTGCTTCCTTGCACGGAGAAAATGAACGATGGGGGGGATGGTACGAGAGGAAGAAGCTTAAGAGGGTTGAAAACATGATGCAAGGAAGGGTGTAAAAGAAGGAAAGATGGGGAAAGATGTGTAAGAGGTGGTAGTTTTATCATGTGAGACGTACGGGAAACATTTTAAGCTCAATCAACTTGTGTCGAATGTTTCTGAAAATGGTGTTGTGTGAGGGGATGGACCCCCAATTATCTCTCGTGACGGGAGATTAACTATTTCAAAATCAAGTGCTTACAGCAACAACGTAATGAGAAAGGGGAACCGTACACAATTAGTGTGCGAGTGCCTACACTCTATTCTGTCCCAATCGTAGCTTCGTCAGCGAAGAGTTCTCACTAAAGGGGTTACGATTTATTAATTTTACTAGCCGTACCCGTGCGCTCCGCTGCACCTGTTAGAAATAAATATAAAATAATTACATAATTAAAATAGGACGTTTGATCCAAGGAACATTCGTGTTTGATAAAATGAATGTACATAACGTTATTTTAAGAAATACAGGAAACGAATGTACAGAATAGCTTTTCAAGTTTTCTGTGCATAAGAAGCTATTTTAATCTTACCTTCCTCGATTCACTCAGAAGTTACTGTAATCCGGTCTCCCAAAGGACGGGTCTGAGTGACTGTTCTTACAAGTTTACTCACCATTTACTATAATCTGTTTATGTTGAAGCAGAGATGATGACTCAGAAGTACACAACGGGCGCGTACCTGCAATGTCCGTACAGTTGTGTCAAAAGAATGCATTATACTGTGCTGTACATGACGGCTGTGAATTTGTATTCCGTTATAAAGCACTATATTGTAGTTGCGTGTAAAGTGAATACTACGTAGTCTGTGTATTGCAGTGGACAATAATGTACATGTGGAGATTGTCCAAAGTGAACGTTCTGCGTCTCACACTTAAACAAAAATTATAGAGAAACTCCTTTCGTCATCGCAAGACGTAATAAAGTGCATACGAATAATACCTGTACTAATTTATATCAATATCTGATATTATATTTCTTTCACTGTTTGATCTGGAGGGCTCTGTTTGTTTTTGCAGCAACACATCTCGCACCACCAGACATGGTTGAAAAAACCATTATTTTTACTAACACATTATGAAGTTCACTTTTTGTAACTTCCCTTTGATTTCTTAGGTTTTACAGATAACCTACTTCCACATGTTTATAGTCTTTGGCATATGTAAATTAGATGTTTGTAACAACGTTATGGCTTTCGGTAAGTGAAAAAAGTTCTTCAGTATGAAATCTAAACTGCTCGAAAAATCAACTGAAATTAGGAATTTTGCTATTTCAATTGCATGTGCCTCTGTAGAATCTAAATTATTGATCACTTTCACAATTTGAACATAATATGTGGCATAATAGAAGGCAGCGTCCAGCCAACTACTCCATCTTGTTATTATGGGGTTTTGCAAGTGGAAAATGGAGCGATTTCCTTGAATTTTTGTATTCGGGAAGGTGCTTTCAGAAAAATTTTATTAACATTACCTATAAAGCTATCGACGTCACTATAAGAAGAGTGAATTACTTCCGCCACCCTATGGAGTCCATGTGCTAATCACGCTAGGTGAACCAACTTGATACATTATTTTTGTGTGAGGATGGCCGTCTTTATCATTATCAGCATCTGTGAAGAAATACATTATTATACCTGATACCATTAGGCCACAAAATATCCATGACATTAGAAAATACAATTGCCGTTGTTGTGTGGTTCATCATTTCTATCGTCTCAATCACGTTAGTAAATATTTCTTTTCAGTAGGGTTACGATTTAGTAGTTCATCGGATAGTCGTATCCCCACATAATAATTTCGCATTTACTTTCACTAATTAGCATACGGACCTGTTTGCGAAGCGGAACATGATGTTCCTACCACGTACTGTATAATTCTTTAAGAACTGTCTGTAAAGGAACACGTGCCGAGAAATTCTGTTTTCTGCATCAGTAAAGAAGCCACGGAACCTGGTCACTCTGATCCGCCCTCTGGTAATAACATAACATTATGTCCATCTAGAGAAACTACACTTTCAATGGTGAATTAATAATTAATTATACAAATGTTAATTTAGCTTCCGATATTACTTCATACAAACACAGAAACATTCTCTGTAGGCTATGTTTAATAGCTTTCGATTGTTATGTCCAAGGCCCCTTATAGACGAAGTCATTTGTTTTCATTTCATTACACCGCCTTAGATGGCATTGTATTTTAATTTTAAAATTAATTTATCTCATTAAATATCAGTCCCAACAAAATTTTGCAAAGAAGAAAACTTATCGGAAATCATTTTCAAAGAAACTTTTGTTATGTAATACATTTCACAAAAAACAATAAGCAAGGCATTTCGATTTTTTAATTCAGGTCCCCTTATAACCTCTCTTTTAAATAACGTATTTTGAATGTCATATATCCTAAAATCTAAGTTACAACGAACTTAATTTATATTCCAATTTTCATCGAAATCCGTTCAGCCATTATTGCGTGAAAAGGTACAAACATCCAGACAGACAGACATACAAACAAAAATTTCAAAAAACCGATTTTCGGTTTCAAGATGGTTAATTATACATGTTAGGACCAATTATTTTTGGAAAATCGAAAATTACCAGAAAAAATTCGGCTACAGATTTATTATTAGTATAGATAGATATACCTTAGTAATCCTAATCGTTCTCTATTATCTACTGTTTACCCATGCTTGGCACTGGATCTCAGTTGTAGATTAATATAACCTTAAAGAACTATGTCCCTGAATGAGAGGCTCGGGATAAAATTTACTGGTCATGTCCAAATTACTTTCTGGTTGTGGATTTGTCCCAACTGCTACTTCTAATCCATGCATAATATTTCCCACTCAGTGATAAGGGATTCGATGTCGGACTGACAATACGAGTTTTCTGGTTGATTTCCAGTGGCGAGTGCTTGAAAACTAACTCATGTCCGTTGTTTCTGCATTCAACTGTAGTTATAGTAGTTAACACTAATGACTATAAGTCATATTTGTAAATAAAGTGGCGGCAGGCCGGAAACATTCTGACCGCGTCGGGGAGTTTCGCGCGCGTCTGGGGAGAAGGAAGGCTCGGGGAGGCGAGGCTCGAGCTTCGGTAGGCGCTGGGCGCGGAGCAGAGAGAGGGGAAAGAAAACTGTGGTCCCGGAGCGGAGCGAAGGGACGAAAGCAGGGAAACGTCTGGAAACCGATTGTTATGGAGGTCTAGAAGCTACGCGACGCAGAACATTCCAGACAACCGCGGTATATAAATAACTCCATGAGCTGCCGACAGGGAGTCAGTGAGCCGCCAGTAAGTTAGTTTGTCATCTGCGAGAGAGAGTTAGTTAATCAGTCTACACATGAGTCTTCGAGCGAGCAAGGAAGCCAGCCTTCGAGACCGGGGTTCGACGTGAGGAGGAGGACCGCAACTGTGGCAATGACCAGGCGAGGATCTGGGTTCGACGTGCAGTGGACTTGAGTGAGTCCGTAACTGTGGCAGTATCCAGGCGAGTCCGACGTATCCGGAGGCTTCGATTCGAAGTGCGGGGAACCGCATCCGGAAGGTGTGGGTTCGATGTGTAGTGAACTGTATTTGGAAGGCTCGGGTTCGACGTACAGTGAACTTGAGTGAGTGAGCTAGAAGAACTAGCCAAGGCGAACGAACTGTGAACTGAGGATTGACAGT
Source organism: Periplaneta americana (assembly GCA_025594305.2). Classification (NCBI taxonomy): domain Eukaryota; kingdom Metazoa; phylum Arthropoda; class Insecta; order Blattodea; family Blattidae; genus Periplaneta; species Periplaneta americana. The sequence goes on along the minus strand of JAJSOF020000003.1, from coordinate 170,638,690 downwards.
TTTGTTTTGTACATAGTGCTTTGTGAACATTAGTTGAAATTAGGAGTACATTGTTGTTCTTGTCAATAATACACGTGAATTGTCATTGTCGTTCGGTGGACTGCAATAACGACTACTGTGTTGCTGTGTTGAGTGAACATTAGTTGAAATTAGGAGTACATTGTTGTTCTTGTCAATAATACACGTGAATTGTCATTGTCGTTCGGTGGACTGCAATAACGACTACTGTGTTGCTGTGTTGAGTGAAAAACCTATTGTTGATGGATGTGTGGTTGAAGTTTAAAATAAAAGTCACATTGTAGTATAAAAGTTACAATAATTATTTTCACTCTGTCTTCACGAATGAGAATGAAATGTGATAGACCTCCTACGTAAGTAACAGTATGTGTCATTAACTTTATTTTATTCATTAATTATTTATATATTACAGTGAAACCTGTTCAAGACGGAAGTGATATGGTCCTATTTTTTTCCGTTGTGGACAGGTTTCCGTATTATTCAGATGTGACATTAAAATGGGATATTTTGTCATTCATATACATAAAAACATACAATGGCATGCCGCAAACTGCAAGAAGTACAAAATATTCCGTTTAACACTCATCACATTAAATCAGCTTTCTGTCGCTTATTACGTTGGTGAATCATCTTGATTAAAATCCCATTTTCGGTATAAATATTATCGTAACTCAATCATTAGTCATTAAACATTACTAAAGTTTACTAATCTCATTCTATTTAATATCTAACACTATACTCTAATACTGTACTGCATATCACTGCACATTATTAATTAATTGGACTAGGAGCCATCTATTAGAAGCCTTGAATTCTGGTTTATTTAATTTCTTTCTCAGTTCAATAGTTTGCTTTGCAGAACAGATCCAGAAATTGGCTTGTTCTTTGAAAGGTATGAAGAACCCACTCCCACAACAGTTCATTTATTTCCACATAAACAGTTGCCTTCTGGCTCGTTTCGTGTCACCAATATTGGCCGCACGCCACTCACTCATTATGATCTTTATTTTTTAATGTGTCACACCTGAGTTTTCCACAACTGTACTTCAATACAGTATTATTTCACATAGACTTTGTTTCTAATTTTTCCTTTATCTCGATAACTTTTACTTCATCACTTGACGTTAATGCCACATTTTATGCACCTTTTTTTTTTACCTGGAAATCACTACACTTGCGCTCTATTTAGCTACGACAGTATACGCGTGTGAAGCATTGAAAATCTTTGAAGGGACTCGTCTGCCTAGTCAACAGGGTAATAAAATTTATGACTGACAGGCCAACACACCCTGGTACCCTCTAGAATTTTGCAAAGAAAACTTGTTTCTATCTTAGTGACCTACATATTTCGTATATTCCTTGAAATTACACGCTGATTCAAAATATGGTTACAAAATATAGTGTGTCCAAAATATTGTTTCCGTTTTGAACAGTAGCAGACAGTTTCCGTTTTATTCAGGAAAAATTACACATAACACATACAAATTTCGCCGGGACCAATAAATTGTTCCGAAATAGACAGGATTTCGGATTATTCAGGTTCCGATTTCAACAGGTTTCACTGTATTATATTTTCGAACAAGTCTTATGTTCACGAGCGCTTCGTGCACCTTCTGAACAAAAATCTCTTGTAATATTAATACCTATGCAAATTTCTAAATAAACCTTTTGTAGAATAACAATGCTATCCTTACAGACTTCATATAATGAGAAATAAAGTAGGTGCTAGAGAGGGAATTAATTAGATCATCGATGAGTTAATGATGTGTTGTGATCACACATTGAATCGTGACCTTCATTGGGTTGCATGATTTCACAGTGCACTTCATTGCTCCTCATCACAATCTATATCGTAGCAGTGCTGGTTGGCTGAATGGCATGTCTTTATCTAAACCGTTGTTATTCATAATTATCGATCCTTTAACGTTATGACAATTAATTTTTCTTTCTTCGTTATTCCTAACGAGGGCCGGCCGAATATGGAACGGATTCCTGCACATAGGCTGATAAGGACGAACTATGATCTCTACTGAGTATAAGATAAAAGCCACCGGCATAGCTCAGTCGGCTGAGGCGCTTATCCGCAGTTCCAGGGTTGCGCTCGGGTGTGGGTTCGATTCCCGCTTAGGCTGATTACCTGTTTGGTTTTCTTCTGAGGTTTTCCCCAACCACAAGGCGAATGTCAGGTAATCTATGACGAATCCTACGCCTCATCTCGCCAAAAAGCATCTCACTATCACAAATTCCATCGACGTCGTATAATCCAGTAATTGATACAGCGTTGTTCAGTAATCAACAATACTATTCAAACATCACTCGCTAAGAAGAAACTGGCTCATGAAGGGTGCACTGCATGGAATGGTGAACGGGAGAGAAGTTCTGAGCTGAAGAGGTCAGGTCATAGACAACATTAAGATACATGGATCAAATGTGGAATTTGCTGGATTTACAGTGAATAAATGAATTTCATCTACATAATATTATATCCTTTCATTACAACATCTAAATATTACAGCAAATGGTATTTGCTTATTCTAATTCCACTACCTTAGTTCCTAAATACACATTACACGCAATCACAGGGATTTCCTTAAATATATCATCATCTATAGGCTATAATATGAAGAGTCCACTGCAAGAATGATGGATGTCACTTTCTTGTCGAAAATGAGCCAAGACTGTCAATGCATAGATTAAGACATATAGAATGTACATAGAGAGTTATATGGCATTAACACTGATAGTCATTGTCCAGTAATGATCGGAAATTCACAGTTAAGCTTTGAGCGCTAAGCATTTCAAACTTTCAATTACTTCTCCTGCAAAATGTATTCCAAATGACATCCATCATTCTTGCAGTGGACTCTTTATATATCCTTTCATTACAAACTTAAATATTACAACAAATGGTATAGACATTACACGCAATCATAGAGATTTCCTTAAATATCCTTTCATTACAACACTTAAATATTACAGCAAACGGTATTTACTTATCCATTATTATTATTATTATTATTATTATTATTATTATTATTATTATTATTATTATTATTATTATTATTATTGTTATTAATTTCTCAATAGAAATTACACGCAATCATAGGAATTTCCATAAATATTCCGTCATCTATACAATATACCCTTTCATTACAACATTTAAATATTACAGCAAACGGTATTTACTTATCCATTATTATTATTATTACTATTATTATTATTATTATTATTATTATTATTATTATTATTATTATTATTTCCTCAATAGACATTATACGCAATCATAGGGATTTCCTTAAATATCCCGTCATCTATACAATATATCCTTTCATTAGAACACTTAAATATTACAAAAACGGTATTTACTTATCCATCATCATCATCATCATCATTATTATCATTATTATTATTATTATTATTATTATTATTATTTATTATTAATTCCTCAATAGACATTAAACGCAATCATAGAGATTTCCTTAGATATCCCGTCATCTATACAATACATCCTTTCATTACAACATTTAAATATCACAGCAAACGGTATTTACTTAGCCATTATTATTATTATTATTATTATTATTATTATTATTATTATTATTATTATTATTATTACTATTATTATTATTATTATTTATTCAATAGACATTAAACGCAATCGTAGAGATTTCCTTAAATATCCCTCACTTTTAATCGCCTGCTTTTAAGTTTAATTTCTCAACATGTTTCGTTTTGATATTCCTTCCACGATTCACGTAACTTACATCGTAAGAAACACTGACCCGAACTTCCTGCTCCGACAAGTGATTTCCTAAAGCCACTGGGGGTTTCATGTAATGTCCAATCACTTTAGAGGCTCAAAGTAATTACAAATGTGTTAAAATGTCTGAGCGACAGTGACAAGGCTGTAGCACAGATCCAGACAAAGGGACGGGGCGTGCGGCTGTGAAGGAGGAGGAAATCCCAGTAAATTGCAGTAGTCTCAAGCACGCTCGGCGGCGGCGGCGGAGGCGGCGGATTGACGTGCAATATAAGGCCATCGAGCTCGCTGTCACTGTGGAGTGTCACCAGCACAAACCTCGGCGCGCCGTCTTCTGTATTAAATGGAGTGGATCAAACGGAAAATTATTACGCAAACACCGTACGAAAATTCACACACATTCAAATATAATAAAATCCAAGGCGGGAGGACGTTAATTAAAAAAAGGAATGGTGATTTAGTATCATTTAGTATCTGGGTCGTCTCATAAGTACGAGTGGAAGTTTGGTGTCTTGTAAGATTCTAATGATTTTCTTTGGTTGGAAATAGTAATATGCGTTACAAGAGCGGTATGTTGAAGTTTTCATGTTCGAGGAAAAGTTTGAAAAAGCGAAACGTAATTGAGCTTTTTTAATTTCCGAGAATTGAAAGAAAACATACCGCTCGTGTATCGTATATTATTTTGTGCGAAGATCGTTTATTAATATTAATAATAATAATAATAATAATAATAATAACAATAATAATAATAGTAATAATAATAATAATAATAATAATCCCGAAAAGACAAAGTATATGATTATGTCTCGTGACCAGAATATTGTACGAAATGGAAATATAAAAATTGGAGATTTATCCTTCGAAGAAGTGGAAAAATTCAAATATCTTTGAGCACCAGTAACAAATGGAGGATAATATTAAAATGGATTTGAGGGAGATGGGATATGATGATAGAGACAGGATTAATCTTGCACAGGATAGGGACCGATGGCGGACTTATGTGAGAGCGGCAATGAACCTTCGGGTTCCTTAAAAGCCATTTGTAAGTAAGTAAGTAGTAATAATAATAATAATAATAATAATAATAATAATAATAATAATAATAATAATAATAATAATAATAATAATAATAGTAATGTTTTATTTTCGCTGGCAGAGTTAAGGTCATAAGGCCTTCTCTTCCACTCAACCAGCCTTACATTTATTACATACCTGAAAGAGGAATTTCTAATTAGTTGCAATGAAATCTCCATCTTGGTTTCTGTTCAATGACGGCAAATTTGCAAAACAAAAATATGTATCTTCAGAATTGTTGCTTTAAAATGTTTTCTGTGTTTACTATACTCCAGCAGGCCGTGATATACGTCTGTCTTTTTTTTTCCCCCAGTCTATGATGTCTGGAATCTTGTTGATTTTTTCACGGCTTCCTTAATGTTACTTGCATTACGAATGTAGTAACTTTAGTAGATTTGTAGAGTTTACTTAATTTTTGCAGAAATTTAGAAACAATAATTAACAGTGCAATTTAGGTGAAATTACAGTGGTAAGTTTCCAATTTATAATTATTACTATATTGAACGTCTCTAAAAATAATATGTTAAAAGCCCAAAGCAGTAAAATCAATATGTCACTTAAGCGGTAAGAAGAGGGAAATTGTTATGTGTGTTAGGTTGGGAATACTGAATGTGGAATTTTAGACTTTCTGCGGATTGGTTTTGTGCGGAAACCAAGCAAATACGCACGATCTCGCACAAATGAAATTTACAGGACGCTATTGTACATTAATTATTCCATATTGTGAGCATGTGACAGTCAATTTTAATACAAAGAATATAAAATGTAAGTGATAAAGTTTGAGATTAGAGTCCTTCTAAAACACTAGTGGAAACAAGATTATAGCTGCTGCAGCGACTCGAAAAACAACAACGATAGTTCCAACGTTTCAGTAAACGAGAAAAAGATATTAAAGATTTACAACGTCTTGAAAGAACTAAGGTAAGGAATATTGAGAATACACCAGAGATTTGGAACAAAATCCACAAAAAAGTACGCATAGGTTATCGAAAGAATTTGGTGCTTCAAAAGATACAATACGTCGCCACATTAAAAAACTTAGAAAATCATATGGAAATTGCAGATGTTTCTCGTGAATGTATACCTGAACAGACTCAACATAGAGAGGATATTTGTTGTCAACATATCGCTAATATCAGGGATGACATATTTATCAGGAGAATCATTACATGCGTTCTACTGTCAAAAAATCTGAAAGTTTGAATTTATAAAACAGTTATATTACCGGTTGTTCTTTATGGTTGTGAAACTTGGACTCTCATTTTGAGAGGGACATAGGTTAAGAGTGTTTGAGAATAAGGTGCTTAGAAAAATATTTGGGGGTAAGAGGGATGAAGTTACAGGAGAATGGAGAAAGTTACACAACACAGAACTGCAGGCATTGTATTCTTCACCTAACATGATTAGGAACATTAAATCCAGACGTTTGAGGTGGGCAGGGCATGTAGCACGTATGGGCGAATCTACAGTACTTAACAAAAGTTTAAGACCATGAGCAAATCACGTACTTTCGATTGACGTAGGTCCGGTTACGTTAGCTTATTCCACAGTGAAGCTATGAATGCCTTTACTTAACGTTATTTCTACTATTATTTTCCTTATTTTGGAAAAATATGCAAAAAATTATAAAACGAAAATAAAATTTTTAAAATTTTTCTTCCTGGTGCCAATGTGTTCTCACACTTCTCAAATTGCTTGAAAAAAATCATCACTACAATAAACATGTTGGTTTAGCATGAATAAATTATTCCGTAATTATAAATGTAGCATTTTTTACAGTAACAAAATATTTCATTAAAATCATAACTCGAAAACTAAATGTCATAATTTTACTTTCTTTGCGTCGATAGATGTCTCACAGTCCAAATAATTGACAAAATATTCATGAGGGAAATAGAAACAAAAATATAGGACCAGAAAATAATTATATGAAATTTGCTCATGGTCTTAAACTTTTGTTAAGTACTGTAGAAATGCATATAGAGTATTAGTTGGGAAGCCGGAGGGAAAAAGACTTTTGGGAGGCCGAGACGTAGATGGGAAGACAATATTAAAATGGATTTGAGGGAGGTGGGATATGATGATAGAGACTGGATTAATCTTGCTAAGGATAGGGACCACTGGCAGGTTTATGTGAGGGAACCTCCGGGTTCCTTAAAAGCCAGCCAGTAAGTAAGTAAGTAAGTAAGTAAGTAAGTAAGTAAGTAAGTAAGTAAGTAAGTAAGTAAGTAAGTAAGTAAGTAAGTAAGTAAGTAAGTAAGTAAGTAAGTAAGTAAGTATCACTGCATGCGGAATAACAAATCTGGCGATGAAAAAGAATATATTACCGCAACGCTGATACCTCAAAAGCCATCGGTGTAGCTAAGCAGGCTGAAGCGCTTGCCTGCTGATCCGGAGTTCGCTCGGGCGTCAGTTGGATTTCCGCTTGGGCTGATTTTTCGAGGTATTCCCCAACCGTAAGGCAAATGTCAGGTAATTTATGGCGAATTCTCGGCCTCATCTCGCTATCACTAATCCCATCGACGGTAAATAACCTAGTAGTTGATACAGCGTCGTTAAATAACGAACTAAAAGAAAAGACACCTCAAAGAGCAGTCGTCGTTAAAATCGGTTCGACTCCAAAGTAATGTTACGTGTCTGGTAGATTTCTGAAGGTGTGATTCACTAGAAGTTTGTTCCAAGTGGACATGCAATCGATTCAGAACTTTATTCTCAACAGCTAGAACGGATTCATGAAGTTTTAAGAGACAGGTATTAGTTAATCAAAATATAATTCTCTGCAACAGGACAACATGGGACCCCACTTACTTACTTACTTACTTACAAATGGCTTTTAAGGAACCCGAAGGTTCATTGCCGCCCTCACATAAGCCCGCCAGCGGTCCCTATCCTGTGCAAGATTAATCCAGTCTCTATCATCATACCCCCACCTCCCTCAAATCCATTTTAATATTATTCTCCCATCTGCGTCTCGGCCTCCCTAAAGGTCTTTTTCCCTCCGGTCTCCCAACTAACACTCTATATGCATTTCTGGATTCGCCAATACGTGCTACATGCCCTGCCAATCTCAAACGTCTGGATTTAATGTTCCTAATTATGTCAGGTGAAGAATACAATGCGTGCAGTTCTGCGTTGTGTAACTTTCTCCATTCTCCTGTAACTTCATCCCGCTTAGCCACAAATATTTTCCTAAGCACCTTATTCTCAAACACCCTTAACCTATGTTCCTCTCTCAAAGTGAGAGTCCACGTTTCATAACCATACAGAAGAACCGGTAATATAACTGTTTTATAAATTCTAACTTTTAGATTTTTGGACAGCAGACTGGATGATAACAGCTTCTCAACCGAATAATAACACGCATTTCCCATATTTATTCTGCGTTTAATTTCCTCCCGAGTGTCATTTATATTTGTTACTGTTGCTCCAAGATATTTGAATTTTTCCACCTCTTCGAAGGATAAATCTTCAATTTTTATATTTCCATTTCGTACAATATTGTGGTCACGAGACATAATCATATACTTTGTCTGTTCTGGATTTACTTCCAAACCGATCGCTTTACTTGCTTCAAGTAAAATTTCCGTGTTTTCCCTAATCGTTTGTGGATTTTCTCCTAACATATTCACGTCATCCGCACAGACAAGCAGCTGATGTAACCCGTTCAATTCCAAACCCTGCCTGTTATCCTGAACTTTCCTAATGGCATATTCTAGAGCGAAGTTAAAAAGTAAAGGTGATAGTGCATCTCCCTGCTTTAGTCCGCAACACGAGACCCCACACCACTCGAAAAACCATGAAAAACCTCCAGGAATTGGGAGAAATCGGACTGATACCACATCCAGCTTAAGCCTTGGTTTTTCTGAACCGACATATGAGAAGTGCGAGGTCCGTCTTGTACAAATCCGGACTACATGAGGGTGAGTGGTTTCTATAGTTGCGAGGTGCACAGACTTCCCCTCTCGCGGTTATAGAAACCACTATCTCTCGTGTGGTCCGGATTTGTGACGGGCCTTGCACCTTGCACGTCGCATGTGTCGGTTCAGAAAAACCAAGGCTTTATAATCCTGAACTTGCGCCTTCAGATTACCATCTGTTTCCAGTGTGGGAAAAAATAACCAAAACTTGGAAGCTGTTGAAATGGATATAACCAAATTCTTTGCATCAAAATCCAGAAATTGGTATCATCGCTGGATAACAAACCTCACTGAAATGCGGCCCAAGATCATAGAATGTAACAGCCTTTACTTCGAAGATTAGCTTAGCTTAATTTCTTGTCAAAATAGACGCAAATTAAATTGTTAATCAAAAGCTGCATTACTTTTGAGACAGTACTGTAAAAACTATTTAATAGAAATCTAATACTCCCGTTCTCTATGTACGAAGAAATTGAAGTGAGGAAATTTCCTATCGATTTTTAAATTTTGAAAGCGAAATTTCTTTGAGGAGGAAGAAACAGATGATTCCAAACTTCTAGTTGTTATTTTGTTACTGGATCATAGTGATGAATCCACAGTTACAATGCGATCCAAAAAGTTACAAGAATTCTCTTCAAAACGGCAGCAAATAGACTTAGAAATTGTCACTCTGCGTCGTTTCTGATCAGCGTTCAGGTATTTAGGAGTCCATTTAAAAGATAATTTTCTCATAGGATACCCATATCGTGATATACGATGTAACATAGTCTACATTTTCTAATTGTTTTTAACGCAATTCGTCGATCATCCAAAATGAAAGCCATGTCATGCACGACATAAGTATTTTCTGTATAAACGGAGTTCCTAGCATGGTGTTATCTTTGATATTCTTTCTTCCTTCATTAATTTACACAATTTAATTTTTAATGGTGGCGTACGAAAGGCAATGAACCCTCAATCTCTATTGTATACCAATAAATGTCATTCCTCTCGAATATAGGTGCACAATTTTATTAAAACTGAATTTTTCCATCTAAATTAGAGTATTTAAAAATGTATTCACAATAGCAAATCAGCTAACTTTCATCACCAAAAATGAATAACTATTTATGCTCGACCATGCCGAAATGTAGTAATTATACACCTGATGGCAGACCTTTAATGCATGTCATTAAAGTACACCTACTCATTAAAGGTCAGGTCTTTCAGCCAATGACGACTCAGGTTACAACTGTTCAGCCAATGACAGTTCAGCTTTCTACCGTTATAAAACCGCAAGTATCGATTATTCTCGGATATGCAATCGAAAGAGAATCAGCGAAAAGTCACGGAGGCTGGAAATCCAATACTGTCGCAGAAGGTTATGTTCTGTTACTATAATAATCAGCGTTAATTGTAAATAATATTCAAATAAATTCAATTTGTCATCTCGTTTTTCAGTGTCTAATTTAATTTCAATGTTATCTCTGTAGATTCTTATGGCCTAGCAAGGTCAATGTGGACATCTGTTCCTCGGAAAAAATCAATACTTTCGCGTCTGCGCACATCTCACAACATACGGGACATTGCTCCAGGTCAGATACAATAAAATTAATAATATCAAGTTAGAAATACGGTCGAGCATAAAAAGTCGTATGAAACTCGCCTATAATGGTAATTAAGAAGCTCGTATGAAAATTATGAAACTCGCTTGCGCTCGTTTCATATAAATATCCATACTCACTTCTTAATTACCTTCATTATAGGCTCGTTGCATAATGTACTATTATCAAACAACATATGTATTTCCATGGTAACCTCTTTCGCTTTTGTTTAAAACGAATGTTCTAGACTAACTATATATTGTACGTAGCAATATAATATAATATAATATAATATAATATAATATAATATAATATAATATAATATAATATAATATAATATAATATAATATAATATAATATATAATAATATAATATAACATAATATAATATAATATAATATAATATAATATAATATAATATAATATAATATAATATAATATAATATAATATAATGTAATGTAATGTAATGTAATGTAATGTAATATAATATAATATAATATAAAAACTATTTCTACAGAGCTTAAGAATTACAGAAAGTAAGAATTACTAATACTAGTAAATCCTTTGAACTGATCTCCATGAAAACAATATGATGGAACAAGCTTCACAAGTCGTTGCGTAAAATTCCACGCCCTTGCCATGAATGTCTGATACTCTAAAGAAAAGAGGGAAGAAATTGCTGTAAGGGTAATGTAGCGAGAGACACTATGAGGCGATTCTAAGTGGAAATGTTACCGAAGTGGCTACAACGCACGTCGAACAATGAAACGCACTTGAAATGTTCCATCGCGGAGGTCAGCGTAGCTTTGATCTCACCCCCGTGAAGGGTGGCAGATACGTCACTGCCACCATGCTTTGCTCGGTCAGGGTCGTTGGAGCATGTCGACTGGATTCAAATAGCCCCAATGAAACGTATTGTTCTAGCTCTTCTGTGAAGTCACACCGCTCATGTATTCAGAAACGAAAATTTACAGTTACTGATTGATTAGCTGTGAATGAAGCGTTATGTACACCATACTATGTAAGTAACAATGGCCTTATGCACTTCTCTCTGGTAGTTGCTCTAATATTTGTTTTGTAAGCTCTAGAATTATCCCTACAAAGTTAGGATGCAATCCTTAAAAAGAAGTGAATATGTTGATCCTTCCAGAGATTCACTCTTTAGTTACCGGTTTCTGGAACGACAGTTATCGGTATGAACAGAGTTATCTATGATGTAACGTGCAGATAATGTGTTTAAATTGAGTTTCCGATGCAAAGTTATCAATAGAGCTAGGAAGTTGGTAGGTTACCGAAACTAAAGTTGCATGAGCTTGGACTATATCTCTACTGAATGAACAACTCTGAACGTCAAGAAACCAGCACAACAATCATGTACAGTCGGATGGTAATCTAACTTGTCTTTGTCCCAATGGTCTATGCCAGCCGTGGCGAGAACGTGACTCGCAAGACATTGTGACTCGCAGTGAAAGCTGTGCACTTTGCTTGCTTCTAACCTCCGCCAACCCCCACCCTCTCACTCACAAATAAGTCAAAGAATAAGTTCCATTTGTATTTGTTTCTGACCTGCTATAGTGGCATATGTCTTCTGTTCTAAACCATGTGCCTGGAAAGTTCCAAGTACGATGGGAGGACACATTTTTTTGCTGTCAATATGATGAGAATATTAAATGTATGATTTGTTTACAAGTATTACGAGGAAAACGGTTGTATAACATAAAACGGCATTATACTACATGTTACTGATGAAACATTAAAAGGGTAAGTGTCATCATCATCATCATCATCATCATCATCATCATCATCATCATCTCTATACGTCGACCCTTTTTCAGATGTACGAATAATGCTCTTCGATTTGAACCCACTGATTTACTATGTGATGTCAAATGAAAGCTAGATGTAAGAACTTGACAAATGTTGAACTTTCAAATCTTTGCCAAACAATAAATATCCGAAGCTTCGTTCTTTCGCTTGCTCTGTTGAAGCCATGTTCGCTACAACTTACGTTTGTGAAAAATTATTTTCAATAATTAAAATAAAAAACCAAATTTAGATCACGACTGGCAGACAAATACCTTTGTGATCAACTCGATTGTCGTCGCATGTTGACATAATTCCTGATTTTGAAACTTTGTCGCAGAGACATTCTGAAGACAGATAATTTTAGGTTGTGATAATGTTCATTTATTGTTCATTTCTTTCTTCGTTACACGTACTAACCATTAGTTTGTAGCCTTGTACTGTATAAAATTATATTTAAGTGCTTGACGTAAGGTAAATGAAAATCCGTTAGGAAGTCAGACAGTTGCTTCACTTCCCAGTCAGGTGGAGATGGGTCCGGAGGTGCTATGCACGTTGCAGGTTACACAGTGGCTCGGCGCACGATCACATTTTCGCCACCGCTGGTCGATGCTATGGCCATATAACAAGAAACACAATTATGGAAATAATGTAAAAAGACACTAGTTGTCAATTAGAAACTTCGTAAATTTTTCAATTTAAAATAACTTCCGCATACGTACGAAGCGCGTCCATAAAGTAACTTTCCCATTCGTCCCACAGCTAGCAAACCATATGTTGCGCGAAGCGACTGCGTGTACGTGATAGAGTAATGTCCTGGCATGGCGCATGCGCTAGCGGAACTTCCCGAGTGCTCTCAATAGCTTCGTTGCATTGGTTGAAGATGGACGCTCCTATTCCAGCTCCCTCCGAGTATTAAGTGCGGTCAGTGATAAAGTTTTTGAATGCACGGGGCATAACGCCGATTGAAATTGATCGTCATCTGTGCCAGGTCTACGGGCAAGCAGATGGTGCGTTGTTGCTGTAGACAATTTTCAGCAGGACGCCAAAATGTGCATGACGAGGAGCGCAGTGGGAGGCCAACCATCATCACAGACGACCTTGTGGAGCAACGCACCATCTTCTTGCTCATGACGTTAGGCCCTTAGACCTGGCACAGCTGACGATCAATTTCAATTGGCGCTAAGCCCTGTGCATTCAAAAACTTTATCACTGAGCGCACTTCACACCGCGGGAGCTGGAATAGAGACGTCCATCTTCAACCAATGCAGCTAAGCTACTGAGAGCACTCGGGAAGTTCCGCTAGCGCATGCGCCATGCCAGGACATTATCACGTACACGCAGACGCTTCGCGCAACATATGGTTTGCTAGCTGTGGGACGAGTGGGAAAATTACTTTATGGACGCGCCTCGTATAAAAGAGACGTCCACACCTGTGGAGTAACGGTTAGCGCGTCTAGCCGCGAAACCAGGTGGCCCGGGTTCGATTCCGGATCGGGGCAAGTTACCTGGTTGAGGTTTTTTTTCCGGGGTTTTCCCTCAACCCAAATGAGCAAATGCTGGGTAATTTTCGATGTTGGACCCCGGACTCACTTCACCGGCATTAACACCTTCATCTCATTCAGACGCTAAATAGCCTAATATGTTGATGAAGCGTCGTAAAATAACCTACTAAAATAAAAAAATAAAAAATAAAAGTAGACTTGGTACAAAATTAATAATGTTAATTTTCAGTTTATCAAAAGAAATACTGCTTCTATATTCAGAAAAAAAGCTATTTCTATGGGGAAAATATTCGTTCTACGTCACAGATATGACTGGAGCAAATCTGAAATGTGATACAGCATTTCTTATTATATTATCTACTAAACAATAGCTTTGTGAAGCTCATAATGAATCTCGTATGTGGCATATCATATTAAACCCACAATTCTTTTCAAGGACACTTTTCATATTTGCTTCAGTGACTATTGGGATTTCTGCAGATTGGTATATACATACAAGTTACTTCAACAATACTGGATGTTCATTTCAAGGTGTGTCATGACGTCACTGTTGTGAGTCAGCGATTTGAAGCGAGTTTCAGCTTTTATGTCAGAGAAGTTGCCTATTATTCAAGGCGTTAAATCTGAACTTGAGAACATGTACGGTGTAACTTGAACGCCTTAGCAACAGATGACGGTCTGTGTGCTACCATAACCTCTTTCGAACTGTGTTTTGCGCGGGCAAGTCGTACCCAGGGTATTTGCTATCATCGGTTGCGTACGGCAACATTCCATAATACAAATCAAATGCTCCGTGTCCATGTTGACCGTCGAAGTTAATGTCAACAAATACTGTACGTAAGTAATCGTCTTAACCCTCTCCCCATATCCCGCCAGTAAGAAAAAAACTCGCCTCAGTACGTGTTTCCAAACAGTTCACATTCCTGCCACTACCAGCGTTACGGTACGTATCGGTAAGTACTCTTCAGAATGAACGCCGTACTTGCTAGGCAACTTCTCTGTCACATAGGTAATACGCCTCTGCGGAAATGTAGGAAGATTGAATTCTCTAGGCTCATCGGCTAGCCACATGACGACATACAGCGAGCCATGGTACACTTTGAACTGAACACGCAGTATTATTCTTCCACATATGTACGGTTTCAGACATTTCCACATTTCTTGACTGCAGCAGAATGACTATTATAGGAAATTCAATTTTTAGAAGGAATATTGCAACATACCAACATTATACATATTATTGCGAAAACGAAATATGATCTTATTAGCCTAGAAACTCAGCGAAATTTAAATGACAGAAATTTAATTAAATATATACATATAGAAATGACATCTTTAAAAGTAAATTATTGGGTGTACTTGTTGCTGAGGGAATTTATGTTGATTATTTCCGACTTTATTGACAACAAATTAGGCTATGATTTTATTTGAATTTTTGGATACATAAGTAGATTAATAACAATTTTGTATCGCATCGGATGATGACGACGCCTCTTCCTTGAAGTGTGTAGGCGGTTGGGACCTCAGTATGTTTCCAGGGGTTTAATTCTAAAACAATTTTGTGGCTTCACAAGCGAATGTAGCTATGTGATATCAAACTGAGGGGATTGCACACAATAGCGGATCTGAAGAGTGGATGCTACCGCCAATAAAAACACAAACACGCGATCTGATGAAGTGGAACTACACAACAGTGTCGAGGTTTTATTTCGCATTGCATCTCTGTGTTTTTATTGCCTCTTAATCAAGGGTTCGTTTCGCATTGATTTATTACAGTCAAAATACAATCACATCGTTATCCATTATCACACATATTACCAAGTGGTTTCAAATGCAAATTCTGTGTGTTTAAACACTGAAGTTGTTATTTTTTTTCGGAGAAAGTATGCGATACTGAAGTTGCTGTCACAAATGCGGTTATTTGTATTAATTTATAACTTTATAATGCTTGAAATTGAATGGTCTAATATAATAATAATAATAATAATAATAATAATAATAATAATAATAATAATAATAATAATAATAATAATAATAATAATAATAATAATAATAATAATAATAATAAGCGCCGACAGTTCAATTTAGAAACACACATGACTTTTATAGATATCGTGAAAGCATTTGATAAAGTCGACAGGACAAAACTATTTCAAATATTACAATCTAAAGGCTACCCACAACACATTATGAGAATGATTGAGGGTGCTATTCATAGACATTTCCCAGCACGCGCTACGAGCGTACTAAGCTAGCCCCGGCTATCCACTGGTTACTAGTACAGAATTCAAATCATATCCTATCGCTAACACTGGTTTATGAATACGAAAAACGCTGATCATCCACCGGAAGCCCGCGATAAAAATGTCTATGAATACAGCCCTAAGAGTTCATATAATGCCTAAAGAATTAGGCTACCGTAAATACTGGAAAACATTTATCTCGAGAAATTGAAACAAATATAGGATTAAGACAAGGATGTAGTTTATCACCGACACTGTTTAATATTTATGCTGAAGAAATTGTTCGACAATGGAAAATTTTAGTATATCCTGGAATTTAATTGAAAGGGGAATAAAAATTAATATTCTGATATTTTTCGATGATATGACTGTAATACAAGATACTGAAACAAAACTACAAAAAGCAGTATATGAACTAAATGGAATATGCCAGAAGCATAACTTTCATATATCAAACACAAAAACAAAAGTAATGGCATTTCAAGGCAAAAATACTGTGAGATCTAAGATTGAAATAGATAATAAAGCCGTAGAACAAGTCACTAATTTTAAATAGGTACCTGGGATGTGATGTAAGTTACAAAAAGGATAATGATATAAAAATAAAATTACAATCATTCCAGACAGTATGTGGCACAATTAATAGAACTTTGAAGAATAAACGCAGAAAGGAAACAAAAATGAAATTCTACAATGTAAGGAGTGTCCCTACTCTTTTATATGGAAGTGAAAGCTGGGTTTACAACAAAACATGAAGTTAGTAAAATACAAGCGGAAGAGATGAAATTCTTGCGGAAAGTAAAAGGATGCACGAGATTAGATAGAATTAGAAATGAAGATATCAGGCAGAAACTAAGAGCATACTCACTTACTTACTTACAAATGGCTTTTAAGGAACCCGAAGGTTCATTGCCGCCCTCACATAAGCCCGCCATCGGCCCCTATCCTTTGCAAGATTAATCCAGTCTCTATCATCATATCCCACCTCCCTCAAATCTATTTTAATATTATCCTCCCATCTATGTCTCGGCCTCCCCAAAGGTATCTTTCCCTCCGGTCTCCCAACTAACACTCTATATGCATTTCTGGATTCGCCCATACGTGCTACATGTCCTGCCCATCTCAAACGTCTGGATTTAATGTTCCTAATTATGTCAGGTGAAGAATACAATGCGTGCAGTTCTGCGTTGTGTAACTTTCTCCATTCTCCTGTAACTTCATCCCCTTAGCCCCAAATATTTTCCTAAGCACCTTATTTTCAAACACTCTTAACCTATGTTCCTCTCTCAAAGTGAGAGTCCAAGTTTCACAACAATAAAGAACAACCGGTAATATAACTGTTTTATAAATTCTAACTTTCAGATTTTTGACAGCAGACTAGATGATAAAAGCTTCTCAACCGAATTATAACACGCATTTCCCATATTTATTCAAGAGCATACTCACTTATTGATAAAATAGATAATCACAGATAAGATTGGAAATTACATGTATATAGAGAATGGACGACTACACACTTCCTAAGAAAGCAATAAATTATAAACCAAAAGAACGAAGAGATCAGGGACGACCAATGAAAAGATGGAGCGACCTTTGAAGACGGAACGGCCGATTGCCCATACCATGAAGTGAAATAATAATAATAATAATAATAATAATAATAATAATGGATAATAATTAATCCTAATGAATGAAGGATTGCTGATGATGATGATGATGATGATAATAATAATGATAATAATAATAATAATAATAATCATCATCATCATCATCAAATAATCCAGTCTTGAAAACTGTAAGTACAGATATTTCGGCTCAAAATTGTCACACCTTACATATAAACGCAGCTTAGGAAAAAATTTCCTATGCACGACGCAAGATATAAGCATCAGTTCTGAAAGCCATATTATTATCAGCGAAAGAAAGAATGCCACCAAGTTTCAGAGTGTTTATACATCCCATGGCAACGACGAGGGACAAAGAGATAGGATCTCGCATAATGCGAGACAACACTGCGAATGCAGCTCTGCCAGAAAGATGCAGGTACTGAATTGCGGGTTGCAGCACAGACACACAGGGGTTAACCGCGGCTCGCTGACAAACAGCTGTGATTGGCATGCAAACCGCAACGAAGGCGAGTCCCTCGGATTGCCTGCGCTCAGGTGAAGTTCGCAGTGCTAGAACGTTGCATCTGAATGCTGCTTGTTTGTGAAGTTCTTTACATAGTTTGTAATTCTTCATTTAACATGCCATTCGAACTGAAGACTATATTCAGAGACGATCTGACTGTAATGAAGCAATGCAGGGGCAGACGCAGGATTTTGTTTCGGGGAGGGATTTGAGGAGATAGTAAAATGTAGTAATGAGGAATAAGTTTATATACTCACAATTTGTTTCCGAGTCACAAACATTTACAAGTTGGCCTTAGTAGTGTAGTCGTAGTCTGTGCTCGAAGTTGCGGGTTCTACCCCAACCCAGCTCAATGGCATTTAAGTGTGTTTAAATGCGACAAGCCTCATATCAGTCGATTTACTAGCATGTAAAAGAAGTCCCGAGGGAAAAAATTCCGGCACACCGGCGACGCTGATATAATCTCGGCAATTGCGAGCGTTGTTAAATAAACCAAAATTTTTTAATTTTAACATTTACAATGACTGCAATACAAAAACAATGACAGAATGACATTTACAGAAGAAGGCGACGAGACTTCTTAGAAATTTCATCCAGTACTTCATGAGCTTTTATTCCTACATTTTTATGTATATACATCAAGGCCAGTTCATTTAATCTATCTGCTCCCATCGTGGTCCTCAAGTAAGTCTTCAAATACCGCAAAGTTGAGAACGACCGTTCTGATGTTGCTGTAGTTACAGGCAATGTGCAGAAAAGTTTCAGCGCCTTGTGAGTACAGGGAAAAATAATTTCATTGCACCTGTTCAAAGATGATATAAAATCAGTAGGTATTAGGTGAAGATTTTTCTGATCAAGGAAATTTCTTCTCCGCATCCTCAATTCATTGAAGAAAGACTCTGGTGATGCATCAACATCATTGGGTCACTGATTTACTATAGCCTCAACAGCAGTTTCTAAATTCATCATCTGATGCTCGCACTATGTTTTTAGACAACAGAGTTTGTATGGACTTCAGGATTCCCTTATGATTTAAAAACCTGTCCTTGAACTGACTAATGAAATAGTCTAAGAAGAGAAGGAAAATTAAAAGCCTAAAATACTGTTCATGACTCTCTGTCTTGAAGTAAGAACGCTGTGTTTGTCTTCCTGCAATTCTTGGAATTTTACATTTTAGCAAAGAGAATTTACGTGGAAAACTCTCTAATTCCTATGTACATTCACGAATTAAAATTAATATTATTTTTGTTTCTTGTTTCGTGTTTTTCTCAAAATTTCGGGAGGGGATATATCCCCTTAATCCCCCCCTTGCATCCGCCCCTGAAGCAATGGTATAATGAACAAGGCAGGAGAAATAAATTAGTTCTCTTCACTTTTAAGTTGAGATCTGAGACCCTATATTACCAATGTTAAATTAATCGTCTTTAAGTAGCTTTAGCTCAGAAATTAGTATAGATATTTCTATGAAAATATTTGAGCTCATTCTTTATTGCCTTACAAGTTCTGACAAGGGAAGGGTTTCGGCTCGAACAGGAATTTTTGGTTAAAAATTTGTACAGACGCTTACCTTACAATAGTGATGAAGACCGTAAAAGCATTCATTTGTGTAACTCTCCGTTTGGTTGGTATTGGTCAATACACTTCTTTAAAAATGTACATGAGAATTCTCTATAAAATGGATGGAACAGCATGGAGCAGAGCAATAGGCACAACACGCAGAAACAACACCTGAACAATCTTCTGAACAACACTCCAGTGCTGAATAATCAAATGCTACCTGAATTACATTTTTGAAGTCCGAGACTTGTTCAGGATTCACGTAACCAGCTGACTGCCAGGAATACTGAAGCATAGGGCGGTACACTGGAGCAGACACCTGGTTATGAATAACAGAGTGCATTTCATTATAAACACTCGATTTCCCAAGTTAAGTTCTGGATTCTCAGCAAGAGTCCTTATGCATTCTGTTATCCTCCGAGCATATATTTTGTATTGTCGAAGGAAATAGATATTCAGAGGCTGGATATACTTAGTTTTTTTTTTAGGTAGAATGATCATACATTCCATGTTCTAGCCTTGGAATGATTCATTTATTGTCCTTGTGCGCATTCAATGACTCACACAACAGTATATACTTTTGATTAGCTGCAATATTTTCAGACAGAACGTTGGAGAAAAATGTTCTTAAATGGGCTTTAGACATTTTACCATTCGCACTAGCTTCTAGGCTAGGCTAGGCTTACGGGTAAGGTCCCCCATCCCCTTAACTTGTGCAGTGCTCTCCCCACCCCTCAACTTGTACAGTGCTCTAACAGACAAACCACACATTACACAAACGAATGCCTTTGGGAGTTTTACAGAGATTTAAAGATGGGCCTGTATACAAATTTTGGATACGAAATTCCTGTTCGAGCAGAAACCCATTCCTTGTGAGCTCTTGTTTACAAAGTGTACTTATGAGAATAATAAGTTTTGATATCATTGTAACCAACTACTTTTACAAGAAAAGTAAAATTATTGAATTATGATGACGCAGAATATCTGCATGGAAATATCATATGTACTTCGGTACATAAAAAATATATAAAATTACTGAAGTTTTTAACCAAATGACCTAAAACTAGAGCTCAGCAATCTTCTTTTTCTTCTTACTTTCCGGTTTAGACACTTTTCTCTGTTTATGTTCATTGTTCTAACCATCTTGTTTGTGGCCTTCCCTGACCTCTTCGTCCTATTGGTCAGTACGATAGACCTGCCTTTGGATAACGGGAATTTTGCATTCTTTCAGCATGTTTTCATCTGAATTGGATGAGAAGTAAATTTTTCTTACACATATTTTTAACTTTTAATTTTCGTCTAATATTTTCATTCCTCCGGTGGTCTATCTTGTAAATTCTAAAATTGTTGGGTGAAATGGTAGACGGACTTAGAGGGATGGCGGGACTGGATATGAGACGATCCGACAGTAATAAAGCAATGGTATAATGAACATTGCAGGAGAAATAAATTAGTTCATTTCACTTTTAAAGTGAGATCTGAGGCCCTGTAATACTAATGTTAAATTAATCGTCTTTAAGTAGCTTTAGCTCAGAAATTAGTATAGATATTTCTATGAAAATATTTGTGCTTATTCTTTATTGTCTTACAAGTGCTGAGCTCTTATTTACAAAGGATACTTATGAGAATAATAAGTTTTTATATCCTTGTAACCAACTACTTAAAAAAAAAAAGTAAAATTACTGAAGTTTTTAACCAAATGACCTAAAACTAGAGCTCAGCAATCTTCTTTTTCTTCTTACTTTCCGGTTTAGATACTTTTGTCCGTTTCCGTTCATTGTTCTAACCATTTTGTTTGTGATATTTCCTGATCTCTTCGTCCTTTGGATAACGGGAATTTTGCATTCTTTCAACATGTTTTCTTCTGAATTGGATGAGAAGTAAATTTTTCTTACACATTTTTTAACTTTTAATTTTCGTCTAATATTTTCATTCTTCTGGTGGTCTATCTTGTAAATCCTAAAATTGTTGGGGTGAAATGGTACACGGACTTAGAGGGATGGAGGGACTGGTCGTTAGAGTGTTGGAGGTTAGGTCGGTTCGGCGTGGGTGCGGTCGTTGGGCTATAACTCATCCCAGGGGCGCACAATAGACATCAGGTCGCGGTGCATAGGGATGTTCCCCTCCCGGCCTCATAGAGAGAAAAAAATCCTAATATTGATCTGAGAAATTTCATTTAAGCTGCCTGTACTAGTATTCTAGATTTCTCTCTTTGCTTTATGATCCCTGTTTCACTGCCAAATTTTAGCATTTGATTTGTTGTAATGTCGTGTAATCTGACTTGAGTTTCTTTTAACATTTGCTTCCCGAAATGTCTTCTTATAATTTCATTTACTGCATTATATTTATGTAGTTTCTGTTCTACATCTTCATTTCCTGAATTTGATATAATATTCCCTAAATAGTTAAATGAAAATACTTGATTTATTATTTTATTATTCACCACAATTTTGATTCTCTTTCAGCGTATTCCGAATCTCACCGGACCGGTGGACAACAATGACGTCACGTTACAGCGAATTAGGAACAAAACTGCTGGAAGGATTGATGGCTGTCATGGCGACTGTATAAGTTGTTGTCTGTGCTACGCTAGCAAAATTTTGCGAAATTTCCGTACTGCCATCTCGTTCAAAGAAAAGATAGCATAAACAATTTATTTCTTGAACCGGTAGTAATAACGGGTCCGTTGACATGTTCGCTCATAAGCCATTAACATATTGTTTTTACGTTGTGCTCATTACAAACAATACAGCAGAACTAAAGCACAACACACCGCCATGACACAACAGTGCACGATGTCATTCGTCTGCTAATTCCCGCCATATACAAGAACCAATCAGATTCACTGATGGCGACTGATGGAGACTGCCACTACCTCTGGAAGCTGATGGCACCGGTGCAACACCGGTGGAGCATCAATGACGTCATCGGTGGAATTCGGAACACCGTGATGCCATCGGATTGCTCACCGGTGAGATTCGGAATACGCTCTTTATTTCTTTTCCTTGAAAGACCAATGATTTTGTTTTGGATGTCTTTATTCTCATTCCATAACCTACTGTAATTTCATTCAATTTTTTAACTGCTCTTTGTAAATTATCTCCACTGTCTGATATCAACAATTGGTCATCTGCATACTATAGTGTGTTAACTTCTAAATGTCTATAAATAAATATTACAGAATTCCAGAAGTAAAATATACTATTTCATAAATTATTGAATCATGTAGAAAACATCTCGCAATATAAAGATAAGATGTAGTAGATAAGTAAGACATACTCGTATAGTTATTGCCAATTACTGTATTATTATTATTATTATTATTATTATTATTATTATTATTATTTATTATTATTATTATTATTATTTCAGTAGGCTACGTAGCATTGTGATTTTTACCTCTTTAGTGATATCTGGTATTAGTTGGCAACACTGAATTAATTAGACTTTTAGGAACTACACTCACTATAACTTTCCCAACCAGGATTTGAACTCGGGCCCGTTTGTTTCACGGTCAGACGTGCTAACCATTATTCTACAGCGATGGATCTGTCATCCAATGGTAATCTCCAATTCAACACTTTTCTTCGGTATTTAAACGACGATCATTTTGTATGATTTTACTATTATCGATATCACAGTATACTATATACAGTCACGAAGCTTTGAGTTTTGAGGTTGCTAGAAACAATAGACTGTGACGGTACTATTTTGCATTGCTGTAATGAGGCGATATTAGCGATCCTAGTGGTGAGCAACTATCTAATGTTTGCATATTTACTACGTATTCAGCTTCGCGACTGTATATACTAGACTGTGTCGATATGCTATCTACAGTTGACATGAGGAGCATCGCTTTGCCAGCCCTGACTGCAAGCCACGATGTCGTCATATAATTGCAGAGGTAGACAGTCTGCCGGTTATTAAGTAAACCCCAGTGAACCAACAAGGAAAGTCAGAGAACAAAGCTGCGCCACCGCACCGCACTCTGCCGTAAAGTTTGGACAACAAACAACACGTTGCCAGTGGGAGGGGGACGAATTAAAGGCTCGGCCGGGCTTTGTTTGGTCGCGCTGGTGTCAACAGATTTTCATACTCAACACGGTCGAGGCGATAATTACTGGGAGAAGAGAACAGCACAGAAACGTATCAATTTTCAACACGAAAAAAGTTACTTAACCTACAGCTCAGAACACATTCACGGGATCGTATCTTAACTCATAAAGGGGATTGATTATATTGCATCGAGTTTATATTAAACTTCTAACGGAATTGTGAAATAATTTTCAATACGAAAGAGAAACAGAAACAAATTATGACGCATACTTTAAAATACATGCTTTGTTTCACAGATGTAATAGAACATGCAAAAGAAAAAAACAAAACAAAGAAACAAACAAAACAACAATATAAATGGCACCATTAATAATAATGTCCAATAACAGTAATGCTAAATAATAATGACTAATGAGGATTATAAGAGTTGAGTCTTATAATATTGCTTCAAAACAATAATGCTAAAGTATTAATAGTCAATAATAATTGTAATAATTTTGACAATGCATAATAACAATAGTAATAAATATTAACGTAAAATAATAACTGTTAAACATAATAATGCTCCACAACAATAATGCTAAATATTAATCATCACTCATCAGTAGGGATTATAATAGTCAAATTTTATAATAATGTTCAAAAACAATAATGCTAACATATTCATTGTCAATAATTTTAATAGTAAGTACAATGTTCAAGAATAAAACTACTATAATAATAATAATAATAATAATAATAATAATAATAATAATAATAATAATAATAATAATAATAATAATAATTCAAAACATTTATGGTTAATAATAATTGTAATAGTAATGCTCAAAACAATAATTCTAAATATTATTGATCAAAAAGAATTATAATAGTTGAATCATAATATAGTAATCATCCAAAACAATAATGCTTACACATTAATTATCAATAATAATTTTAATAGCAATAGCAATGCTCAAAAACAGTACAACCGGAACTAAAATATGAATTTTATGGTCATTAATACTACTGCAATAGTAATTAAAATGCTCAATAACAATAGTACAAAAACATTAGTGATCAATAATTTTATTCTAAGACTAATAACAATGCCCAATAACAAAAATGCTAAAATATTGATTGTGAATAATAGTTCTACGTGTAATAATTTTGCTCAATAACAATAATGCTAAAATATTGATTGTGAGTAATAGTTCTACGTGTAATAATTTTGCTCAATAACAATAATGCTAAAATATTGAGTGTGAGTAATAATTCTAAGTGTAATAATAATGCTCAATAACAAAAATGCTAAAATAATGATTGTGAGTAATAATAACTGTGAGTGTAATAATAATGCTCAATAACAATATTGCTAAAATATTGATTGTGAGTAATAATTTTAAGTGTAATAATAATGCTGAATAACAAAAATGCTAAAATATTGATTGCGAGTAATAATAACTGTGAGTGTAATAATAATGCTCAATAACAATATTGCTAAAATATTGATTGTGAGTAATAATAACTGTGAGTGTAATAATAATGCTCAATAACAATATTGCTAAAATATTGATTGTGAGTAATAATTCTAAGTGTAATAATAATGCTCAATAACAAAAATGCTAAAATATTGATGCTCAATGAGTAATAATAATTGTGAGAGTGTAATAATAATGCTCAATAACAATATTGCTAAAATATTGATTGTGAGTAATAATAACTGTGAGTGTAATAATAATGCTCAATAACAATATTGCTAAAATATTGATTGTGAGTAATAATTCTAAGTGTAATAATAATGCTCAATAACAAAAATGCTAAAATATTGATTGCGAGTAATAATAACTGTGAGTGTAATAATAATGCTCAATAACAATATTGCTAAAATATTGACTGTGAGTAATAATAACTGTGAGTGTAATAATAATGCTCAATAACAAAAAATGCTAAAATATCGATTGCGAGTAATAATAACTATGAGTGTAATAATAATGCTCAATAACAATATTGCTAAAATATTGATTGTGAGTAATAATAACTGCTCAATAACAATAATGCTAAAATAGTGTAATAATAATGCTCAATAACAATATTGCTAAAATATTGATTGTGAGTAATAATAACTGTGAGTGTAATAATAATGCTCAATAACAATATTGCTAAAATATTGATTGTGAGTAATAATAACTGTGAGTGTAATAATAATGCTCAATAACAAAAATGCTAAAATATTGATTGTGAGTAATAATTCTAAGTGTAATAATAATGCTCAATAACAATAATGCTAAAATATTGATTGTGAGTAACAATTCTAAGTGTAATAATAATGCTGAATAACAAAAGTGTAATAATAATGCCCAATAACAAAAATGCTAAAATATAGATTGTGAGTAATAATAACTGTGAGTATAATAATAATGCTCAATAACAATAATGCTAAAATATTGATTGTGAGTAATAATTCTAAGTGTAATAACAATGCTCAATAACAATAAGCTAAAATATTGATTGTGAGTAATAATTCTAAGTGTAATAATAATGCTGAATAACAAAAATGCTAAAATATAGATTGTGAGCAATAATAACTGTGAGTGTAATAATAATGCTCAATAACAATAATGCTAAAATATTGATTGTGAGTAATAATTCTAAGTGTAATAATAATGCTCAATAACAATAAGCTAAAATATTGATTGTGAGTAATAATTCTAACAAAATGCTAAAATAATAATAATAATTCAATAATAATAATGCAATAAAATGCTAAAATATTGATTGTGAGTAATAATTCTAAGTGTAATAATAATGCTCAATAACAATAAGCTAAAATATTGATTGTGAGTAATAATTCTAAGTGTAATAATAATGCTCAATAACAATAATGCTAAAATATTGATTGTGAGTAATAATTCTAAGTGTAATAATAATGCTCAATAACAATAAGCTAAAATATTGATTGTGAGTAATAATTCTAAGTGTAATAATAACGCTGAATAACAAAAATGCTAAAATAAATAGATTAAGTTCGAACTAAAACCCACGAGTATGATGCAAAATAACTGTGAGTATAATAATAATGCTCAATAACAATAATGCTAAAATATTGATTGTGAGTAATAATTCTAAGTGTAATAGTAATGCTCAATAACAATAATTCTAAAATATTGATTGTGAATAAGTGTAATAATAATGCTCAATAACAAAAATGCTAAAATATTGATTGTGAGTAATAATTTTAAGCGTAATAATAATAATAATAATAATAATAATAATAATAATGCTCAATAACAATAATGCTACAATATTGATTGTAATAATAACTGTAAGTGTAATAATAATAGTCAGAAATCATTGCAATAGCAATAGTCTAATCATGCTTAAAGTCTATAATATAAAATGTCACTTTTTTCAGTAAATTTGTATTTTGTTTTTAATTATTTGGATACAATAGTAATACGAGTACGTTACGAAACATGCTAACGGAATTACGCTTGCATCAAAATGTATGCTCATTAAATCAAAATGATCGTATTTTAATTATTTCAATACAATTATTGCAGTTAAGAAAGATGTTAAGCGCATTATCCTTGCGCCAAAACGCAGTGTCTATAGAGTGCAGTGTTACATTTTATTTTCAGTGATTTAAGTACAGTATGATTTTTCTCCCTTATGTGGTATAAGGCGGTATCGAGATTTTACCGAAGTTGACAACCGAACAATATCGTAATACACAATGCTACCAGCCTTAACCGCTGCGCTACCAAAATCAGTGTTTAATAATAATAATAATAATAATAATAATAATAATAATAATAATAATAATAATAATAATAATAATAATAATAATAATAATAATAATAATTTATTTATTTATAAAAGTTAGCCAAGATTTATTCTGCTGAACAACATGGGGCCAATAACAGTTCAGCACAAGATAAAAGTCAGCACAAGATTTACAGTGAACAAGAAATTACAAAAAAGTGCATACAAATATTAAATTAGAGACAATATAATAATAATATTTATTTAATAATTTAATAATAAGTTCAGCACAAACAAATAACAAAAAATAATAATTTACAATAATAAAAAAATAATTAAATAATAATTAATAAAATGATAATTATAAATGAAATAATGGAATCATAACTGAATAATAATAATAATAATAATAATAATAATAATAATAATTAAATAATAGTTAAATAAAGTTTTTACGTAACACAGAGGTTTGCAATTGAACGGGTTACATCAGCTTCTCGTCTATGCGGATGACGTGAATATGTTAGGAGAAAATCCACAAACGATTAGGGAAAACGCCGAAATTCTACTTGAAGCAAGTAAAGCGATAGGTTGGAAGTAAATTCCTAAAAGACTAAGTACATGATTATGTTTCGTGACCAGAATATTGTACGAAATGGAACTATAAAAATTGGAGATTTATCCTTCGAAGAGGTGGAAAGATTCAAATATCTTGGAGCAACAGTAACAAATATAAATGACACTCGGGAGGAAATTAAACGCAGAAAAATTATGGGAAATGCCTGTTATTATTCGGTGGAGATGCTTTTGTCATCTAGTCTTCTGTCAAAAAATCTGAAAGTTAGAATTTATAAAACAGTTATATTACCGGTTGTTCTGTATGGTTGTGAAACTTGGACTCTCACTTTGAGAGAGGAACAGAGATTAAGGGTGTTTGAGAATAAAGTTCTTAGAAAAATATTTGGGGCTAAGAGGGATGAAGGAGAATGGAGAAAGTTACACAACGCAGAACTGCACGCATTGTATACTTCACCTGACAAAATTGGGAACATAAAATCCAGACGTTTGAGTTGGGCAGGACATGTAGCACGTATGGGCGAATCCAGAAATGCATATAGAGTGTTAGTTGGGAGGCCGGAGGGAAAAAGGCCTTTAGGAAGGCCGAGACGTAGATGGGAAGATAATATTAAAATAGATTTGAGGGAGGTGGGATATGATGGTAGAGTCTGGATTAATCTTACTCAGGATAGGGACCGCTGGCGGGCTTATGTGAGGGCGGCAATGAACCTCCGGGTTCCTTAAAAGCCAGTAAGTAAGTAAGTAAGTAATACCGTGACTTAATATAATATTGCTTATGCCGTCGATGCATATGAAATTAATTTATCATAACGCATAGCATTCCATTTAATTGAATTAAGATCGCATTTAATACAAGTCAACTCACTTTGATCAACCCCTTTCATTTTCATTGTAACAAATGCTTTGTGCACGACATTAAGCTGCCATTTTGTTCAACAGCTCTAATTTAAACGCCGGTCTATGATTGGTCGCTCTCAACTCCACTTGAAGAATGGCTTTATAATAGTCCTTGTTAAACTGTGACGTCGCAAGCACAGAGGCGCTTCACGCGTCAACTACCTGAACTACACGATGACGCGTCGCGAGGACGTATATAAAAAAAGAGGGCAAACAACCGCAGTGTGTTGTTGCGCTTCATTACTCGGCGGCGCGGCGTGGGTCTATTATCCAGCAGGCCGTGATGTGCAAATTGCATCTCGACGGGGCGTCACCTGGACTCGGCCACACAGCATGTCTCGATATTCCTGCTCCCTCTCCTTAGCAAATACTTCTGTTATAATGAGGGTCGCATAACAACAGTTCCTAAACAGCAAATATTGCCGTCTTATCAGTGTTGCCAACTATTACCAGATATCACACGATCCTACGTACTAAACACATAACACAGCCATGCCAACACCTAAGACATCATCGTATTCATCATCATCGCTTTCGTGCTTGTGGAATACCCTACCCGGTGACATCAGAGACTGTCGGAATTTAGTAGCGTTCAAAAGCAATCTTATTAAGCATTTTCTTACTGCGTAGAGTAGGTTTAATTTTTACTTAGTCAATAAAAAAAATTTTCTCTCTTCTTAAATTTTACAATGAACTGTCTAGCTTTTATTAGTCTGTTAATCTTTTAGTACTTCGATTTTTATTGTATTTGTAAATTCAATATTGATTGTAATTATAATTGTAATTGTAGTCTTAATATTGTAGTTGCAATCCCCTGCTAGAGGGGAAGAGAAGGCCTGATGGCCTTATCTCTACCAGGTTAAATAAATAAATAAAAATAAATGACTTAGTTACTTACCGTACCGTACTTTATGTTGGAAGGTTATCTATAATAATAATAATAATAATAATAATAATAATAATAATAATAATAATAATAATAATAATAATAATAATAATAATAATCCGTGGCGTTACAGCCCGTGAAGGGCCTAGACCGACCAGCCGGCTGCTGGCCTCACGCCCACATGCCGAAGCAGAGGTGGACGATCATCCAATCAGAATGGAGGTATCGTGTGGTTAGCACGATGATCCCCCCCAGCCATTATAGCTGGTATTCGCAAACGGATTTCGTTACCTATCGTAGCTCCCCAAGTGCATCACGATGCTGGATGGGCACCGGTCCCATACACTGGCCGAAATTTCATGAGAAAATTTCTTCCCCCATGAGGACTCGAACCAGCGCGCATTCCGTAACGCGAGTCCTAGGCGGGATGCCTTAGACCGCGACGCCACAAGGTTATCTATACTAATAATAAATCTGTAGCCGAAATTTTTCTGGTAATTTTCGATTTTCCAAAACATAATTGGTTCTAACATATATAATTAACCAGCCTGAAACCGAAAATCGCTTTTTTGAAATTTTTGTTTGTATGTCTGTCTGTCTGCCTGTCTGTCTGTCTGTCTGTCTGTCTGGATGTTTGTTACCTTTTCACGTGATAATGGCTGAACGGATTTCGATGAAAATTGGAATATAAATTAAGTTCGTTGTAACTTAGATTTTAGGCTATATGGCATTCAAAATACATTATTTAAAAGGGGAGGTTATAAGGGGGCCTGAATTAAATAAATCGAAATATTTCGCTTATTATTGATTTTTTGTGAAAAATGTTACATAACAGAAGTTTCTTTAAAACTGATTTCTGAAAAGTTTTATTCTTTGAAAAAGTCTGATAGGACTGATATTTATTGAGATAAATGAGTTTTAAAATTAAAATAACTTCCATCTAAGGCCATGTAATGAAATAAAAAACAAATGACTTCGTCTATAAGGGGCCTTGGACAGCAACAATCGAAAGCTATGAAAGATAGCCTACAGAGAATGTTTCTGTGTTTGTATGAAGTAATATCGGAAGCTAAATTAGCCGATTTGTATAATTAATTATTATTTCACCATTGGAAAGTGTAGTTTCTCTAGATGGACATAATGCTATAATGTTATTACAGTAACTTCTGAGTGAATTGAGGACAGGTAAGATTAAACTATCTTCTTATGCACAGAAAACTTGATAGGCTATTCTGTATATTCGTTTCCTGCATTTCTTAAAATAATGGATCAAATGTCCTATTTTAATTATGTAATTACTTTATATTTATTTCTAACGGGTGCAGCGGAGCACACGGGTACAGCTAGTTCTAAATAATTCAATAATTTTAATATATTTTCATAGGCAAACTAAGCGAGAAAGGGATCACATGTCAAGTATTTTGTCTTGCAATGCGAAATTAATTGGTTTGACTAAACAACTGACTTAAGAGACCTAACCTAAAAATGTATTTTGTTTGGCCACATGAAATTATTAGTACTAACTCCGAAAACTTATCACAACGCAACATATAAAATAATTATTATGTATTAATATTAATACTGATATTAATTAATGATTAGTACGTTCAAATTTCACTAGCTCCCAGTAACCGGCTCAGAAATCTTGTAAAATTTTAATTTCGTGGAACTCCAGTACCGACAAATATTATCGATATTTGTCTCAGCTGCCAATATACCAGTTACAAAATCACTATCTTTTATAGTATTTGTTAGTATCGAAATTCGAAACGAAGTTGGCAAAACAAAATTCAACCTGCAACTGTGGTTAGCAGATAGCCGACATGACGTGTATAGGAGGTGGTACCATTCTCAACTACACTATCAATAGATTCTCGTAGACTGTGCATTGTATTCAATGACGCACGCCAGAAACGCTGGCGTCAGCAATAGCTCGGCGACTCGGTTTTACTCAGTCAAAGGTATGGAGGACACTCCAAATAATGAACTCCATTCTATCATCTTCAAGAAGTGAAACATTTAGAGCTACAAGATCATGCCCATCGTGTCGAGTTCTGCACCTGATTAAACGGAAATGGTAGATTTTTACCGCTGTATTACGTTCACTGATTAGTGATGAGCCACAATTCACACGGGATGGCATTCATAACTTACAAGAATGGACAGATATTAACCCTAAACTCACGGAGAAAATCATTTTTCAACATCGTTTATTGTCAGTGTCAGTGTATGGTGTGGTGTTCTGTATGATCAGCTTATAAGACCATTAATTTTACCCGGAAACTTATCTGGTGATATGTACTTACACCAGTTATCGTCAGCACTCGCTGAAACGGTTAACGGTTAAGGAGTATATCGGAATATGTAGAAGGGAGAGGGAGAAAGCATCCCGCCAGCAGCCACGGATGCATGCTAGTGCCTCTCTTATTCGCGGGTAAGAGACGCTAGCCCGAGGGTGCACTGTGCTGATGACAGCTGACTTACACTTTCTACAAAACGAATTGCTACAATTACTAGACGGCGTTTCTCTTGCAACAAGACTTCCAACTTAATGAGGCGCCTGCTCATTTCACCCTCGCTGTGAGAGATTATCTAAACCAGTATTTCCCAGACGTTGGATTGGTCACGGAGGTCCTCATTGCTGGCCAGCCGGGTCCCCAGATTTGATACTCCTTAATTATTGCTTATGGGGTGGATGAAGAATCTTATGTAGCTGATTAGGGTAAAGACATGTGAAGAGTTAATTGTGCGTATTATGGACTCCGCAGTAATCATCAGGAACAGCCCTGATAAGTTAAGGAATGTGAGGAGCGCGATTCATAAACGTGCGACCAAGTGTGTGAAGGTAAGAGGAGACACGTCTGAAAATCTGTTGTAAAACTAAGAGTTGATGAGCTCAATGAATATTATCGATGTATTAATTTGTCCTACAGAATAATATCTGTGATATTGACAATTAATATTTGAGGAGAAAAATTCGCTCCGACGCCGGGGATCGAACCCGGATCCTTGATTCTACGTACCAAGCGCTCTAACCACTGAGCTACGCCGAATTCAATCCACAGCACCGGACCGAACCCACCTCCTCCAATGTTTCCCTTTTGTGGCCTGACTCCAAGTTAGGCATACATGTTGACGTATATGTCCAATGTCAACTGCCATTATACTAGGAGCGCACTCAGCTGAGTGACTTGTTTGGCCGGGATTCCGCAGTTACGTGCGCAGTAATCTGTACAAATATATGCACTGCAGCTATGAGAATATTATCGATTTATTAATTTGTCCTACAGAATAATGTCTGTGATATTGACAATTAATATTTGAGGGGAAAAATTCGCTCCGGCGCCGGGGATCGAACCCGGGTCCTTGGTTCTACGTACCAAGCGTCGGAGCGAATTTTTCTCCTCAAATATTAAGAGCTCAATGAAGTTCACAACAAATAAGCAGTTATAAGAGTGGGAAATGTATCCATTTTTTGTTTTTTATGTGCTGATATTATTAAAATTTACCTCTAATTTCAAATTTTCAGTAACCTGTAGCGACTTAATTATAAGTGGATCTATATTTTTTATTTACATTTTTTGCCCTATTTGACCTCAGGAAAGCTCTCCTTAAGTAGCGGTAATATTTCGTGCTTTCGTTTCTTATCACTTTTTGCTACTCGTTTTGTCTGTAAAACTTCAATAGTTTCATTTCTCTTCATTCCACAGAGATATATCACTACCACCCTAAATATTGTGACAGCCGAGATACGATCTCACGACCGGCAGAAGGAGGGCGAGGTCGGCAGTGGCTCAGCGCGATAAATGAAGTTGCGCGCGCATCTGCTTCCTGGGGCATGTGCTGTGGCGTAGAGAGAGAGGAGAGACGGCGACCGCGGCAGAGAGGGGAAGTAATGCGCCTGCGACCGAGGGGAGAAATCCAGAGAATTCGAGAGGTGCCATCTTCTAGGCATCTGTCGATTGATCGCGAAATCGTGCTCTCCAGAAACTATGGTTTAGTTATAAATACGACACGCGAGGGAACTTGAGCAGTTAGTTAGTTGTTGCAGTCGTCAGTTTTTGGTTAGCCAGTCAGTGCAGCAGTGAAGCCAACTTCGAGACCGGAGTTCGACTTGTGGAGTGTGTCCGCAGCTGTGTGAGTGCAGTGGACCGCAGTTGGGGGACCTGAGTTCGAATTTCAGTGGACTGTCTCTGAAGGTCTGGGGTTCGAGTTACTGTGAACTCGAATGACTGAGCTAGAAGAACTAGCCAAGGCAAACGAACTGTGAACTGAGAACTGACAGTTCTGTGTTGTAAATAGTGCTTTGTGAACATTAGTTAAGATTAGCAGTACATTGTTGTTCTCAAT
Organism: Periplaneta americana; assembly: GCA_025594305.2. NCBI lineage: Eukaryota > Metazoa > Arthropoda > Insecta > Blattodea > Blattidae > Periplaneta > Periplaneta americana. The sequence continues at coordinate 170,604,588 of JAJSOF020000003.1, read as the reverse complement.
AATCCAATTAAATTGTCATTGTCATCTGTGGAGTGCAATAACGAATACTGTGTTGTTGTATGGAGTGGAAATCCCATTGTTGACGGGAGCGTTTACATTCAATTATAGAAAGTGACTATTGTTGAAATAATAAAGTTACATCTTGTTTTGTATAAAAGTAACAATATAAAGCGCACAATGGATCATTGGAAGCCTAAATGTATGGTTCCATCCCGGGTTCAGGCCTAGAAAAGTCAGCCAGACAGTTCCTGGATTTATCCCACTCCCAACCCACAAACCATACCATATTATGCTATCCCCATTTATTTCAGACTTCCCAAAATACAAACTACTTCACTGATCCCATAGTTATGAAGCACACTATAGTATACACGTATACAGTATCTGGCATGTATTTTCATGATATTGGTACGCGATGGACTAAAGTATAATACAGAAAACGCATGTCAGTACCTGAACGTCTACAAGTGGAACTGTCTGCCACGTTGGTCGCTGGTGTGTTATTTACTATAGAATAACGACGTGTCGTTGAAATCATTTGTCGTTGTTAGGCAACTTCCTGCCTTGCCAGCGATTGTTTGCTGCTCCACGTTACGCCACCTATTGAGTCAATAGCGACACTGTAGTTACGGAGTTCGAGAGGTAATAAGCGTCTGTAATGCAGAAAGTCTATACGCCAAAATAAATTTAACAACCTGATTCCTATTATATATCTCAGTTTGCACATCGTAACAATAGAGTACGCTGTAAATTATACATAACGAGGTGAAAATGTTATCTAATACAGAAAATCAAGAGAATGTTGCAAAATCCGATAGGAAAATTACTAGGGAGTGTTTTGTTGAATAAACTGAGTCGACAATGAGGAGAACATATCCTAGATGTCATACTTTTCGAGATAACAAGGTAGGAAAAAACTGCGCTCAGTTGAGACGTCATAATTACAGTGATGCTCTAATCCACAATACTTGCTATTACAAAAGACTACGAAATTCATAGATGAAGCTTCTACAGTAGTTATTGAAACATTCGATCAGAAGTTTCGAAAGAAATAGTAGTGTTTAATGCGCAATGGTTTTCGAGATATTAAAATTTACTAAAGTTATAAACCGTGCAGCTTTTTCCGGTCATCATATCAGATAATGCTTGTAATATTGCAATTTGTTGCCTAATAATGAAATATATTAAGGCAGGGACTAGTGAAGTACTTTGTATGGAGTGTGGCATTGTATGGGGCAGAAACGTGGACATTACGACGAAGTGAAGAGAAGCGAATAGAAGCATTTGAAATGTGGATTTGAAGAAGAATGGAACGTGTGAAGTGGACAGACAGAATAAGAAATGAAGTTGTGCTGGAAAGAGTGGGTGAAGAAAGAATGATGCTGAAACTGATCAGAAAGAGGAAAAGAAATTGGTTGGGTCACTGGCTAAGAAGAAACTGCCTAGTGAAAGATGCACTGGAAGGAATTGTGAACTGGAGAAGAGTTCGGGGAAGAAGAAGATATCAGATGATAGACGACATTAAGATATTTGGATCATGTGAGGAGACAAAGAGGAAGGCAGAAAATAGGAAAGATTGGAGAAAGCTGGGCTTGTAGTGAAAGACCTGCCCTTGGACAGAACACTAAATGAATGAATGAAATAAATTAAATATATCATCATTATCATCATCATCATGATCGATTAGACTGTTTCAGCCTTTTGTTTTCTTCAAAAGGTACGCGAAAACGCGTCCTTGTGAGGGAGTTCAGGGCTGAGAAAAACTAAATTTGTGAACTCCAAGCCTGTTGGTCACTTGTCTCACGCCTTAGAGCCTTCTGTGGGGATGCCTATTTGAAGCTTTTCCCAACTCTCTTCTTTCTTTGGGCTTGTAAAGATGCCTAATTGTACCAAAAATCAATTGAACATACCAGAGTACAGACTATTAAAATTATACCAAATCCGTATATTTGTACCAAAAGTGGAAAATGTCAATTTCCAATCCGCCATTTGCCTTTGTGACTGAGGGAAATAATGAAAACTCCAATCAGATTGGGCTGTCACGATGTTTGAACCTGGGAACTCCCGAATACGCGTCTCAAACATTATCGTCTGGGCCACCTCGCCCGGTATCTTCCGTTCTGTAAGCTCGTGAAAAATGATATATAGGCCTATTTGTTAAAGTAACAATATTTTAATTTTCAAGAAATAACTCAACTTGTTGTTTTGTTATTAAATGATATGTACACACATTTCTTCGTTTTAATAGGTATACCCCTAATTGACATAAATATCTTGAAATTTATTTAATTTAGTAAATGAATTTTGTTATATACCCCGATTTTTATTGAAAAATTACACTTTACGCTATAAAAAGTAGCTGTGTATCATTTTAACATCTTGAATTTTATATAATATAGTAAATGCATTTTATTATCAAATAGTTTTTTTATTTTCAGTCTATCACTATAAAAAGTAGCTGTGTATCATTTTAACATCTTGAATTTTATTTAATTTAGTAAATGTATTTTCTTATATACCCCGGTTTTTATTGAAAAATGACACTTCACATTATAAAAAGTAACTGTATATCATTTTAATATCTTGAAATTTATTTAATTTAGTAAATGCATTTTGTTATGTATTCCGATTTTTATTGAAAAATTACCCTTTACATTACAAAAATTAACTGTATATCATTTTAATATCTTGAAATTTATTTAATTTAGTAAATGCATTTTGTTATATATTCCGATTTTTATTGAAAAATTACCCTTTACACTACAAAAATTAACTGTATCATTTTAACATCTTGAAATTTATTTAATTTAGTAAATGCATTTTGTTATATATCCCGATTTTTATTGAAAAATGACAGTTTACATTATAAAAAATAACTGTATATCATTTTAACATCTTGAAATTTATTTAATTTAGTAAATGCATTTTCTTATATACCCCGATTTTTATTGAAAAATCACACTTTAGATTATGAAAAGTAACTGTGTGTCATTTTAAAATAAGGAGCGCAATAATAAGTAATGATTCGAAATCTGTCCAGAAAAATTACTTCAATTTAATGTTAAATATTATACAGCACCTAGGCCTATGTATTTTCGGTTGATTTAGTTTTTTTAATGAATGCATTTCTTCACTATTTTCATGCTACTCGTATTTTCAATTACACAATCAAGTAAGCTGGAACTACATGGTTAGTTAGACCCTGCCCTGCTCTTCATATGGTCATAATTTGTCCGGGAAAATGGGTCTGCCGGAGTACCATAAACATGCATATGTGTATGAAGTGCGTGGTGCCCCCTCCCACCGCAGAGTTTGCGCCAACAAGAATCTAATTTCCACGTAATTAGCGCCAATAGTTCAGGCACACGCTATATATGTAACGAGGTGATGAAAATGTTCAAATGTGTGTGCATCAAGTTTTACTCTCGCTTAGTTAGGTTCTCCCCGCCACTAATTCACCCCCTCCCCAACCCCTGGGCTTTGTCACGCCGTCATGGGACAATTTACCCCCTGGCCTGACTGAAATTACCACTACGGTTCTGAGAGAGAGATAAAGGGGGAGGAGGGGACGTTTAGCATCTAAATAGGGGTAAAATTTGCCCCTCACTTTCATCCACCATCACCTCCTGCTGGTAACGTTACACGAAACAAGACTCACCCCATAGAAAAATGTAACAAGAACGCAGCCCTGACTTCGGGGAAATTAGGCGCGGGGACTTAGTGCGGAAACGACATCACTTCAAAACTGAATTCTTGTTTGAATATGGAAAACAATTACTCCAATTATATTCCACGTCCGGAAAGAAGATGTCTTACCGCTGGCTTACGTGTTCGTCAAACAACGTAACGCGATTCCTAGGGTGCGGAGAGAAACTTTATTTCCCGGTTTTATCGTCCACTGATTTTTAAAGTCACCATGCTTACTTCTTTATAAACAACGACCGAGGTTTGACTCCCAATGAATTGCTAGCACATTTATAATCCTCTTATAGTTGTTGAGATCATTTATGTCAACAGGTGGCCAAGTCGTGCCAAGCACATGAATAAGCAATTCACTTTTTCATTTCCATTCCACTTAATACTGATATGCAAGTCCCTACAGTAACATACAAATGACCAGAATTTGTTGTTGTTATCATCATCATCATCATCATCATCATCATCATCATCATCATCATCATCATCATCATCATCATCATCAATAACTTCAAGATTTAGGCCGATGGCCTGTTCCGCCTCCAGAATTTTATCGGTCAAACAGGTCTCTCCAACGTCTCTTTGGTCTTCCCACTCGCCTTCTTCGTGTAGGTCTGTAACACCATGTTCTAAAAGGTATCCTATCATTGGGCATTCTTGTTATATTATAGTTGTTATACTCTCGATATTCAGTTCTTGACGTATATCTTCATTTCTCTTATGGTCCTGCAGTCTAAATCCTGCTAGTGGCCTTAAGAGTCTCATCTCGGCGGCCTCAATTCTTCTCTGTTGGGCTCTAGTCAGAATCCACGTTTCTGAACCATATAACAATGTTGGAATTGCCAGTGTCTTGTAAAATTTGAGCACAGTTTGTCTGTCGACTTTATTTATGAGTGTACGTTTAATTGTATCAATAAGTCTTAAAAATTTATTTAACTTGTTTTCTACGTCTGTGGAGGATATGTAAGAGAGATCACATCCAAGGTAAGTAAAAGAATTTACTTGATCAATCATCTTATCCTCTATTACAATTTTAGTTCTTATTGTATTTACTTGATCAATCATCTTATCCTCTATTACAATTTTAGTTCTTATTGTATTATTTCAGCAGGAACCAAATACTTTAGTTTTCCTGATATTTTTGATATTTTTTATTATTATTATTATTATTATTATTATTATTATTATTATTATTATTATTATTATTATTTAAAAACATCAGTCCTCAAGTGAGGTTGACCAATGGGATCCGGAATTAACAAAATATAAAAGATAAAGGGAAATTAAACCAGCAAAATACTGATTCGATTTGTACATTAAAACAAAAATTTACGTGTTAACATATAGATGATAGTGTAGAATTTGAAGAGAGGCTTTCAGAATTTCCATTACAATCTTCTGAACCTCATAAAAGGGAATTTTAAAGGATTTAAGGATATTACATGTAAATTTTGGTAAACAACCCCTCGCTCCAAATAGTAAAGGCCCATTCACAATGAAAACGCAAACGTTACCGCAACATTAGCGCAAGACATAAAGACCTGATATATCATTCACAATGAAAACGCAAGAGTTAACGCTATAACTTAGCACGGTCTCCTAGAATTAACGTGGAAAGGTTATGTGTAGACACTGCCTACTGGATTATCTGATGAAAAGTCGTCTATATATTACGAAACTATAGAAATTGCAACAAATTATATAAGTGACCATTCATCTGTACAATTTATGTTCATGCAAGTTGCATTGCCTCTATAATACTTGTGTCTCTTCTCATAAAGACAACGCTGTTCTTGATACAAAGTAATTAATGTTTCATCAAATCATTCCGTAGCAAATGAAAATTATTTACTTGGAACGTTCTGAAGCAGGATTTGATGAAAAATTCGATTTGTAGAAACAGCCAACAGATGGTGTTAGTAAAAAGAACGCTCTGCGATCGTGTTTTGTTTCAAAATAACATAAATACAAGCGCAAATTTTGGAGTTTGCAAACTTTTCTTGCGTTTGTGTTAGAGTTTGCGCTTACGTATTTCATTGTGAATGCTTTCATTAAATAACATGGGTCCAAAGTCTTGCGTTTATGTTGCGCTTGCGTTTAATTTTCATTGTGAATGGACCTTAAGCCTGCAACATCCCAGTTGTAATGCGAAATACCATATTTTTCGCTTGTCATCATTTATCTGCAGTGCTTGATTCGTGTCTCGTTCAAAGCAAATCGTAGGGTCTAAGACCATCACTTTCTGAGTTCTTCTATTGATGGCAATTATATCGACTCTTCTATGAGAATCATCTTCAGACACACAATGAAAAGATGATAGCAAAAATATAAAATAAGAAAAGAGATAGAGAAAGCTGGCATACTTTTGTTTCAAGTTTGGAGTGCAATAGGGCTGTTCACCACTTCTCCTATTTAACATTTATATTAATGCCATCATTAGGGACTGGAGACTACCTGTTCATGGAAACATTCATCTCCATGCTAATAACACCCATAGGTAGCCTTGTATGTAGATGGTCAAGTTCTTCTCATTAACAGAGATGAAGAATTACAGTCCTCGATTCACCATCTTAATAAAAGGGAGAGTCAAACAGTAATCTTAATATATTCTTTAATTAATTGAATATGTACAATAAGACTACAAACGCTTCATCATTTTTCAACATAGTGTAACAGGAACACTTGCATTGAACTTACTGGGGACTATGTTGAAAAGTGATAAAGTCTTATTGTACAGATTAAATTAATAAAACATTTATTAAGGTTACTTTTTGACTATTCCTCGTATTATTGCATAAGATTTGAACATGGAAATCTCAAAAATATTACTCATTCGCAGCAAAATTAGGTTATGGCTTAACATATCTTGAACAATGTGATTTGACACTCAAAATTGAAAATTATATTAACAGATCCCTCAGAATTATGAACCAAGTTTTCAAAGCAACGAAGGTTAAAAAACACACAAAATGGTAGTGAAGCATGAACCATACGAATGCAAGATGAAGGTCGCATAACATCTATAGAAATGAAATGTTTCTAAAACTGCTGGATGCAGCAAACGAAATGAAACAATAGTTAATGAACTCAAAATACGAGTAATTCCTCTAGCTGAAGATCTCCGTGATTATAGGCAATACGTCAATAGAATGCATCGTTCCAGGATACCAAAACAGATGAAGATCCTGTGGGTCGACCATTCAGAAGATGGCGGGAGATCGTAACAGGCCACTAGATCTATTACTGGACAGTCAAATGCTTATGATGATTATGATTGTTGTTATTATCATCATTATCATAATTATTGGTATGATTATTATTATTATTAAACATTATATATATATTTATATATATATACATAATTTAGTTGTCCACACCTGTGGAGTAACGGTTAGCGCGTCTGACCGAGAAACCAGATGGCCCGGGTTCGAATCCCGGTCGGGGTAAGTTACATGGTTGAGGTTTATTCCGGGTTTTCCCTCAACCCAATACAAGCAAATGCTGGGTAACTATCGGTGCTGGACCCCGGACTCATTTCACCGGCATTATCACCTTCAATTCTTCAGACGCTAAATAACCTGAGATGTTGATACAGCGTCGTAAAATAACTCACTGACGATGACATAATTTAGTTACTGTTTTTAGTATTTATTGCTACATTAGAGTGACCAGCTATCCCGTATTTTCCGGCAATTTGCGTATTCGCGCTAATATTTTTTTGGATCGTCCCGGCTTCGTATTGGTCTCCTAATATTTCCGCATTTTTTTCACCAACCATGATCGCCAATTTTTTAATGCAATCTAATAATAATATCCACCACATAATATATTTAGATATAAACTGGCATTATTATCAATAGTTTACTGTATGTACATATGATTGTAAAGGGCCTTTTCTTGTCAATTTGCAGAGCAGGAAAAATAAAATTAAAAGTTCTGCAGCATCTTCTTGACAGGTTACGTTAAAACTGAGAAACATTGTACTCTTAAATTATTGTACTCAATGTTGTGACCTAAATAGTATTTGTATTACAGTTAAATTAATAGTTTATATTAAAAATATAAACCATTTTACCAATGAATTCTGGCATCGCACCCCAAAAAATTGCGCTGAAATTTATCGTGACAAGTCTCCGTATTTTTGTGTTCAGAAGTTTTTCACACTATGTTACATACAATACAGAATAAATACATACCCGTTTGAGCAAACTCGTGTTAGGGGGACAGTTCCTATAAATAACTATTTAATACTTAATTACTTACTGGCTTTTAAGGAACCCGGAGGTTCATTGCCGCCTTCACATAAGCCCGCCATTGGTCCCTATCCTGAGCAAGATTAATCCATTCTCTATCATCATATCCCACCTCCCTCAAATCCATTTTAATATTATCTTCCCATCTACGTCTCGGCCTCCCTAAAAGTCATTTTCCCTCCGGACTCCCAACTAACATTCTGTATGCATTTCTGGATTCGCCCATACGTGCTACATGTCCTGCCCACCTCAAACGTCTGGATTTAATGTTCCTAATTATGTCAGGTGAAGAATACAATGCGTGCAGTTCTGTGTTGTGTAACTTTCTCCATTCTCCTGTAACTTCATCACTCTTAGCCCCAAATATTTTCTAAACACCTTATTCTCAAAGTGAGAGTCCAAGTTTCACAACCATAAAGAACAACCGGTAATATAAACGTTTTATAAATTCTAACTTTCAGATTTTTTGACAGCGCACTGGATGATAAAAGTTTCTCAACCGAATAATAACAGGCATTTCCCATATTTATTCTGTGTTTAATTTCCTCCCGAGTATCATTTATATTTGTTACTGTTGCTCCAAGATATTTTAACTTCTCCACCTCTTCAAAAGATAAATTTCCAATTTTTATATTTCCATTTCGTACAATATTCTCGTCACGAGACATAATCACATAGTTTGTCTTTTCGGGATTTACTTCCAAACCTATCTCTTTACTTGTTTCAAGTAAAATACCATGTTTTCCCTAATCGTTTGTGGATTTTCTCCTAACATATTCACGTCATTCGCATAGACAAACAGCTGATGTAACCAAATAACTATTTTATACTAAATGGAAAGTAATAAAGATTCAATAAAAATTACGTAACCAATACAATTATTACAAAACAGAGATAATAAACGAAGATAAAAGTAGATAATCAAGTGAAGAACGAACATAAGTTGAATGAATAAATAAACAATAATAATAATAATATTAATAATAATAATGATAATAAATAATAATAATAATAATAATAATAATAATAATAATAATAGTAATAATAATAATGATAATAATAATAATGAAATTAAGAAAAAGGAAAAGGGGGCATGAATGCTAAATAATTTTTTAAATATTTTCTTAAATTTATTAAACTCAAAATAACCTAGGTCAGGATTTATTATCAAAAAAGAGGTGTATAACCTTTGCCCGTAACTTTGGCTATGATTTATTCTAGAGGTTATGTAACATTTGGGAGATGTCAAGCTTCTTCCGATAGGATAAACCTGTTGCTTTTTTCATATTTCTGACGATTTTTATGATAACATTTTAATAATGTATATTTACATATTTGTTCAATTTAGAAAATATTAAAATGGAAATAAATTAAATTTGTTGGATAACCAATTGACTTGTTTAAGCAAATTTAATTATCCGCTTTTAAAGAAATATGAGCGGAGAAAGTGTAAATTTTGTTGCTCCTCACCATCCGATTATACCATACTGGATGACAGATTGAACCAAACATAATATTTGTAGGAAATTTAAGAACGAAAAATTACAAATTGTTTTACGAAGGCTGTTACATAAAGAAGGAATATGTTTATACCACTTCAAATGCTGGTCAGTAATATTTCCTAAGTACTTCACTTGCGTAGGTTACCTCAGAATAGAACATTTAAAATCATCATTAATTGAACAACCAGCATTATGAATTATTAGATTTAATTTATCACAAGACTTTAATTGTAAATCACTTGCGTTTAAGGAAAATGGAATCGAAGTAGTCTTGGAAGCATTTAGTGACAAAAATTCCTATCTAGCCATTCTTAATAACATGTATACAATTATTTGCATTTTAGTATATACGAGTGCAGGCCAAGCCGCTAAAAATTACAACTGTGTCATCAGCATATGAATCGAAAATGCCACTATATTTTCCTACATTAACTCTTAGTAAATCATTTATATATTAAAAATAAAATTGGCCCTAAAATAGTACCTTGTGGCACGCCTAATTTCACATTTTATTAAATTGATTATGAATTTTAGTTACTTGGCTTCCATTACTGAAATATGATTTAAATAAATTTATACAGTATATACAGTAGTATACAATCATTGGAGAACGTGGTCAAAAACAATTATTCGAAGATGCCAAAGGATGTACTGTCACTTGTGGGAAAATTGAATATTTGAGACGACTACAAAGGAAGAAAACAATGGTTCTGCCAATAACATCTGGTTTGTCCACACAAATTATATTACGATCAGGCAGGGGATTAAACTCGGTCCGTCTGGTTGGCTGGTCAGCAAGAAACGCAACAATATAATAATGATATTATTATTATTATTATTACTGGATCTTCAAAGAACAATGGAATAATAGTTCGAACACACAAAGTAGATTATATTTACAACTTAAAATATTGAAGTAAAAGGCAACTTGTATCATGATATACAATATTTTTTAACATCTAGTGTCTATGAACAGTTACAAATGGAATTTCTATTAAAAATCTGATCACATAACGTTAAATTAATTTTCAAACCATTTTAAGCCGTTTTTTTCAGTCTGTCTTTTTTTAACGGTCTTTAATCTTCTTATTATAGGCTCGAAGAGAAATATTGAATTCCTCATTCCTTTCCCCAGCTTCCCAGATATGAAATACTCGTTCCGTAGGCAGAAAGTGTAAAAGTTATGTGCTTAAGTCCCTCCCCCCAAAAAAGTGAGGAAAATAAAAACTTAATAAACAAATGTTTAAAAAAGATATAGCGGTGCCAGTATAATTGCATTCTTTAAAATTTAAATTACCCGCGAGATTCGGCCAAAGTAATTTTCTGGGAAATGTGCTTCTAATTGTTATATTTCCATACACAGGCTGGAGCGCTGCCATATTTACAACTGTTACTGTTCGGGACAGCTGAAGGGCTGCGGTTATTTTTAATTAAAACTTTGCCATTATCACTCCCATCGGATAGAATTATGGAAGTATTCGCCGTCTTAATAGCTTCCAGTAAATTTCAACAGGTCCCCGGCAGCGGTGGAAACGAGTTGTGGGCTTTCAGGGAGGGGAGAAATGCGCAATTGGACAGGAAAATACCCCTTCGTGGTTTTGAAACACAGACGCAGACAAAACACGACAGGGTGATTACAAATATATACGACTTTATACACATTCACTGCGTGTTAAGATTCGAAATGCGAAAGCAGACCTTAAAGCAGCTCTGCATGATCATAGTACTTACAACAGTAGGCTAGTGGTACTAGTAGAAGCAACAGCAGTAGTAGCTATAGAAATGTTAACGGTAGCAGGAGCAGTATAGTACGAATAAATAACAGAAGCAGTAGTAATTTCATTTTATATGGGTTTTCCGATAAGCAAGTTGTAATACTATATTAAATTAACATGAGCCGTCTGTGTTTATCTAATTTTATAAGTTGATTATAACATGATCGTTTTCGGCACTAATGTGACATTTTCAAATGTATGAAAGTTTGCCTAATTACATTTTCAAATAGATGCACATGAACTGTGTAAGTGAGTCATATAATGTGTACCCTTGACATGTAAAACACTTTTATATAGATAATTAAACACTCAATTATTACTAACTATTAAAACCTATCAACTAATTTGTTCTTCTGCTATGTTGTGTCGACCTGGTTGGCAAGTTGGTATAGCGCTGGCCTTCTATGCCCAAGGTTACGGGTTCGATCCCTGCCAGGTCGATGGCATTTAAGTGTGCTTAAATGCGACAGGCTCATTCAGTAGATTTACTGGCATGTAAAATAACTCCTGCGGGACAAAATTCCCACATCCGGCGACGCTGATATAACCTCTGCAGTTGCGAGCGTCGTTAAATAAAAACATAACATTAGCTATGTTGTCCATCTTTTTAGAACAATGTGGTTAGCTTGACGTTAATATTTTGTCAGTTATCCAGTCATTAAATTGTTAAATTACACTGTGATATAAAATGTTAAAATACTTAATGTTGACCTGTCTTATTCATTGTTATTGCACCAAGGTTCCTTGTTTGAACACTTTCACATGATGAAGCACTTTACCTAGATGGAACATGGTACGTAATATAAGTTACAGTGATACCTGGTTATTGTTTTTCTTCGGTTTGCCGTTGTTGAAATATTACAAATTCATAGTTATCACCGTCCGATTATCAGCCTAGCCTTGTTTACTGCAAACATAAAAGTATTGCTGTTACGTATTTGAATGTACTGATGGTCAAATGCATTGATTGTGCTAGTAACTTACGTGCAAAGCTGGACGTGTTATGTGTTCGACGTTGGTTTGGCTTCGACTGAGAGTCGTTCGGTACTCACATTGGTTCTTAGTCTAATGAACATCAGACCAAATCACCTCCACTTACTACATCATGTCCCCCCACCCCCACGTCACTTCCGGTTCCGCCAGATGTTCATTTGACTAAGAACCAATGTGAGCACCGAACGACTCTCAGTCGAAGCCAAACCAACGTCGAACACATAACACGTCCAGCTTTGCACGTAAGTTACTAGCACAATCAATGCATTTGACCATCAGTACATTCAAATACGTAACAGCAATACTTTTATGTTCGCAGTAAACAAGGCTAGGCTGATAATCGGACGGTGACAACTATGAATTTGTAATATTTCAACAACGGCAAACCGAAGAAAAACAATAACCAGGTATCACTGTAACTTATATTACGTACCATGTTCCATCTAGGTAAAGTGCTTCATCATGTGAAAGTGATCAAACAAGGAACCTTGGTGCAATAACAATGAATAAGACAGGTCAACATTAAGTATTTTAACATTTTATATCACAGTGTAATTTAACAATTTAATGACTGGATAACTGCATTTGACAAAATATTAACGTCAAGCTAACCACATTGTTCTACAAAAGATGGACAACATAGCAGAAGAACAAATTAGTTGATAGGTTTTAATAGTTAGTAATAATTGAGTGTTTTAATTATCTATATAAAAGTGTTTTACATGTTATGTTCAAATCATCAAGGGTACACATTGTATGTCTCACTTACACAGTTCATGTGCATCTATTTGAAAATGTAATTAGGCAAACTTTCATACATTTGAAAATGGCACATTAGTGCCGAAAACGATCAGGTTATAATCAACTTATAAAATTAGATAAGCACAGACGGCTCATGTTAATTTAATATAGTATTAGAAGCAGTAGTGCTAGAAGTAGATAGCTGTAGCAGTAGTGGTATAGTCCCGTCGCTCTTATTTCCGGCAGCCAATCACGTTGCAGGTTGGCTATATTTAAACGTGTGAGTCTTGTGATTCGCTGATGAAGACGTTATGCATTTCCTAATGCTCAATAAATACTTAATATAATCGCCCGCCATTTTGGCTCTTTCGTTGGCGTTCGCAGAAAGCACACGAGGACGTTGTTTGCCGCTCAATTATTTGCTGAATTACGTTGCGTTCGATTTATTATCGTAGGAACTACGACATGATAATGTTTAACGGTGTGGCAAATAGATTCCTCGTCTGGTAGCTCAGCAACGAAGGAACAAAAATGGCGAAAGATACTACCTACCTAGACTTTATAGAGCCTTCACTTCTTAAGACGTAAGCAAAGAGGAAGAGTCATGCCGGGAATAACAGCGTCGCGAATATAGTGATAGTAATAGTAATAAAACAGGTGTCACCAAATTATTAAAAGCTTGAAACTTTGTGCTGCATATCAAGTCCAGACTACAGATAATACAACAAATGACAGGTTGTTTGTGAAATCTCTTTGATTGCGTAAAATATCTTTACTCTTGATAATAGGGCTTTCATTTCAAAACTTCCCAAACAAAGGACCGATTTCACCATCCATACTTAAATTTAAGTCTTCATTAAACCTTGGTTTAAGTAAGATTTAGCCAAATTTGCATTTCACCACACATTCAAGGTCAGATTAGGGTAGAGTAGCACAAATCGCACCGCTTCCTAAATGGCACCACTGCTAGTTTAAAAAAGTTACTGTAGTAGTGTAGCATCTAGTGGTATTGTTACAATCTACATATGAACTTCCACCATGTCACTTGATTTCTGCCACTTCTTTGTGCTAGCAACGTGGTGATAGAGTATTTAATATAATCGCTCAGGTGGATGTATATTTAGCTAACATTTTGTAACTAAATAACGGATTTGTATTCAAAGGAATCCATAATCTTAAGAAGTTATTGGTTAAAAGAAATATTAAAGAACATTTAACTTAGTACGATTTTCTAACATGTGGTGATTATAGGCTAGAATGAAGGAAATAATAACTTATGACGTAGTTTCTTAATTCACACCTCTTTGTAGGTGCCTAATTCGCACCGGTGTGATATGAGCAACTGTAGCAATTCTAGCCGTACAAAAGAAAGCCCAAAAATTTTAACTGAACGAGGAATGCTCAGGTGGGTGCAATATCAAGTGGTGAAAAGGGAGTTAATACAACAAGTGTGTGTTGTACAAGCGCACCAGATATTTTCTGCCACCCATGAACATTTTTAAACGTCAAACAGTGCATCCTACATTATTAGCTGGTGTTCTTCCAGGATCGTTATTTCTTTGCTCTGATTCAGGTTACATCAACAGTGAACTATTTGTCGAATAGCTCAAACATTCTATTTTCCACTCAAACCTGCCATAGAAAAAAGTGCTGCTTCTGTATGTCCACCTAAACGAACCATTCCAAAAATGTAGAAGCTAGATTTTCTCGGGAAAATGATGAGCTCCTATTTCAGCTTCCTCGTCATAATACTCAGAGGCCCAGTCTTTAGATGTTTCTATCTTCAAATCATTTCAGACAGGTAAATCATGAAGCAGTTCTTAGGTGGCTTCGAGATAATCGTGGAGAAAAGGTGACGCAGTTTACAGTTTGAACTGCCTGGTGAAGCACATGGCAAATGTGTAACAATAAAAAACGCATTCAGGAAGTTAAAATGTTATTTAATTTATGCTCTATTTTTTCAATTTCATTTGAAGATGCGTTACTCTCTTTCATTAATTTCAATAAACTTGTAATTTGCATTTATTACGTTATTCATATTAAATACTGTTCAATATATTCAATATTAAAAGCTTTCCTTCATCCTGTTCCCTGCAGTTAAAGAGGTGCGATTTAAGAAACCATAGATGCTATTTAGGAAACTAGTTGCCTAAATGGCACCACTGACAAGTGTTTCGAAAATGTCATTCTACTTCAAAAATATTAAATCAAATTCAAGGATTCTTTTTACATGAAAGTTAAATGTTCTGGGAATGTATTTCTGTAAAGGAATACAGAAAATAAAAGTTGTATTGTTCAATAAAAATTATAAATGCTAAAGTGGTGCGATATAAGCAACCTTACCCTAAGTAAGACTTAGATTTAAGGACCCGATTTTGGTCATTATCTGATTTAAGTCTATGAAAATTGGCGGTGAAACTGGCAATGAATTATGTAGCTGACAGCAAAGGAGTGTTTATGACTATTCTGTGCAAAGTAAAAAACAAAAATGTATTAGAAAACGAAATTACTTCTTTACTCAACTTGACGACAAACAGTTTACTCCCCGTTCTCGCCTGGATAAAATTTCAGGTCTTGAAATCCTGGAGAAGATACAACATAAACTGGATACCGAGACAAAAAAAGTGAATATATAATTTTCCATGTTTTGGTATAGATACATTTTAACATTCAAGTGTGTTAATTATTTATATAAAATTTTCAAGTTTCATAACACTAATTACAGTGTGAAAAATTAAATGCCGTACATAATTGCTATAGAATGTAAAGTTTTCGATACGTTCACTAACCTAACTTTTGCATCCGAAAATCACATTTCACTGGAAACTAATTTTCTGCTAATTTGTTACGGAACAGAAAACCTTGCAATCAGCGACATAATAATTTTCAACAATTCAAACATGATACGCTATGATTATTCACCGAAATGTTATCTACTAGTTGTAAAGCGCATTAATGAATACTTTTTATAGTTATATTTTGTTATTTTATAGAAATCACCCTGTTTCTCGCATCCGTTTTGTAATTTTTTTACTGCTGTTTTTAATTTTACCACTAATTTAAGTAATACTTTATCGCGCAAATCAAGCTTTCAGGTATAACTCCTTGTAAAGTTGATTTTAATAATTTTGAAGGAAAAAATTGTTCCGGGGCCGGGTATCGAACCCGGGACCTTTGGTTAAACGTACCAAAGCTCTACCAACTGAGCTACCCGGGAACTCTACCCGACACCGATCCAACTTTTCCCTCTATATCCACAGACCTCAAAGTGGGCTGACAACCGTCAAGCAACCAACATTGAGTGCACACTAAGTGACTTAAATTGTGGTTTTCTATTAACGAACAGTGACGTGTATTATGCAAATCAAGCTTTCAGGTATAACTCACTGTAAAGTTGATTTTAATAATTTTGAGGGAAAGAATTGTTCAGGGGCCGGGTATCGAACCCGGGACCTTTGGTTAAACGTACCAACGCTCTACCAACTGAGCTACCCGGGAACTCTACCCGACACCGTTCCAACTTTTTCCTCCATATCCACAGACCTCAAAGTGGGCTGACAACCGTCAAGCAACCAACATTGAGTGCACACTAACTCCGTGTGACTTAAATTATGGTTTTCTGTTAACGAACAGTGACGTGTATTATGCAAATCAAGCTTTCAGGTATAAATCCCTGTAAAGTTGATTTGAATAATTTTGAGGGAAAAAATTGTTCCGGGGCCGGGTATTGAACCCGGGACCTTTGGTTAAACGCACCAACGCTCTACCAACTGAGGTACCCGGGAACTCTACCCGGAACAATTTTTCCCTCAAAATTATTCAAATCAACTTTACAGGGAGTTATACCTGAAAGCTTGATTTGCATAATACACGTCACTGTTCGTTAACAGAAAACCACAATTTAAGTCACACAGAGTTAGTGTGCACTCAATGTTGGTTGCTTGACGGTTGTCAGCCCACTTTGAGGTCTGTGGATATAGAGGGAAAAGTTGGATCGTTGTCGGGTAGAGTTCCCGGGTAGCTCAGTGGGTAGAGCGTTGGTACGTTTAACCAAAGGTCCCGGGTTCGATACCCGGCCCCTGAACAATTTTTCCCTCAAAATTATTCAATACTTTATCGCCCTAAAAATTGACCCCATTGTCTTCTTCACGATTTTTACAACAAGGACACGGAAGGAACAGCAGTGAATAAAGAAGATAAGTTTAAAAGTGATGTAAGTAGTGTAAGAATGGGAATGCTGGGCCGAATACATTAGCTAAGTGTGACTTAACTCAGTTTGGTGAATTCACTGTCAACCTTTTCTCCACTTGGGTAGAGG
Organism: Periplaneta americana; assembly: GCA_025594305.2. Lineage (NCBI taxonomy): Eukaryota > Metazoa > Arthropoda > Insecta > Blattodea > Blattidae > Periplaneta > Periplaneta americana. The sequence continues at coordinate 170,587,310 of JAJSOF020000003.1, read as the reverse complement.
TAGTGAGTATTGGTGATAGAATCTCCTAGTATGGAGGTATTTATCAAGACGGTTTGTGCAAAACCCAGGACTTTTCGTCTATGTCACGGGGAAAACCTGAAATCTTATGAATTTCGAACTGCTGTTTCATGTGCAGAAATCAAATAAATAAAGTCTAATTTTAGAAAATATTTTCGTTTTGAAAATCTTATTCTAGAAGAAGAGTTAATATTTTCAACGGAATGTTACCGAATATATTTTTCGTCGTGGCGTAACTTAAGAAAAGCCCACTGAATGCGTTTTTTTTATTTCGGAAATCAGTCGTAAAAGGTTCCGGCCTGTTCCCTCCCCTTTGTGGGAAAGTGCCATATGATCGATGTATTTCATGAATTTACTTTCTTGTCATAACATTTTCTGCACTTTACTTGAACGGAAACTGAATACACGAATCATCCCTCCAGCGGGGCACAGACGAGTATCTCCCCTCCGAACAGGGATGTGCAGGCGACGGATCATTTATAAAAATTAAAAAGAAGATGATACAGCCTGACATATTTGGTGCTAACGAGAGAACGATGCCTTCTATGCAACATTCACATTTTTCATATTTAAACAGCTTCGTCTTTCATGACATGGGAAATTGCACTTCCTTCTTTCTTTTCCTGATATTCCTTCATTTTCCCCTTCAATTTTTTTACTTGCATTATCTCAATTATACTCCTTATGGTCCTCCTCTCTCTTCTTCTGCTCCTCTTCCTCCGTTTCCTCGTACGTATTCTTCTCGTCTATTTACTTCCTCCGCTTAAATACTTCTTTCTCTGCTCGTGCATCTCCTTAATCTCCTTCCACTCATCTTCCTCATCGTCCATCTTCTCATTCTCTTTTCTTTCTCCATCTTTCCATTCTTATTCTCCCTAATCGTTGTCTCCTTCTACTTCTCCTTCTCCATCTTTCCAATCTTTGTTTCCTTCTCCATCGTTTAATTCTTCTCCTAATCCTGTCCAAAAATCTTTATTCTACTTCTTCTCTCGCTGAATAATTTTCTTATTGTTCACCATCTTTATCCTTTTCTCTACATTTCTTCTTCTTCTCCTCAAACTTTATCCTTTTCTTCTCCTTCATCTTCAAACTCCTTATGTTTCGCGTCTCCATCATTTCCTTATTCTTCTCCAATTTTAAACATTTTCTTTTCCTTCTCCATTTTCTTCTTCTTCTTCGCTTCTATTAGATTCTTCTTCTCCTTCCTTTCCTTATTCTCCTTCTCCGCCTCCTTTTTATTATCACCTTCTTCTCTTACTTTTTTCATTTTTCTCTATCCTTTTCTTTTTCTTCTTTTCTACTTCACCTTTTTCTTCTTCTTCTTCTTCTCTTTATCCACCTTCATCCTTTTCTTCATCTCCAACTTTTCTTCTTCTACATCTTTATTCTTTTCTTCTTCGTCTTCTCCATCTTCATCTTTTCTTCTTCTTCTTCTTCATCTCCAACTCTTCTTCTGCACCTTTATCCTTTTCTTTTCCTCCATCTTTTCCACCTTTATCCTTTTGTTCTTCATCTCCATTCTTTTTATCTTTTACATCTTTATCCTTTTCTTCCTCGTCTTCTTCATATTCATCCTTTTCTTCTTCTTCTTCTTCATCTCCAACTTTCCTTCATCTTCACCCCTTTCTTCTTCTTCATCTCTATCCTCTTCTTCTCCATCTTTATCCTTTTCTCCTGCGTCTTCTCTATTTTCATCCTTTACTTATTCATCACCTCTATCCTTTTTTCTTGTGTATCTTTATCCATTCCTTCTCCGTCTTCTCGATTCTTTTCTTATCCTTCACCTTCATTCTTTTCTTCTTCTGCGTTTTTATCCTTTTTTCCTTCATCTTCTCCAACTTTGTGCTTTTCTTCTTATCCATCTCTATTCTTTTCTTCATCGTATTCTCCATCTCCATCCTTTTCTTATTCTTCATCTTCTGTCCCTTTATCCTTTTTCCTTCGTCTTTCCATCTTTATGCTTTTCTTCTTCATGTCCATCCTTTTCTTCTTCTCCATCTTTATCCTCTTCTTCTTCGTCTCTCCATCTTCAGCTTCATCTTTTTCTTATTCACCTGCAATCTTTTTTCTGCATCTTTATCCTTTTCTTCTCCTTCATATTCTCCATCTCCATCCTTTTCTTATTCTTCATCTTCTGTTTCTTTAACCTTTTCCCTTCGTCTTCTCCATCCTTATGCTTTTCTTCTTCATGTCCATTCTTTTCGTCTTCTTCTCCATCTTTATCCATTTTTTCTTCGTCTTCTCCATCTTCAGCTTCATCTTTTTCTTATTCATCTCCAATCTTTTTTTCTGCATCTTTATCTTTTTTTTCTTCTTTGTCTTCTCCATCTTCATCCTTCTCTTCTTCTTCTCCTTCTCTATCTTCATTCTTCTCTTCTCCTTCATTTTCAACTTTTCTTCTTCTGCATCTTTATCTTTTTCTCCTTCGTCTTCTCCATCTTTATCCTTTCCTTCTTCTTCTTCTTCTTCTTAAACTCCATCGTCTTCTTCTTCTCTACCTCTGTCCTCTTCTTCCTCTTCTCCATACCCATCCCTTTCTTCTTCTTCTCCATCGTCATCCTTTTCTTCTTCTCAACCTCCATCCTCTTCTTCTTCTCCTTCATCTTCATTATTTTATCTTCTTTTTGATGCTCATAATTTTCTTCTTCTTTCCCCATCGTCATTCTTTTTTCTTCTTGTTTTTGATTTTTTACTTTTCTCCTTCTTCGTCTTCTTCTCTATCATCCTTTTTTCTTCTTCTTCTTCTTCTTCTTCTTCTTCTTCTAAATGTTTATCCTTTTCGTTATATTTTCAATCTTCATACTTTTCTCTTTCTCCATTATTGAAACGTTGGAACCAACGCTGCGCTACCTGTTCACTGACGACAACTTCACCCTCAACTTCATATATTTTTCGAGTTGCGAAAGCAAATTTATAATCTCGTTTCCGGCAATGCTTTAGAAGTACTCTAACCTCAAACTTTATGACTCCATCTTATATTCTTAGTATTAAAAATTAATGACTGTCACATGCACACAATGCGCAATAATATTCATAGCGACTTGTAAATTACATTACCGAACTAAAGAAAATTATTAAAATCAAACTAAAAAAACCTATATTATTTATAGGCCTAAGACAATCTAATATCATAGCCACGTACTGAGGTTCTGTAAGAAGGGGGAGCTACTGCGTAATAACAGACACCATCGAGCCCGTACAGCAATTGCCAACCTGCTAAGAAACAGAATATGGGAAGTAGGCCTAAATGAAGAGATTCATTGTGTATCTAAAGATGATTCTCATAGAAGAGTGGATATAATTGCCATCAATAGAAGAACTCAGAAAGCGATGGTCTTAGACCCTACGATATGCTTTGAGCGAGACACGAATTAGGTATTGCAGATAAATGATGACAAGAGAAGTAAATATGTACCTTGTTTTCCATACCTTAGTGAAAAATATGGCATTTCGCTTTACAACTGGGATGTTACAGGCTTACTATTTGGAGCGAGGGGATGTGTACCAAAATGTACATGTAATATCCTTAAATCGTCCCGTACCGTGACGACGTGGTCTAAGGCATCCTGCTTAGGACAAGCGTTATGGAATGCGAGCTGGTGCGAGTCCTCATGGGGGAAGAAATTTTCTCATGAAATTTCGGCCAGTGTATGGGACCGATGCCCACCAAGCATCGTGATGCACTTAGGGAGCTACGATAGGTACGAAATCCGATTGCGAAAGCCAGCTATAACGGCTGGGGGGATCATCGTGCTAACCACACGATACCTCCAGTCTGGTTGGATGGTCGTCCACCTCTGCTTCGGCATGTGGACGTGAGGCCAGCAGCCGGCTGGTCGGTCTGGGCTCTTCATGGGCTGTAGCGCCACTGATTATTATTATTATTATTATTATTATTATTATTATTATTATTATTATTATATCCTTAAATCTTTTAAAATTCTCGTTTATGAGGTTTAGAAGATGGAAGTTCTTAAGGACTCCCTTCAAATTCTACACTAACATTTATATGTTAACACAAATTTTTGTTTTAAATGTACAAAGCGAGTAATTATTTTACACATTTTGTTTTCCTTTATATTTTGATGCTTGTAATACTGGATCCCAGTGGTCGGTCAAACTCACTTGAGGATGGATAATTTTCAATATATCTCAATAGTATGTACTTTAGAAATCTTTCATTGGACCGAGTTTAATCATTACACTTTATCGTCACACTTTTGACCAATAAAACGGTCGAAAGGACGTCTTTCAACCAATCATGGCTGTTTAACAGTTTTATCGCATCCCTAGCATTTGTTTATTTTTATCACTACACTAGCATTTATTTCTTTGTTTGCCAACTTTTCAAACTGCACTGGTCTGGACGTCAAAAAACAGAAAATTGTAAACCATTCCAGTCTATGCACAGCACTTTCAAATATGACTCGCATTGGCATTCAAGAACAAGAATTAATAAAGAAGAGCACCATTCGGAAATCCTGAATAAGTTGAGATATACACCATGTACATCAACGAGTTCACTTCTTTTACGCACACGTCCAATATAACATCAACTGAACCACCTACCACTAAAACATTCAAATTTGAAAATTGTACTTTCAATAATTGTTTCTTTTAAAATTATTCATGTTTATTTTTTATTTCATCATCGTTAATTAAAACGGTTCTTGTTTATATCATCATCCCTAATTAAAACTTTTCTAACACTTGTTTATATTATTTAGGTTATGTTTGTTATAGCTTCTGCTATATTATTATGGATAGTCACGTATCAGAGATTGTTTAATACTAAGATTTATTGAAAATCTTCTGTCAAGTGACGTTGATTACTGGGATCCGGATGATTGAAGTGGAATGCAATTGTTTCAATAAAAATGAAACTGAATCAACAAAGCCTTCTTGACTAGTAACCGTCCACAGAGTTCAATGAAGATTCCATAGTTGGCACAACTGATAACAAGAAAACATAATCATAAAACACTGCTGCCATCTAGCGTAATGTTGAGATGATACAATAATACATTTGAAGACAGTTGTAATTTCGTAAGCCAATTAATATTTTATTGTATTGGAGTACTTTGTTACTTCTAATCTTTATATAGTTTCTTCTAATCTTCTTAAAGAAAGAAGATTCTTCAACTCTCTCTTATAACTATTTAAAATCATCCACACCTCCACACCCTCTTACCTAGCATCTCGTTTTGTTTACCTTTCACTACCTCGAACCCGGAACATGTACCTTCTCTCTATTCCTCTGCACAGAACATCCTTCTACTCATCATCTTTCAGCATATCTATTCCACGCCTCTGGAATTCTCTCCCTGACCATGTCAGAGACTGTCGGACAATATCAAAATTCAAATTTAAATTAAAAAATCACATTCTAGTTCTTGGAATTGCTTGTTGAACACATGTCAGGTTGCGCAACTTCACCTTAACCCATGACATATAGTAAATATTGTAACTATGCTGTTGTAAAATTGAAAATTAATATGTAATGTATTTATTATTATTATTATTATTATTATTATTATTATTACTATTATTATTACTATTATTATTATTATTATTATTATTATTATTATTATTATTATTATTATTGTTGTTGTCAGTTATCAATATCATCATTGCTATCTCTGGTTTCTTTCTTTTTTCTTGTATTAGCTCGATGAGAACTACAGTGTTCTTTTGACTCTGTTGACCCTCTATAGGGCTTTAACTTAATTTGTATTATTTTCATCAGTGTTTGTATTTCTTTTTGTATTTATATGTGCTATCTGGTAGGATGGAAGAGAAGGCCTTATGGCCTTAATCCTGTCAGATTAAATAAATAAATAAATAAATAAATAATTATTATTATTAATAGTCAATTAAATCCCACTCGAGTTTTGATTTTCTCTAGATAAATCAAAACCTCTAGTGAGATTACTGTTGATCACACACCACTGATAGACCTGTGTGGAACTGGGAATATGGAACAACTGCAAAAAACCGCCGTACGTTTCCATGAAGGACATCATTATGGACAGCCCTACAGAGATGCATCTGCTAAGACGATCTGAAGTATGTGCTTACACCGGATCAATGTGCAGGCTCATCTCTCTCTTTTTAAAAGACCGGCCAGAATCGGACGGATCCTCGCAGACACGCAACCAACAAACCTGGTCGTGGAACGCCCATATTAACATTAATGGATCCCATATTGATCACTTCCCCCCTCCCACCCGCAGCCTCGCCATATAATCGATACACATCTAATATAATTATGTAAGCTTTTAGTCTGGCCGTTCCTCCCTTGCCTCCCTTCTCTCGGATCCCCGGATCTGCGCGGCGTGCGCCTCTAAGAACGAGTTGTTGATCTTTTATTCGGAATGAGTAATGATACGCGATATGGAATGAATGCGTCTTTAAAGGGGAGACTCCATCCGTCTTCCGTATTGTGCTGCCAGGATGCGGAACATTATGAGCACTGTGCCTGTAATTTATCTGACAAGACAATTTAAACGTGGTAACTTTCGAGGTTCGATTCTTGGCAAAAATTATAAATATCTGATTTTGTGCGTTCACAAATATTTTATAATAATAAAAAGATAGAACACGATTGTATGTAACAGCATGAAAATTAGAGAGTGAAGGAAGATGGGTATAGAGAAGGGAGAAGAAGATGAACTAGCATAAAAGTAGATGTAGACGAGGAAAATAAAAACAGATGGAGACGTAAAAGATTAATAAAATTAGACGAGGAGACTGGAAGAGGAGAAATCAAAAACGAGAAGATGGAGGACGAGACTAATTACAGTAAAAGAGAAAGATGGACGAGAAAGAGAATATGGAGGAAGAAGCGAATAGATTGTGAAGAAGTTGAAGTTTTAGCAGAAGAAGATGAGATATAAGATAGACGAGAGGAGAAAGAAAAGTTGCACGAAATAAAAATGGATGAGAAAAGGAAAGAAAGAAAGACGGACGAGAAGTAGAAGAACTGGAATAAAGTGGGCGAGAAGATGGAAGAGGGGAAATTTGGACGAGAAAGAAATCAACGAGAGAACGATTGACGAAAAAAACATGAATTACGGAAGATGGACGTGAAGACTGTTTATAGGAAGTCGAGAGGAAATTGGACGAAAAGATGATGGACGAGAGGAAGTTGAACGAAAAGAATATGGATTACAGATTGGACGGAAGAAGATAGAAGAGAAAGAAATGTACTAAAGAAAGATGAATTATAAAAGATGGACCGGAGGATGATGGACGATATGAAGGAAAAAAAGAGTAAGATGGATTGTAGAAGATGGACGAGAAAATTATAAACGAGAGGAAGACGGACTACAGGAATATATATGAGAGAAAGAAGGACTAGAGGAAGATGGGAAGGTAGATGAGAGGAAGATGCATGAGGGGAAGATGGATGAGAGGAAAATGAATGAGAAGAAAATGGACGAGAGGAAGATGGAGGATAGGAACATATATGAGAGGAAAAAGGACGAGAGGAAGATGGACGATAGGAAGATAGAGGAGAGGAAGATGGATGAGAGTAAAGATGGACGATAGTAAGATAGATGGAGAGGAAGATGGACGAGAGGAAGAAGATGGAGGAAGAAGATAGAGGAAGATGGATGATGTAAGATGAGAGGAAAATGGATGAGAGGAAGATGGACGATAGGAAGATGGATGAGAGGAAGATGGACGATAGGAAGATGGACGATAAAGATAGATGAGAGGAAGATGGACGAGGAAGAAGATGGACGAGAGGAAGATGGACGATAGTAAGATAGATGAGAGGAAGCCGGACGAGAGGAAGATAGATGAGAGGAAGACGGACGAGAGGAAGATGGATGATAGTAAGATAGATGAGAGGAAGACGGACGAGAGGAAGATGGACGAGAGGAAGAAGATGGAACATAGTAAGATAGAGAGAGGAAGATGGACGAGAGGAAGATGGACGATAGGAAGATAGATGAGAGGAAGAGGGACGAGAGGAAGATGGACGATAGTAAGATAGATGAGAGGAAGAAGATGGACGAGAGGAAGATGGACGATAGTAAGATAGATGGATGAGAGGAAGACGGACGAGAGGAAGATGGACGATAGAAGATGGATGAGAGGAAGAGACGAGAGGAAAAAGGACGAGAGGAAGATGGACGATAGGAAGATAGATGAGAGGAAGACGGACGAGAGGAAGATGGACGATAGTAAGATAGATGAGAGGAAGACGGACGAGAGGAAGATGGACGAGAGGAAGATGGACGATAGGAAGATAGATGAGAGGAAGATGGACGAGAGGAAGATGGACGATAGGAAGATAGATGAGAGGAAAAAGGACGAGAGGAAGATGGACGATAGGAACATAGATGAGAGGAAGATGGACGAGAGAAGAAGATGGAGGAAGACGGATGAGAGGAAGATGGACGAGAGGAAGATGGACGATAGTAACATAGATGAGAGGAAAAAGGACGAGAGGAAGATGGACGATAGGAAGATAGATGAGAGGAAGATGGACGAGAGGAAGATGGACGATAGTAAGATAGATGAGAGGAAGATGGACGAGAGGAAGATAGATGAGAGGAAGATGGACGAGAGGAAGATGGACGAGAGGAAGATGGACGATAGGAAGATAGATGAGAGGAAGACGGACGAGAGGAAGATGGACGAGAGGAAGATGGAGATGGAGTAAGATGAGAGGAAGACAGACGAGAGGAAGATAGATGAGAAGAAAGATGGACGAGAGGAAGATGGACGAGAGGAAGATGGACGATAGTAAGATGGACGATAGTAAGATGGACGATAGTAAGATAGATGAGAGGAAGATGGACGAGAGGAAGATAGATGAGAGGAAGATGGACGAGAGGAAGATAGATGAGAGGAAGATGGATGAGAGGAAGATGGACGAGAGGAAGATGGACGATAGTAAGATAGATGAGAGGAAGACGGACGAGAGGAAGATAGATGAGAGGAAGATGGACGAGAGGAAGATGGACGAGAGGAACATAGATGAGAGGAAGATGGATGAGAGGAAGATGGACGAGAGGAAGATGGACGATAGTAAGAGAGATGAGAGGAAGACGGACGAGAGGAAGATAGATGAGGAGAAGATGGACGAGAGGAAGATGGACGATAGGAACATAGATGATAGGAACATAGATGAGAGGAAGATGGATGAGAGGAAGATGGACGAGGGGAAGATGGAAGATGGAACATAGATGAGAGGAAATGGACGGAAGATAGTAAGATAGATGAGAGGAAGATGGACGAGAGGAAGATAGATGAGAGGAAGAAGGGCGAGAGGAAAATGGACGATAGGAAGATAATTGAGGGGAAAATGGACGAGGAGGAGATGGGTTAGAAGAAGATAGACGAGAGAAAGTTGGAGGAGAATAGGATGGACGAGATGAAAGAGGACGAGAAGAATATGGTTTACAGAAGAGGAACGAGAAGAAGTTGAACGAGAGCAAGATGGGTGAGAGAAAGATGGACGAGAGGAAGTTAACGGGAAGAGGATGGACGAGAAAAATATGGATTGTATAAGGTGGACGAAGCTGGTCGAGAAGGAAATAAGTGAAAATAATATGGATAAGAAGATGATGGAAGAGAAGGCGAATTACATATAACTAGATTTCATTTTGTTATTATTATTATTATTATTATTATTATTATTATTATTATTATTATTATTATTATATTATTAATTGTTTATTGTTGCTATATTTCTGGCATTTTTATATTTGCTATTGTCCTAATGCTGGTTGAGTGGAAGAGAAGGTTTTATGGCCTTAACTCTGCCAGTAGAAATAAATCTACTAAATAAAATGAATAAATAAAGACGATGGACAACAGGCTTTTGAATAACAAACAGATGGATGAGAGAAAGAGGGAGCAGAAGAAGATAGTCAAAAAGATAAACAAGAAAATGGACGAGAAGACGGACGGATTACCTATCATGAAATGTTTTTGTCACTTACGTACTTCATTACACCCACTGGGTTTTTACCACAAAATTACTGAAGCATTTTCACAGCTTTGGTTACCGTCCGCCATTTTTAAACAAAATTTGATGATTACATATTGTTCAGGTAGTGACGTATTTTGTAGTGACACAGCTTATAAGCTAACGATAAACAGACAAACACGTTCCCACGTTCACATGTCTTTTAACAGTACGTATTACACAGTTCTTAAGTATATTGTGTATTGTGTTCTGGAGTAGCTACATTAGTGTCGTAAGTTTAACTGTCCACGATAATTTTCGCTGCACTAAGCATTACATAAATTCTTACAGGTTTCATTACAATTGGATAATTTTCAAAAGTTACTCGTGATAATTCACACATATTTATGCAACAATCTTTCGGAAAGGAAATCTTAACATGGAGAAGGAGGGGTAGGAAGGTTGCAGGAGTCCGAGTATAGAGCTAAGGGTGAGTAGTGAAATTTCCCGGAAAGTTTACGGTAACGCTGGGAGGTAGGATAAGAGAGGATCCCTGGATCTTGTTTGTTCCTAGCTCTACAACACGCAATGTAGATCTACGGTGATTTCTTTATAATGGGCCATCCCATCCCTCTACCAGCTCTCGAAACTAGAAAGCAGTACAGAGAGGGAATGTGTGTAAACTGTTGGCGGCATCGTTCAGGTTAACAAGTTTTAACAATACACTTTCGTATTCTGATAATATTCAGTTAAACTGTACCTTCGTCGTAGGCAAAACAATATACTGTAGCCTATCATATCGATTGTGATGAACAGCAACCTCATATTATGTAAAAAATATGAATGAAATAAAACTTCACTTGATCCCTAGCGCAGAAATTTTTTCGAATCTTCTGCAAACACATCTTAGAACAAGGCATGGATATTATAAACTCCACAACAAAAATTTTAATATTCTTTCATCAGACGTTTCTTAGTTTTTAAGATACAGTATTTACATGTTTTTTTTTTCACTCTCCTGTAAAACTGATTTTTTCGACAATCGAGGTTGCTGTCCAACACCATCGATATATTACATCACGTCACGTCACGTCACGCCATATATCATATCATATCATATCATATCATATCATATCATATCATATCATATCATATCATATCATAGGCTCATATCATATCATATCATATCATATCATATCATATCATATCATATCATATCATATCATATCATATCATATATCACATCATATCATATATCATATCATATCACATCACATCATACCATGTCATATCATCATATCATATCATATCATATCATATCATATCATATCATATCATATCATATCATATCATATCATATCATATCATATCATATCATATCATATCATCATATCATATCATATCATATCACATCACATCACATCATATCATATCATGTCATATCATATATGATATATATCATCATATCATATCATATCATATCATATCATATCATATCATATCATATCATATCATATCATATCATATCATATCATATCATATCATATCATATCATATCATATCATATCATATCATATCATATCATATCATATCATATCATATCATACCATATCATATCATGTCATATCATATCATATCATATCATATATCATATCATATATCATATCATATCATATCATATCATATCATATCATATCATATCATATCATAATCATATCATATCATATATTATGTATCATATCGAATCGTATCTTATCGTTTCGTATCATATCATCATAATCGAAATGAACGTCATAACATGATCCTTGAGCTCCTCTCATTAGCTAAGCTTGTAGATGAAGTAGGAATCTTCCTATCATAAAGAATTTATAGTGACAGAGAAGGTGGGGAATTTCTGACAGTTGTTCAATGATATTTAGAAAACACAGTGGTGAATTTTTTTATTTTAGACACGGTGTATTAGATGCGGAGATATCCAGAGTTTCGGAGATACGGCCCAGAAAAGAGAATTCTATATATTGGATCCAGCACAATAATCGGAAACAATTCCGAATCTTTTTATAAGCCTATTATATTTCTCTTTGTTTGAGAGGCGAAAAGTCTAAAATATCTCGCAACATTTGGCAAATTGTAAAAATTTTAATTATTACATCACAACAGATACTTCAAAGCAGACACTGTTTGTTAAAATGTGCCTTATTACTAGAAACTAGGCTTTTGTATACGGTACCGGCACTAAAACTGAAAAATGTCACCGAATATATCAGAATGGATTTGATATATTTTTGGTTTTCAGGCCATGTTCACAATACTCTGAGAGCCTCCGAAGTGGCTCAGGGCGGTAGCACGTTTGCCTGCTGATCCGGAGTTGCGCTCGGGCGTAGGTTCGATTCCCACTTGAGTTGATTACTTGGTTGGATTTTCCGAGGCTTTCCCCAAACGTAAGGCGAATGTCAGGTAATCTATGGCAAATCCTAGGTCTCATCTCGCCAAATACCGTCCCGCTATCACCAATTCCATCGCTAAATAACCTAGTAGTTGCTAGAGCGTCGTTAAATGACCAATTAAAAAACATTCTGAGATCTAAAGACGAAGAGCTGAGTCACAAAAACTGGAGAATGCGTCTAGCGAAATGCGCTTGCTAATTTTTTAACCCTTACTTGCCTGACGGTACTTAGAAGTACCGTGATTTATTTTGCATACTGGAAGATCTGGAAGAATAATAAATCGCCAGAAATTACGTGCAACCTGATAAATAAAATCCATCAAGGATACTGACAGTACTGTACATAGAAATACGACCTTTTAAAAAATAAAAATAAAAAAATAAATAAATAAAAAAATAAAAAATTTCTGAAAAAATTACTGCATGTTTTGAATTCATATTCTAACAACATTCACTAAAGAAAACGGATTTATTTTAATTGTTTCTTATGTCCGGCAACAAAGGGTTAACTGACTGTTCGGACTGTTCTATTGAACTTGTGTCTGAAAAGTGATTACTACCAACTGTAATGACCCCACAAGTCTACGAGACAGAAACTGTAGATAATTGTAGTGAATGGCACAAACTTCGTCCGCGACTAATTACGCGATCACTAAACATTTTCATATACGGAGGACAGGTAGTTGCTTTGGACATTAGCAGAATTAAACAAATAGCCACTGCACTCCGCAAATTACTGGTCCTATTGACTGAAACTTAATTGAGCAAACAATTAATACTTTTCCGCAATGTTTTAAATTAAAGATATGGTTCTATAATGAAAGCTTTATTCTTATAAATTGTTTCATTACTGTCTTATAAATTGCGTATTTTAAGCGGTGTCAAGTCTAAATTGAGATACCAATCGCATGTATAAAATTTAATTATGCTTTTAAAGTTTTTATGTTGTAATACTAAGTTGATTGTGATTTTTATGCTTGTATTGTTAGAAAAATTCTATATTACTCACCTTCCTACAGCAGCCGTGGCGAAAATGCGACTCACGAGCACATTGTGGCTCGCAATGATAGTTGTGCATTTCCTTTGCTTCTTACCTCCCACAACCCCCACCCTCTCAGTTACTGCAGTCAAACTCCGTTCCATTTGCATTTGTCTCTGACCTGCGAGTGGCGTATCGTCGCAATGTCTCTCTCGAAACCATGTACCTCTATAAAAACGAAAGTTTCAAGTAGATGGGAGGACGAATTTTTTTGCTGACAATATGATGATAATATTAAATGTATGATTTGTTCACAAATATTACGAGGAAAACGGTTGTATAACATAAAACGGCATTATAAGTTACTACATGTTACTGCTGAAATATTAAAAGGTTGTGTTATTATTATTATTATTACTATTATTATTATCATCATCATCATCTCTGTACGTCGATCTTTTTTCAGCAGATGTACGACTAATGCGGTTAGATCTTCAATTGAAACTCACTGATTTACAACGTGATGTTAAATGAAAGCTAGATGTAAGGACTTGACAAATGTTGAACTTTTCAAATCTTTGCCAAAAAATAAATATCTGAATCTTCGTTCTTTCGCTTGCTCCTTTGAAGCCATGTTCGCTACAACTTACGTTTGTGAAAAATTATTTTCAACAATGAAAATAGTAAAAACCAAATTTAGATCACGACTGACAGAGAAATGTACCTTCGTGATCAACTACGACTGGCAGTAAGTGACATAATCCCTGATTTTGAAACTCTGTCGCAGAGACATTCTGAAGACAGTTAATTTTAGGTTGTAATAATGTGTCCTATGTTTTCTTGTTCATTTCTTTCTTCGTTAAACGTACTAAACATTAGTTTAGTAGCTTTGTACTATATATAATTTTATTTACGTGCTTGATGTAAGGAAAATGAAAATCCGTTAATAAGTCAGAAGTTGCTTTACTTCCCCTTCGGGTGTCCGCCTCCCTCCATAGGTGCTATGCACGTTGCAAGTTACACAGTGGCTCGGGGCATGATTGCATTTTGGCCACGGCTGTCCTACAGTATCGACTGCCAAAGAAAGCATCCTATGATTTCTATTCGGAACTTTCTTGTTTTTGCTTCAGGTTGAACGGAAAACGAAGGAGGAATGTTGGATATTACAGAACCCTTTTCAATTTCACTAAGTAAGCATTATACCCTTCCGAATAAGGGATGTAAACATGTTGGGCGACGGGCCGTGGAGCCGGGGGCGGGGGTTGAAGCTCGTCCCCAAAGTGGAGTACTTACAAGAGCCCGGGGGTTGGATAGGAAGATACTCTGTCGGAGCGTTTATACTGCATTATGGCACATGTCGACCCGAGCTCTCTATGTATATTTCCACATAAAATATTCAGTTATATATCCACCTTGCGAATGGTTATTGATGTGGAGTTGTAAGAAATTTTCTTCCCTTTTTTAGAGAGATAAAATGAAATGACGGGGCGGAATTTTATTAGGGGATAAGGGGTGAGGAGAGAGTGGGGGAGTCTTCCGATAGATTGAACACTACTAAGTCAGTATTAAAGGCAAAGAAAAAGGGAAGACGCTTTCTCTGGACTTTCATATGTGGCCATGCATGCTGCCTCCAACGCTAGAAGTTTTTGCCGAAAAAGAGTCTCACAACTGATTTACCTGTTATGGCAACAATGGCTATGTAGGACTAAGAATTAATCTTACGTAGATTCTTCGCCCAACAGTGCATATACAGGGTGTTTCCGGGCTAGTGTTACAAACTTTCAGGGATGATGGGGAAGGGCACATGTATCAATTTTGAAATAATAAACCCTGGTCCTGAAATGACGAGTCGAAAGTTACAAGCAAAAATAGTTCTGTGGAAATGAATAATTATAGTCCTCTGTACACCTTATTTATGTGTATTTATCTGTACATCTTACACATGCTGTATTCATCTGACGTTGTTTACGTTGTCTACTTACAATATTCCATTCAGTGCGCTGTCTGATGGATGGGGACAGGAAACTACACTAAAGCAATGCAGATAGCGTAATGTGTAACGGACATGGTCGGTCCTGATATGCACGTCTGTAGACAATAGTGTATGTGTACAAGTTGCAGTGTCAGTCGATCGGCCCTAGTGAAATGGAGGAGTACACGAGAGCGGAATATGCAGACCTGATTTTCGAATACGGATGAGCCAATGGGAACAGTAGTCAAGCTCACAGATTGAATCGGTCCAAGTACCCACGTAGGAGACATCAGGCCCATACCATCTTTCCACGACTATTCCAAAGGTTAAAGGAAGGAGGGCACGTGGTGCCAAATTACAATTCCATTTCCACAGAACTATTTATGCTTATAACTTTCGACTCAGTCATTTCCGGACCATGGTTCCTGATCTCAAATTAATATATGTGCTCTTCGCCATCATCCCTGAAAGTTTGTAACACTAGCCCGGAAACACCCTGTATACTGTGGAATCCCGGTCATCAAGTCACTCAATTGAGTGCACTCCTTGTATAATGGCAGTTGACTTAATATATGTCAACATATATGTCGAACTTGAAGTAAGACCACAAAGGAAAAAACACTAGAGGAGCGGGGTTCGATTCGGTACTGTGAATTAACTTCGGCGTAGCTCAGTGGGTAGGGCGCTTGGTACATAAAACCAAGGACCCGGGTTCGATCCCAGGCACTGGAGCGAATTTTTCTCCTCTAATAACCATTGTTACTGTAATAGATAAATTCTGTAGGACTAAAAAATAATCTTTACGTAAATAACATTTCTTTGTAGTATACTTTAATAAAACTACCATAGCCCCACTAGCTACCTCACCTCTTGCTGCTCAGTCCATCGTCTATTTAATACTTAATTACCCTATCTTGTTTTTGCTATTCATTATTTACTCACTAGTTCACATATACAAGGTGATTCACAATGATTTACCGTCCCTTACTGAGCAGAAAAATGTCACATAATTTGTCCTAATCTTAATATTTTCAGAGTTATACTAATTTTAAATTGTTTGTAAAATAACATTATTCTTGAGTTTTAGGGGTAAAAGAATATTACAGATAAAGAATGAACTATTCAGGAGTATCATTACTTTAATTAGCTACTATTCTGAAGCTAAAAATGTGCTGTGAATTCCATAATTGCTTCGGACAGATTTTTTTTCGATTTTTAACTACATTTTCTTACGCTTTATCCAACAATTGTTACAAATCACGCCATTCTTGTACATTCTTTAAGACTGTACATTAGGATGCATAATTAAATGTAAAGAATCAAGTTCCTAAAATCGTATGATTTGTAACGATTTTTGTGATAAGTGCGTAAGAATGATGTCTTTTTAGTTAAAATCAGAAAAACAAAATCTGTACAAAGCAACTGACAACACATTTTTATCTTCAGAACACTAGCTAATAAAAAAAGTGATACTTGTGTATAGTTCATTCTCTATTTGTAATATTCTTTTACCATTAAAAATAAGAAAAAAATATTTTACAAACAACTTCAAATTAGTGTAACTTTGAAAATATTGAGATTAGGACATGTTTATATAACAATTTTTGCTCAGAATGTCTTCGGAAATAAGCTCCATATCACTCTGTATATCTTACTATTTGTACCAGTTCACTTCCATAACCGATTCGTTATTCAGTTCACTATTCGCTATAATAACTTATGTAGGATTCACCATCAAGTTCACACCTGTGGAGTAACGGTCAGCGAAACCAGGTGGCCCGGGTTTTTGTCGGGGCAAGTTATCTGGTTGAGGTTTTTGACAACTGTGAAAAATTGACAATTAAATATCTGATAAATATCACTGACTTTTACATTGATTAGGCCTATTAATATTGAAATCAACCGGGTTTTCCCTCAACCCAATACGAGCAAATGCTGAGTAACTTTCGGTGTTGGACCCCGGACTAATTTCACTGGCATTATCACCTTCATATCATTCAGACGCTAAATAATCTAGATGTTGGTACAGCGTAGTAAGATAACCAAATAAAATAAAAATACACCATCAAATAATTCCTAATAATGTTGCTCAAGGTTAGTTTAGAATAATATGTTGCAGTACTCAGAATATAAATACTCCACCTGTCCTATTTCGTACATCAAGCAGAAGATCAAGCACACAACTACACTCAAGTGGAATACATACTAGGAACTCTAGTGTTAAAGGCTCTGTGACCAAGAAATTATTCTTTCCCAATGTACAAGACAGACTATGTTGCAGTCAGAATATATAAAATATTTATCTCAACTTAATATGACTTCTTTTACACCCAATTTATGACCGGCCATGGAAAATTCGGTTCCTACTTTGAAAGATTTAGGATCAAAAGTGCAGAAGAATCTCTCTCTGTGCATATGCAAAGAGAATCAGACTGTTGAACATTTGATTTTCACTGTCCAGTGTTCTGTTGAAAGGAGTGTTGAAAGGAAAAGACACTTTTAAGATATCATATCTCGGATTGCAATTTAAATTACTCCACACCCCTTTACCATTTTCTTAGAAAAAAATGTTGTTACAAACAATTCACAGAGTTTATACACCACATCCACGCAAGACTGTAGCTGTTAATTGTATATAAATTAATGATGTTATAAAATCCTAATGCACTATGTAAAACAAGGTGTCTATCTTTGGGACATAATAATAGTAATAACAATAATAACTATGTTTGTATTATAGATTTTACTATTGTTGAGTATTTGATGACAGGTATATAGTTTGTAACCATAAGTAATTTTGTTTTTATTTTTCTTTACTATTGCAAACCAACTAGATAATAGGTGATTTATTTGTAACTAAGCCAATTCTGTGCATTATCTCATTACTATTGCCTAAAATTATGTATAAAATCACAAGTTAATGTAATAATCTTGCAATTTCTCTACACCTTCGATTATAATTTCTAATTTTATTTCATTTTGTTTTAACTGAAAGTAATTATTGCATAACGTATTTAGTATTGTTTACTGTCTCTTAATTAGTGTATTTATACGGTATTGTAACTATGATTCAGACCTACTATTAATTCTTTAAAATTGTGTATTATCACTACATAATGTATTTCACATGTAACAAACTACAACCCTAATATACCAAAGGTAAAATAGGGTTTCAATATTTGGATAACAATAATAATAATATGTTGCAGTAAGACAAAGACGGTAAGAGATACGAAGTTTTGTTTGCGTTTTCTTGCGAATGAATATAAGTAACTTCAACCGATCAATATAGTTCTATTATCGATGAGCTGAAAAATGTGTTACTGTCCTAGCGTGAGGTTATATCTGTCTCTACTTTCACACATCAGTGCGTTGTGCGTCGAAACGTACTCTCTGAAGACTTGCATCCCTATCCCAGTCTCGTTGTTCTGACGATATATTCATTCCTTCCTTCAGTACACACACCTAGCGTGCCGTGTGTCAATAGACATCCCAAGTCTTGACGACCCTGGCTCAGCACTCTGTTACTTTTTCTACTCCACCGTAGGCTCGTATGTCCCTAGTGAAAGTATCTCCATCTGCGTGCCAAACCCTTTCGAAGGGGCATCCAAAAGAATGGAAGAACACGGTTGGATGAAGATAGGAAAGAGGAAGACTAGAGAAAAAGATAAAATGTGTAACTAACAAGAAATAAGCAACAAAAATAATAAAAAGGCAATAAATTCGTGAAAGATACATTAAAAAAATCAAGAACATCTTATTTTAGAGCTAATTATACAACGAATGATGAACCATTAGAACGAATATATCGTGTGAAAGATGTAGATCTCGGTGTAAATATTAATCATAATTTTACTTTCCATAGTCACATATTTGATGGAACAAATGATCGTTTAAAAAATCTTGGATTTATTATGATTAGAGCCCGGATATTAAGGCATATATACAGGGATATCATTTTATTTTTACTAATATTTTTAATATTAACCTGGCTATACATTTAGAGAACCGGAAACACAGTTTGCTACACCCTTCCACGACTGTAGTTCGATGATACTGGCGTAAAACACAAACAAATCACTTTACTAGGAAATATCGCGATTTTGAGTTCGATAATTTTCATTAGGTTTTTGTTTAATCAAAATACAGTAGTTTATTAAGAATAACTGTTTTTACTCACGAACTGAGTTATCCATGCGAACGTATTCATTATGCAGTGTATATTATACTGTCTACAGCACATTAGCGTACAATATAGAGAAAGAAGTTAAATTGAAATATAATCATAATATAAATATTTAAACACATTTTTGAAAATGGTGGCCGTTCATTTCGATACAGGCTTCAGTTCTTTTGTGCATATTATCGCACTATAGACTATTGCATCTAATTCCAATTGGCAGTTTCGTACTTCGTACTAGTAACTCATGTTGAAATAATTCTGTACCTACTCTATAAAAGAGTACCTTACGTACTGTAAATTAAATCGTCACTTCTGCCCGACCCGCACAGATAAAATTACTCAGACATGCTATCTACTGTCCGTCCAAGTGTTTATGTCGCAGGGTCGTAGAAAGGGGGGAAATCACGTAACAGTTAATTACTTAACGAGGCCCTTTTATTTAAGTTATTTTAAACAGTTGTATAATATTACGTAGAGGTCCAATTCCTAACAGAAATTAATGTTTTCAGAAAAGAGCTAAGACAGCCCAGCTTAGAGGGGCGAGGAGAAGCAGGTGGGGGAAATCGGGATGCGACGTAGGCAAACGGACAGTAGGCTCTACCTGTGCGAAAATATGATTCAATATTGAAAGCTCTTTCATCACTGGAAAACTCGAACATATTTCTGGAACGTATTATACTCATTAACTCAGTGCTGTTTACTATATGCGGCCTTGATTCTGTGTGGAGGACAGTTGGAATTTCATTAGTAGAAGGGTTGAGATTGAAGTACATCCAAAAACTCAGGTACAATAAAAATTGAAATAAAAATAAAATGATGTCCTTGTAGCAGTTAAAATAGGCAGGCAAAAAGGACAATAAAACGTAAAAAAGGGCACAACAATCTTCGAAAAAGGCATTATAAATCTTAAAAAGGCATAATATATTTTAGCAATAAATTTAAATTATATCAACATAACTCAGATATTTACTTCGTAGGTGACACATATTGACTAATAGAAAACTTTTTTTCGTGATTAACTGTCTTTTCACAAACCTTATATAACAATACAGTTCCATCGATTGAAAACACATTGACACCAAATTCACTAACGTAGGCATGAAGTTTACTTTGCAATGGTTTACTGAATATATAGCTAGAATGCTAACCGATCTTATACCTTCTGTCACCCGACAATAACTGACTGACTGTTTCTGACTCTAATTTCTTTCTCCTACAATAATAAACACGTGTAGCACAAAATTGTAACAATAAGATTTGAAAATATGAAGGCGACAATAATATTTAAAATTATAAATCTGATTGTTGGTATCGTGAAGACATGACGATATATTTGTAACTGTGGATTGTCGACCATTATTCACATTACACTAACGGTATTATAAATAAATTTATTTTATTTACTATTTTTAGTAAAGTTAGTCATTGTTTCAAATATTTATGTTTATACACATTGCATTACAATTAATTAGAAAATAAAGCAAATAAACAAGAAATATTGCTTTAAAATGACAAAAAAGGCATTTATTAGTAAAAAAAACACCTTAAAAAGGCAAAATAGGCAAAATAAAAATTTGCCCTATCGCTTTGATTTACACCAAATCACATTTATATCTATGCAAATGATGATTTACTTCCACCCAGTAAAAAAGGCATTTTGCCAAACATCTGGGCTCTAATTATTAGAAATTCAAAAAATTTTCAAAACATTTCAACTTTCACACTTCTTTCCAATTCAGGTGATCAGAAGCAAAGGGTTATAAGTGCACTTATGTTATTTTCTATAAAATGTGATTAAATGTTACTAAGCATTCGTAAATTCCTGAAATTTAAATTTTAAATGTTAATGTGCGATGTGGTTAAAAGATATACAGATGTGATAGCGAGATGAGTTGTGAGGATTCGCCAAAGAATTACCTGATATTAATAGTAAAACCGCGTTACAAAAAACACTACAAATTTACAAAGTACAGTACAATTTTGCAAATCTAATCTTTCAGGTAAAGCTCCCTGTAAAGCAGATTTGAATAATTTCAAGGAAAAAATTGTCCTGGGGCCGGGTATCGATCCCGGGACCTCTGGTTGAACGTACCAGCGCTCTACTAACTGAGCTACCCGGGAACTCCACCCGACACCGTCTCAACTTTTTCCTTTATATTCACACAACTCGCATGGGCTGACGAAATGCCAGAGACCCACATCGAGTGCACACAATCTCTGTGTGACTTGGAATTGTGGTTTTCTGTTAACGTATACAGTGACGTATATATTATGCAAATCTAGTCTTTCAGGTGAAGCTCCCTGTAAAGCAGATTTGAATAATTTCAAGGGAAAAATTGTTCCGGGGCCGGGTATCGATCCCGGGAACTCTGGTTGAACGTACCAGCGCTCTACCAACAGAGCTACCCGGGAACTCCACCCGACACCGTCTCAAGTGAAGTACAGTACAATTTTACACACAAAACTGAATAAGATAATAATATAATATAAACAAAAGGTAAGCAGAAATCAGACATAATATATAACATACAGAAAGAAAAAAACATAACAAAATGTGAACAGCAGATCAAAATAAATGAGACATACAAAAATAAAAACATAAGACAATTAGTGATAATAATGATAATAATAATAATAATAATAATAATAATAATAATAATAATAATAATAATAAAATAGTGAAGTACAAAGCATACCATGAATACAATATTTTTA
Source organism: Periplaneta americana (assembly GCA_025594305.2). Taxonomy (NCBI): domain Eukaryota; kingdom Metazoa; phylum Arthropoda; class Insecta; order Blattodea; family Blattidae; genus Periplaneta; species Periplaneta americana. The sequence continues at coordinate 170,565,072 of JAJSOF020000003.1, read as the reverse complement.
TGTATACACAGTAAGGGAAATTATGATTTTATATATAGTTCAAGTTATCACATTGTAGTAGGTTACACCATTATCGAAAAATATGAAAACAAAAAGATAAAATAAGTTAAATATCATTAGAATATCCTAAAAAAATGTGAATACGAGGAAACATGCAATACAACACTTATGATAACAGTAAGCTAGTTTGGCAACTCGTCACAACTCGTCTAACTGGACTTGAAAGATTTCAATGTTCGGCAGCCCTTGACTTCAGGCGGCAGAGAGTTCCAGTGACGAGAGGTAGCAACAGTGAAAGATGAGGAATACAAAGATGATGTGAGAAGTGGAATTTCTAGCGTGTTAGCGCGTTGTGATCGAGTATTAATATTATGATAGCGATAGAAATATTCAACTTACGATTTGAGAAAACCTTGGAAAAATACAAACCAGTCAATCAGTAGAAGCAGCATTCGAACCAACGCCCGATTGCAGCACGGGTCCTGTTTGATGATGATGATGATGATGATGAGTAATGATATCAAATATGACGAGAACGACAGCGACTATGAAGACGACGACAATAAAAATAAATACTCTCAAACGCGGAGGCAATAATAGAAACAAGGAAGGAGATACACAGGCGCAACTGGTAAATTAATACAGCTCCTCGTTATAGCGTGGGTTGTTGGTTCCAGTTCGGTTGGGAAAACATCATTCTATCAATAAATCGAACAGAAGTCTGTCCGTGGAACAAGAGGGGACAAGTTCTCAGAGAGGCAAGCGCCCTCCACCCCTACAAAGCAAAATTTGCAATCTTTTTGCACTTATATTTCTTCCCTGATCCCTACTCTCGTCTCCATGGAGACGCCTGCCGGGTAACATACACGCGAAGCCACTTGGACGGACTGACCTCTTGTGCTCTTCCCCCTATAAACTTGGAAATTGAAAAATGAGGAAATTATTTCCGTCATCCTACAGCTCAGAAAGACTCGTGCTACGGTAACACACCGGGTGTTTGTGCGGAAAAAAACAAGTCCAACCACCTGTGTGTGTTTGTGTAGGACTAAAGGTCAAGCAATAAAACTATTCAACAGATATTGCAGTGGACTCTCCTAAGTTCGACAAAACAGAATTGAAAGTTCAGTCCAATAAGGATGGTGGGTGTGGCAGGTGAAATAAATACAAATTCTTATTGGTTATCTATCAACGAATACAGTACTGTACTTGCATTTCCTACCCGCTCCGAGACTTGTGTATGCGCTTCTAGTACCACAGTGGGTTTCGACAGTTCTGTCTCACAAACGGCACAATTCTCAAATAGAAAAAGAAGATAAGATACATTAAAGATTATATATTACAGTTGTATGAACACTAATAAATACAGGGACATCATTTTATTTTTACTAACATTTCTAATATTAACCTGGCTATACCTTTGGATCAACAGGAGAACAGGAAACACCGTTTGCTACCCCCTTCCACGATTGGAGTTCGATGACACTGGCGTAATATACAAACAAATCACTTTACTAGATATAGGAGAGAAGAAAAGTAATTCATCCATTTACGTAAACTAGGAAACATCGCGATTTTGAGTTTGATAATTTTCATTAGGTTTTTGTTTAATCAAAATACAGTACAGTATTCACAATAAGTGTTTTTACTCACGAACTGATCTGTCCATGCGAACGTATTCATTATGCAGTGTATATTATACTGTCTACAGCACATTACCGTACACTATAGGGAATAAACTTAAATTGAAAAATAATCATAATATGGATATTTAAACACATTTTTGAAAATGGTGGCCGTTCATTTCGATACAGGCTTCAGTTCTAATGTGCGTATTATCGCACTATAGACTATTGTACCTAATTCCATTTACCAGTTTCGTCCTTAGTACTAGTAACTCATGTTGAAATAATTCTGTACCTACTCTAAAAGAATACCTTACGTACTATAAATTCAATCTTCACTTCTGCCCGATCCGAAAAGATAAAATTACTCAGACATGCTATCTGCTGTCCGTCAAAGTGGTTATGTCGCAGGGTCGTAGAAAGGGGAAATCACGTGACAGTTAATTACTTAACGAGACCCTTTTATTTAAGTTATTTTAACAGTTGTATAATATAACGCAGATGTCCAATTCCTAACAGAAATTAATGTTCTCAGAAAAGAACTAAGACAGCCCAGCTACTAGCCTTTACAGAGAGGTGAATAGAAGCTGGTGGCAGAAATCGGGATGCGACGTAGGCAAATGGACGACAGTACCTGTGCGAAAATATGATTCAATATTGAAAGCTCTTTCATCACGGAAAACGCGAACATATTTTTGGAACGTACTGTTTACTATGGCCGTAAGGCTACTATGACTGTATATGCGGTCTTGGATCTGTGTGAGGACGGTTGAACTTCATTAGTAGAAGGGGTGGGAGTGAAGTACATTAAAAAACTCAGGTACAATAAAAATTGAAGTAAACATAAAATGATGTCCCTGTACAATAAAATTATTAAAGAAATTAGTAATAGACATGTTTCGGAGATGCTTCTCCATCTTCAGTGACTATTTACCACGACGGATGGTTCAGGTGATCGAACCATCCGTCGTGGTAAATAGTCACTGAAGATGGAGAAGCATCTCCGAAACATGTCTGACTATTACTAATTTCTTTAATAAGTTTATTGTATTTATGTGTTCATATAACTGTAATATGCAGTATAATCTTTAATGTATCTTATCAAATCTATGAACACTGTATAACTGACCTAACATATGTGTTTTATCTTTAAATAAGAAAAAGAAGAGTTCATTAATTTAAAATCAGTGATCAATATGAATGTCCTAATGAATAAAATATTCTGTTTTTCTTTAACAAAAGTATCACTACAAGACACAGAACCAATTCCCATTCAAATGACAAACCCATTTCTTAGTGCCCGTATAGGGGCGTGTCTAATTCTGCTACGTAAGCAATTGAACTATAGGATGTCGAACTTAAGAGCTTCCACTGTACATCAAATTGTTCCTTTTTGCGTATTTTTTTTTTTTACGTACGAGTAATTTCCAGTGTGGATCCAAGAAATGAAGGTATTTGTCATAAACCAAATATGTAGTTCTTCATTACAGAATTTGATAGAGACTAGTATTGTGATATTCCAAAATTTAAATATTTCACAATAAGGTACGCAATAATATAAATTCAAATTTTTTACTGCATCTGTGATCTGCTGGTCAGCATGCTAGCTTCTAAAAGGTGTGGAGTGACAGCGTTTTGTTGTCATAGCTTCGAACTGTGACAGCTCCGGAAAAATCGCTGTGACATGTAGCAGCGATTTTGTGTTAACGGCGTTGTATCAACTACGAGGTTATTTAGGGTAGATGGGATTGGTGATAGCGAGATGGTGTTTGGCGAGATAAGACCGAAGATTCGCCATAGATTACTTGACATTTACCTTACGGTTGGAGAAAACCTTGGAAAAACCCCAACCAGGTAATCAGCCCAAGCGGGAATCGAACCCACGCCCGAGCGCAACTCCGGATCGGCAGGCAAGGGCCTTATCATTTGACAGTCAAACTCTAAAAGTTACAAGTTCTAAGTTTCGGAAAAGGTGTTATTTCTATTGCCATGGGGGACATAATTGAAAAATTGTAACTCCACGACATAAATCGTTTTGCATTCTGCAGCTTACGAAAACAAATTCAGTAACAATGGTACAAATAATGATTCTTAGATATTTACGAGTTGACATCTACCACATCGTTGGATTGGACGTGCTATCGTCGCTAATCTGGCCTACCGCCCTTGGCCTCCCAGGTCACCAGATTTGACACCATTTGACATTCTTTTGGAGGTACCGGTATGTGAAGGACGCAGTTTATATGCCACCTCTACCCGAATAACTTCCCGATTCATTCATAAACACAGATATGTTAACAGATATTAGCCTGGCCGAATTTGGTTTCCTTCAGCCAACCAAGTAAGCTGCGGATCAATATAAACCCTTTCCCTTCATTAAAACTTACTGTAATTGAAGTACCTTCCCCCTTTCCTTAATTAAATCCACTTATTCTTTCATTACGTGCTTTGTATGTTTACTGCCAACCATCCCTCTGGTTACTTCCATTCCCGTCAAAATTTCATCACCCTTTATTTGCTGCCTTACTTCATATTTCACTTTTTATTTTTATCTTTCTCCTCCTTTTTCTCTTCCCTTATCACTTGCTTCTTTGTGCTAATTTTCTTACTTTTTGCTTCCTTCTTTCCTTTACCCCATCTCTTTCTTGTATTTTTCCTTATTACTTTTTTACTCCTACTTCCTTTGCCATTCCTCCTTATTCTCTATTAATTTTCTCGCTTTTGTGTGAATTTACGCCTTCTTATTGATTTTCTCGTCTTTCTCTTCAATTCGTCTTATATTGTCTATCTATCGTTCTTCCTTTTCTATTGCTTCTACTAATTCTTTCTACTTTGTTTTTCTTTACCTGTTCCCCTCTATTTCAATTTTTTCTACATTTTCATGTGTCGTTCTTTATTTTTCTATTCCTCTTGATCCCGGTTTTCTTTCTTTCTTATCTTATTCGTATTTTTCTTTCCGTTATACTTGAACTTTTTCTCTCTGTTTCTACATCTTACTTCTGTTCTCTCTTCTATATCTTCATTCTTTCTTCCCCTAGGCCTATATCTGTCTTCCATCCTTTCTCATTCCTTGATTTATATTTCTTTCGTACTTTGGTTCTTTGCTTACCTCTTTCTCATATTCAATCGAAAGACCGACCCACTGACAGACCGACTGACCAACCCACCCACCCACCCACCCACCCACCCACCCAGGCCCGACTCGACTTCAACAGACACAATCCAACCAATCAACCCGAGCCGACGACACCCAATCCACCAACTCAACTTAACTCCTCACCCGAGCGGATCTGACTCAACCGAACCCAACCAGTTATTAATTAACGACCGAGTGACTAAGTATAAAGCAGGCCTGCACAAGTTTTGCGCTCTCCGACCCGGCTCACAGCTCATGAGCGGAATGCAGATACTATCTGCGCTCTGTATAAGGGTGGACTGGAAGAAGGGGTCATCTCGTACAAAATAAACACAAAAGGAAGTACTATTACGAGTGTTTATGAAATGAATTCCCGTTCAGTGTTTGCATAGCTATCTTGGACTATTATTAATTAATAAAGAAAATTATTTTGCAGAAATAATAGAAATTCTATAGCTACTTAAATGTACAACATCATTTTGTTATATTTTTATTTATCAGTACATCAAAACGAGGTTTTATGCTGTTGGCAGCTGAAAGGAACAATAGCCTACTGATCGTAATGAAACATCAGTTACAGATGTTCGATGCCTGCCTTTATTAAAGTTGATTATAGAAAACAGTTGCTCACAAATATAAATGTTGAGCCAAACATAGCAATCATTTTCACAGCCAGCCTGTGTAGTCGTGGATATTATTACTAATGTTTAGTCTTGTAAAACTCAACCAGGCTAGTAGTATTATTCAAACGATCTTTAGCTCTTAGGTCACATTGAAGATCAATAAGTTCGAGCTGTAAATCATTAAATGTTAAATGTTATGTTCCGTCTTTTAGATTCTCCATACTGTACTGTAGCAGTAGGTAAGCAACGTGAAACAGTTACTGAGAATAGGCCTACACACTGCACTCCACTACTAGTGGATAACTGAGTGGTCGTTTCCCTTTCCTCTACCCATATCAAGTCTATGTCATTCTGACGTATCTTCTTCTCAGTTTCGGTGAGCGGAAAACACGGCTCTCTCGCTCCGAAGGAGCGCGCGCGCTCGTTGAGCGCTGTTTGTGCAGGTATGGTATAAAGTAATCAAAATATAAACGAACAAACAAAAAACAAACGAACTACTAATTTTAAACAAACAAAAAGTAAACGAACTAATTCACAAACAATCTAGTCCAGAAACAAACAAATACTATAAAAAAGAACACACAAATACATTAATTAGCAAACAATCACACTATCAACAGTAGCCCCTAATATTACAGGTGCTGACAGTTTTCTAGTAATTTGAGTTTAACGAATAAATCGTCTCATGACAAGAATCATAAGTTTAAAAGCGAAATTAGACTAACGGTGAAAACTATTTTTCATATGTGAATTTCGGCTAGATATGTGAACAACTGGATCCCATTACATACGTTTATTCAGATATTTTTCTCTGTAAAATCAGAGATTTGATACATACCAGCTTCCTACAAACATGAAATTTATGAGTAAAGATTTTAAGTTATAGCCTAGTATCATAACACTTTATTGTGAAATAGGTTTTGCTTATTTTTATATTTCTTACATTCCATTTATTTCCATTTTCTATTTCAACTTACTCATTCTGTTACTCTTTATCCTCTCACTCACTTTCTATTTTTCTTTTCTCTTTATCTCATCCTCTCTAACTTCGTTTCTCTTCGCTTTCTTCATTTTCTTTTCTTTCTATCATCATTTGTCTTCCTTTTTCTCAGCAGTTTGTTTTTGCTACTCCTTTGTTGGTGTGGATAATTATTCCTTTCGCTGTCTCATTTGTTATTCTCGATGTAATTATGTTTAATTTATCTACATATTCCTTGCTTTTTTGTTCTCTGTCATCTTTTAGTACTCTTCCCCTCTTATTCATTTCGTCCTTCCTGCCTCTTTTCTTTCGCTCTCGTCGTGCTATGACGCCATCACAATGCATCCTCATGCTACGGGAACGTGACTCCGATGCTATCACGCTCTAGGAAGGCTCCGGGTTTACGACTGTGTTCGTGCAAGAGATCTCCCAATTGATTTCTGAACTTGAGGTGTAAGTAGAGATTCAGAGCAGTGCTTTGTAGTGACACAGATTTCACTTCGTGTCCTAGGAGATGAGCTAAATTGTTTGCTTAGCGATATTTGATTAGTTCTTGCAATATTGCTAATACCTAGGGTATTGTATTGTATTGTAGTTTATGCCTAGAATGAAGAAAGAATATGGAACAAGTCAAAAACTTAATACTCATAAAATCTTAATTTTAGTCACAGTCTAATGAAATATTAAATTCAGAGGCACAACTGAATGATTATTTTATTAGAAAAACACTCTAGTTTTTATCTTTTGCTGAAGATTTATTGATGTCAGATAATTCACAATCTACAGAAAAACAATATTAGTACATTTAATTTGGCCTTAAAAATTTTATGTTTTGATTACAATTTGAATATCTACAAAGAAAAAAAACTTTTCGTATTCACTCCTTTTAGGATCGATAACCCAAATGAAAGTCAAAATTTCATTCAAGATGTAAATTTGAACAGATTTCAAATTTTAGTTATCGAGGAAGTAATGAAAAGATGTCCCGACGCCGTGGGCATTATTTGTAGTTTTTTGGCATCCGCCTAGGACTCGCGTTACGGAATGCTACGCTGGTTCTAAGTCCTCATGGGGAAGAAATTTTCTCCTAGAAATTTCGAAAGTGTATGGGACCTGTGCCAACCCAGCATCGTGATTCTATTTTGGGGAGGTAAGATAGGTAGCGAAACATTAAATCAGAGACATAACGGCTGGGGAGGTCATTATTAGAAAAACGATACCTCCATTCTGCTTTTGCTGATGATTTATTGCTTCGGCATGTGGGCGTGAGGCCTACAAAGCCAATATTGGTCATGTATAAAATAGCTCTTCGATTACAATTTGGCTGTATCGCCAAAGAAAACAAAATTTTATTATTATCACAACCCAAACGAACCAAAATCTCAATCAATGATGTCAATTTAGAACAGATTTCAAATTTTAGTTACCTAGGTGTAATATTACCTATGACCAACCGAGCGATCAATAAACGAAACTCTCCAGAATTTTACAGCTCCTGGGAACAATGAAACGAACTCTAATGAAAAGAATCCGGAAGGAAACAATACTGAAATTTTATAAAACAATGGCAATATCATTGTTAACATATGGAGCCGAAAATTGGGTACTGACCGAGCGACAATGTAGAAGAACAGAGACGGCGGAGATGAGATTAAGACTTCTTGCTGATTGAAACATCAGAAGAGAAATATTGAAATTCGTGAAGTTACAAATACAAATACAAAGTGGCCATAGACTCCTCTAGACAGCAGTGGTACCAACATCTGATGAGAATGGACATAAACCGCACTCCTGTACAGATGTTCCTATATCAACAGTTGGTAGAAGGGATCTTGACAAACACAAAAAGAAATGGAGAGAACAGTTCTGATTTCCTGGAAATGGAACAGGCCTAAAGACCTAAACCATGTTGTATTTGAAGATGATGATATGATGATATGCAGAAGTTTAAGATGGACAAGACATGTAGCACATATGAGTGAATCCAGAAATTAATATAGAGTGTTAGTTGGGAGACCTGAAGAATGAAGACTTTTGGGACGCCGAGAGGAGGCCGAGACATAGATGGGAGTGTAATACTAAAATAGATTTGAGGGAGGTGTGTTATAACATTAAGGCTGGATTAATCTTGCTCAGGATGAGGACCGACGGCGCGCTTATGTGAGGGGGCAATGAAAGCTCCGGGTTCTTTACAAGACATTTGTAAGTAAGTAAGTAAGTAATTAATTGCTATTTCATAAAAATTGATGAAATGATAGCTTTTAGGTGCGAAAAAGATATTTAGCTAGTTCTCGACTTCGGGAAAACTCATTTAGAAGGTTAAATAACCAGACCGATTTCTACGAACTAATAATCTACGAACTAATAACCTACAAATAATAGAAAAGATATAAGGGGCACATTAATTGTCCACCGCTGTGGACTAACTGTTAAAATTTCTGATTGTGAAACGAGCGAATCCGACTTCAAATCCTAGTCGAGACAAATTACCTGTTTGGGATTTTTTTTCCGAGGTTTTGCCTCAACCAATTGAAGCTGAATTGCTGGATAACTCGGACTCATTTCGTCATTATTTTATTCACATGCCATTATCATTATAATAACCCGGATCAAGTTCATAGTGCAGCGTGCTGTATTCATACAAAAACGTGATCGTTCGACGGACAATATCATTCATAAGAATTCCCGACGACAAAAGGAGCGGCCGGGCCTAGAGACGAGTAGGGTATCTCTTGGATGAGATGTATAATGTAAGATATCCGTTGCTTATACACCTGCTCCCATTTGTTATACACTATAATACAAAGGATAGACAGAAAAAAAAAAAAAACATAGCGCACAATCGACTGAGCAAGCTCGTGTTCAGTGGCAATTCCTACAAATAATGATTTTGTACTAAAATATAATGTAACAAAATTCCAATGAAATTATAATATTTCATAGAATAGTTATAAAACAGGTACGTTATTATTAAGATAAAGAAATAGGATCAAATCATGAACAGAATATAAGTTTGAATGAATAAATATACTGATATTAAGAAAAAAAGGGCAAGAATACTAAACAATTTGCTTAATGTTATTCTGAAATTTATTAAAATTACCTCAGTCTGGTTTTATTAATATTATACAGCTCGTCCAAGTCAAGTCTGCGAGTGGGGATATCGGATGGAATGTGGAGGCAAAACACATTTGCCACATAGGTCACTTGACGCTCAGATTTCAACGTGTGCACATCGTTTAAAATACACTACGGAGCGCACGTATTTGTTGTCCTTGTCTTCAGATAAAGGCAACAGTTACGCTAACTCCCAGCCTCCCCCCCTCATGCAACTTTCTCTCTCTCCTACGCCCACGCTAGTCAATCAGAACGCCAAACTTCACTGTCAAGCAGAAGTAGAAGTACAGTCTATTTCAAAGCGTCTTAAATTGTTACTGCTCTATGAACTGAAGCACAGTAGGAAAACTTTGCTGTCATATGAGACTGTACTGGTCTCCTCTAGTTACCGCTTCCTTTCACTATAGAAGTGCCTCCAACTTCCCCTCTGGGCTCGGAGACTTAACTTGGTCGAGCTGTAGTTGTATAGCCATGGCCCGTAGATTTATCTGGCTGTGATTTAGTTCATTGTTTGTGTAACATTTAGGTTCAACTAAGGAACATGTCAGATTTCTTCTGGTAGAATAAACGATGGTTCTTCTTTATATTTTCGACGATTTTATGGTGATATTTTAAGGGCAGATGGTCATGAAAATGATGAATATTTTCGATTTTTTCTGAACAAGAATACATATAATTTATATGTCTTCATATGCGAATTCACTATGGAATTAAAAAGTATATATATGTATATATATATATATATATATATATATATATATATATATGAAGTATTTAGATATTAAACCTGACGGTAATGTGTTGAGGGCATTGAGGAGTTTCGACATCAACCGTGTTAAAGAAACAGAAAAGGCAAATGCAGAATCCACTAAGGAAAAAAAAAAGAGAGAGAGAGAGAGAAGATAAGGAGAGCCAGCAGAATTGGAGTATGATCCTGGAATGTTTTAAAACAATGATGCGTTTTACAGAAATTTTAGCTCAATTTTCCACAAACAATTTTTTTCACTTTTAGGTAGGCCTACACATAGCATGTGTTGTTACAGTAAATATTTGAAATTCTATATATTATTTTAATGTACCGAAGTACACATGACATTTCCATGCAGATATTCTGCGTCATCATACGATGAAAGAGTAATGGAACGGAGAAAAATTCTCTCCGGCGCCGGGATTTGAACCCGGGATTTCAGCTCTACGTGCTGATGCTTTATCCACTAAGCCACACCGGATACCACCCCGGAGACAATTCTGTCCGACGCCGGGGTGGTATCCGGTGTGGCTTAGTGGATAAAGCATCAGCACGTAGAGCTGAAATCCCGGGTTCAAATCCCGGCGCCGGAGAGAATTTTTCTCCGTTCCATTACTCTTTCATCGTATTTGAAATTCTTCCATTTTTTTTACCGTGGATCCAGCAAAAGACGTATTCTACAGCAAAATATTTCTCTACAAGCACTTGTTCGTTTCTTTAGTTCTCAGACAAGCGCTTATACAACCCAAACTTTGTGGACACCCTATAACAATGTATTTCAGCTCCTGTTTTAATATAAAAGATGCCTCTTAAAATTAGAGGAGTGGCTGTGAGTTTAGATGATATCTTTAAATTGAACACCACCAGCAGAGCGCGCGTGGGCTTATGCACTGATTGTACACGAGTTACGCTACCTGCGGCATAACACGATCCTTGCTAATGGATACAAGACACCGCTCCTACCTGCTGCCGCCGCTGCAAAACACTCCTGTTCGCTGCACATCCAGAGCAGGGGCTTCCAGTTATGAATACAAAACACGCTCACAAACAATTACTTTAGACTTTTATTATTAAAATAACGACTCATTTAGAACATTCTTCAATGCTAACGTTTTTTCTACAAAATAAAATCGATTACATATAAATGAGACATTTATAGTCGGTTATTTAACGACGCTTTGCCAAATACTAAGTTATCTAGCGCCGATGGAATTGCTGTTGGTGAGATGAATCCGAAGATTCACCATACGATTACACTAGACAATAGTCTAAAAGTTACAGAAACCAAATAAGCGACTTCTGATTTTGTAACTCTAATGACGAATATGGCAGTAAAAATGGACGCAGTGGTCTGGTTTTTAATATACAGCATATGTCTGGGATTACTCATTTCAGAAAGAGCGTCAGCGGTTTCTCGGTCAAGATTACAGCAAATCCCTCAGGCTGCTATTACACTATCAAAGTTCTTTGACAAAGATTTTTTATAAAATATGTATTATAAAATATGACAGTGTAATGGGTTTTCTTTTATAAAAGTTTCTTTGATACAAGATACTGGAAACAAATATGGCGGAAAACAAATATAACTGGACCGTTGCTACCACAAAAAAGCTGATATCGGAGTATGAAGGAAATGAAATGTTGAAAGAAATAATTTATATAATATAATAATAACAATGACAATAATAGTATTTATAATAATTTCTATAACTTTTCAAGTCCTCGCACTGTAGCTCTTTTAATAAGTTCTGATGGATAGGTACCTTTCTTATCACGTTTTGCAGACCATGGTTTAACCCACAGGCGTTTCTTTTTCAGTAACTTGCATACTGTAATAATTGAAATAATTCTAGCTGTACTGTCCTTCATTCATGGTGTTATAAAGTTAACCCCTACATATCAGTATCAACAAATCATAAACTTAAAGCCTACATATCAGTATCAACAAATCATAAACTTAAAGCCTACATATCAGTATCAACAAATCATAAACTTAACGCCTACATATCAGTATCAACAAATCATAAACTTAACGCCTAAATATCAGTATCAACAAATCATAAACTTAACCCCTACATATCAGTATCAACAAATCATAAACTTAACGCCTAAATATCAGTATCAACAAATCATAAACTTAACCCCTACATATCAGTATCAACAAATCATAAACTTAACGCCTAAATATTAGTATCAACAAATCATAAACTTAACGCCTAAATATTAGTATCAACAAATCATAAACTTAACGCCTAAATATTAGTATCAACAAATCATAAACTTAACGCCTAAATATTAGTATCAAACAAATCATAAACTTAACCCCTACATATCAGTATCAACAAATCATAAACTTAACGCCTAAATATCAGTATCAACAAATCATAAACTTAACGCCTAAATATCAGTATCAACAAATCATAAACTTAACGCCTAAATATTAGTATCAACAAATCATAAACTTAACGCCTAAATATTAGTATCAACAAATCATAAACTTAACCCCTACATATCAGTATCAACAAATCATAAACTTAACGCCTAAATATTAGTATCAACAAATCATAAACTTAACGCGTAAATATTAGTATCAATAAATCATAAACTTAACGCGTAAATATTAGTAGACTATCAACAAATCCTCAGAACACGTATTAACTGTTGTGGAATATGTGTTAGGGACCTTTTGTTCCTAATTTTAGGTTATCTTTGATCAAATCTTTTACAAAAGATTTTATGTAGTGTAATATACTCCAAATCCTATCTTTCATCAAAGAACTTTGATAAAATGTTTTATCATATTCTCTGTCAAAGAACTTTGATAGTGTAATAGCAGCTTTACACAGGAGATGTGGAGACAGATTTATGATCCTAAGGAGTTATGTTTGCTTGTAAAAGATTGTTGGTTTAGTTAGATACAAGACGTTGCTGAGTGTAGACAGGTTTTAGTATTTCTTGTGAAGTAAATTCATAAAATTTTTGTAGTGCTGTATTTAACCATATATACGTCTCTTTTGCCAGCAGACTCATTTTTAATTCTGCTTAGTGATAAGCCATAAATATCCTCCACACACCCGAACAATGAAGGCTATTTTACATGCTTCCACCCTGACCTTAAAGCTGTATTATTGCACTATGGAAATACTTTGTTTGCAGTTCCAATTGGCTACGCAGTCCATATGAGAAAGACATATCAAAATGTGATAGATATTTTAAATTACATAAATTATTACATTATTAATTAGTAAGTAACATACATCCACTGCAGTTTTATTGAAGTTATTACTCGCTTTATTGAGGATTTCTCTTCATCGTTAATATTAATCTTTTATTATTACAGTACTTCACATCAATCTAACTCTCTATTTTGCTCCTTACAAACGTACAGTACAGACACATTTATCGTCAATTACTCGCAGCAATTGACGATAAATATAACCTCAATCCAATTGCGGTTGGTATTAGGGAAACTTTGATACTATGTAAGCAACATGTATGTTTCGATTGGGTACGTGGTCATGCAGGGAAAACAGGAAACGAAAGAACAGATCATCTAGCCAAGATGGCCGCAATTTCGGAAACAGAACACACATACTCTAAACAACCCCTCTCTTATGTAAAAATGCAAATGAAGGTGGACATCTTAAATGACTGGAATGCAATGTGGTTAAATAGTACAAATGGTCAAATCACAATATTTTCCCACAGTTAAAGATAGACTAACCGTAAAGAATAATGAACCATCTTACATATCCACGCAATTTATGACTGGACACGGAAAATTTAATTCATATTTTGAACGTTTCAAAATTGACAACCCAAACGGCTCTTCATGTCCCTGTGAACACCCCACACAAACAGTCGACCACCTGTTATTTGAGTGCCCAGTACAAGAACGCAAGAGATACCGGCTAGAAACCCATCTTAGCTTGTGCGATACAACTTTCTCACCACCAATTACAAAAGTTCTTCTGAAGCAATGTTGCATAAAGGAATTTCACATATTTATTACAGGTGTATTTAAGACCTTGTAGAAATAACAGTATTTAGTAACAGTGTCCTATTTATTCTTTTGCAGCCAAATTTGTAACTTTTAAAATTATAGTTATCACGTTGAAGTGTATGTGTTGTAGAGGATGCTTGATTTGTTGTGTATGTGAGTCATAGTTGTGGGATGCTTGATTGTGTTTTGATTATTGTGATTATTGTATCAACAAATAAACTTAACGCTCAAATATTAGTGTATTAATTTATGATGTATGTCAGGGAAAGTTGCTTAATTGTGTTATAGAGTACCGCTATAAGAAATGTTTTGTTTATGTGTTGTAACCGTTTCCTGTATGTCTCAATTGATGACTGATGTTTGATTTGCAATCGCAAAGTTTAAATTACGGATTGTTTAGGTTTTATTTCCATTGTGTAAGCTAATTTATTTTTCTTTTCAAATTGTTTTATGCTTAGGCCTATTTTTGTGTAAAACTATAGCCCTAGCATACATATGTAAAATAGGGCTACCCCCCATTGGAGATACAGTAATAACAATACAGACACATTATGTTACGAGCAATAATAATGTTGCTTTTTAACTTTAAACTGCAATAATTACAGTGCTTGAAAAGGAAATACTGAACATACCTAGACTAGATGGCAATTCGGAAGGCGGACGGCTACTAGATGCGCCGTAGCCTGTATGGCATGTGACGTCACAAGCTTGAACAGGAGAACCAATCAGAATCAGTCAGTAACAAGAGCTTCTTGAGTTACTTTGTTCACGTGTGAGTGTTTTAAAACATCGAATAAGTAAAACTGACATATACTGTGTATGTGTAAGATACATAAATGGAAGGAGATACTATAAAACGACAAATACTGCACAGGCAGGCGCGGGAAATGGTGTTTAAGGTGTATAATTATTTTAAAAACATTAACGAGCAGAACTCTGCGGGCATCATGGTGCTGGCTGCAACGTTGCCAACGCGCAGAAGACGACTGCAGAAGCATGTGGTGTGGGTTTGCGAACCGTGCAAAGAATTGTTAGTTAAGGAAACAAATCTTTTAATATGAGCGGAACTGCCACGTTTCGTTCATCTGGAAAATATTCTCGTCGTGAAAAAACAGTCTCTGAATTAGATGATTTTAATAAAAGTATGCTGCGACGTACAGTATTAGATATGTACCTTCGAGAAAACAGACTCTGAAAAATCTGACGGGACTGATGAGAGAATCAGAGATTTCGATTAAAACCAGGTACTGAATATTCATTAAATCCTAATTTATATTAAATGTGACCGAAATGTGACAATATAACATGGTACTCGTAGTTATTGTTTTAGGGTACCGTATTTAACTAGCTAAAATAATTTGCGCCTAGAAATAGACTTAAATACAATTTCTAGTTAAATAGTGTATCATTTTTCTAGTAATACACCGTATACATTTCGTATTAAAACTGTGCGATGATATAATAATAATAATAATAATAATAATAATAATAATAAAATAATAATAATAATAATAATACCGCACATAAAAATCTTAAAACTTGGTTTAAGCATTATTAATAGAACGCAAGATTTGATAATGTTCTGATAAAAGGTTTGTCATGCTTGCAGTAATCAAGGGCTAATGTCATTATTGTCTTTTTAAAATTGAAATTCTCTCCTCAGCTACTTGTATTGCGCGCGCGTGCGTGAAGTACGATGTGGCTATCTGTCTCTCTCGACGCAAACGACTGCCGACTGCCTTCCGAACTGGCGTCTAGTCTAATAAGTAAAGATAGGAATTTATACCATAACATGAGGATATCCTAGGTTAGTTGTGCTTACACTGTCGTTACGCCATGAATGACGTGAAGTCTGAGGTATGGCCAGGTTACAACTGAAATGTATTGTGTATCGTAGCAATTGAATGGGGATACATTTTTCGTGCGTAGGGTTCAGCATTGTGCTCCTGTATAATTGCTTTGTTTATATTGCACTGCGATTCGTTGATAGGTTAACCACATAAAGCTACAATCTCACCACGGCAGAGTTCCCTAACAGGTATCCATGCACCTGCATTGCTAGCTACGCTCACTGTCTTTTTCAACAACGAACACTCTATGCATAGCTAACCTTGTAGTCTCTGTGGGTAAATTCCTATCTTTACTAATAAGTAGACTTCGTGGAATTGCCACGAGAATCGTAAGGTTTACTACGCACGCGGTATAGACTGTATGAGAAAGGGGCGTGCAACGGATGGAGTATGTCTCTAATTATTTTAAAAAATTGAACAGTATACTGAGGTTACAATAAAACCTGCATCCTGCATTCAAGAAATATAATGAATGATCACTGAAGTAGGAAAAGTCTAAACATGTAAATACGCGGGAAATTATTTTATAGTGAGATATATTAACTCTTAAAATTTAATGTAATAACTCACATCATCCTTGAATATGTGCAGTGAAGAGTTACGTACATTTTGAGCGACTGCAAAGAATTGAACCTCCTAATATGAAGGTCACTCAAACAGTTTTCATATTGGGAAAATGTATGTTCAACAACACACGATGTAATACGTACATATTTGAAGAACGGAAAGTCACTACTTTTTAGTACACCAACTTCAGACTTCTTGTCGTGACCTGATGGTACATCATTTATAAAACCAAGTTGTGAATAGGCATTAAATTTTTAGCAATAATGTTTCTCAACTTACATTTGACTTTTTCTGAAATTAGTTTTGAACTGTTATTTTGGATAACGGTTTGTGATACTAGAAATTATACACTATATTAAGAGCTTCTGATAATAATAATAATAATAATAATAATAATAGTTGCAGTTTAGACGATTCTAACAGGGTGATGCTTTTGGACACGATTTTAAAATTAGAATCAATGAACAGAATATCTTCCAATAAAGCTGTTTCAGAAGGCAATGATTTTAAAAGGTTTGTCAGCTGCAGTAATCAGCGGAACTGTCTGTACTTTTTCCAATGCATCAATTACCTCCATTATTTTGCCGTAACGTTCTGCATAATAATTAACAGCATCCAACCAAACGTTCCCCAACGGGTCAAGAATGGCTGTCGGGGGTAAAGATAGGAATTTATTCCAGGGGCAATTGTTTGGAACAGCAACACTCTCATTGTAGTATGTTTGATTGAATTGTTGTCTGCACTGAACAAATGTAGCTTTGACTATTCCAACACAGTAATGCAAAAACATTTTGCTTACATAGGGTATACGAGTACATTAGCTGTATAGCTGTTTATATCTATTTTGACCGGTCACAACTCTTAACATGAACTGCTTATACTATCGAGACCGGGCGGTCGCTCACTTCTCTATACTACCGTACATCGGCAACCCGATTGCATGCTGCGTGTGGCAATTCATCGAAGTATACTAATAAGTATACCTCTGATTAAGGTTCTGGCTGATATGCATATCAATTATCAGGCAGTACCTCTCACTTGTCAGAGGAAAAACAACTGTTTATATGCATCTGAAGTCTGATTAGTGGAATATGTAGCTAATCGGCGATGTATGCATTGGAGGGGGAAAGGAACTGGCTACCCTACCCCCATTATCTCTTGGCCTAGTTGCCTCATGAATAATGCCTTATTGATGTTACTTATGAGGTTCAAATCTGTCTTCGGACAGTTGACTGAACAACAACTAATAAGTAACACAACTTAAAATTTAAATGTTACATAAATATTATTTTTATATCTGTCAGTGCAGTATTTCGTTTTAATAATAATTTAACGTATTAATGTAACTTTCGTTCACAAACAGATTGTTTACGTGTTACTGTCCGTACCGCTGAACTGAACCCTTGCCCATGTCCTGGGGGCCTGTCCACACGGTGAACTTCTACGAAATACGCGGCATCATACAGTAAGATCTATAATAGCAACTGCCTTAAGGAACAAAGGTTATTCAGTATATGAAGAAGTACACGGCATATCCAGTGAGGGCAGTAATCGAAGAATCGACATAATTGCATTTAAACCTCCCTCTCTTGAAGGTTACATCATAGACCCTACTGTGAGATTCGAATCGCACGAACACCAGCCAGAAGAAGTACACGAGGAAAAAAGGAATATATATGAACCTTCCATCAGTTTTTATAAGGACAAATACCATGTGGAATCCATCGTCATTACGGGACTAATTTTAGGAGCCCGCAGGACCATACCCCGGTTCCTAGTCGACTTCTGTAAATCTTTTGTCTTGCATAAAAGTATTTTAAGAGATCTAACAATTGCACCACTCAAAGGCTCAATAGCTATTTTCAGGCACCATACATATGGACCATGACTAATTCGCATCTCCTTGACGTTACTTCGTTTAATATCGTGTGTTTCAATATAAGTTCAAATTGTTATTTTTCACTCTAACAACAATGTATCACTAAGCCTCAAGGCATTTACTCTATTGTATCATAGTACTCTTTGTCGATGGCAACCTGTAGTGGTTACAGGAAGAAATTAAATAAAATAATAATAATAGTAATATGCGTTACAAGAGCGGTATGTTGACGTTTTCATGTTCGAGGAAAAGATTGAAAAAGCGAAACGTAGTTGAGTTTTTTAATTTCCAAGAACATGAAAACAAACATACCGCTCGTGTATCGTACATTATTTTGTGCGAAGATCGTTTATTACATACCTGAAAGAAGAATTTCTAATTAGTTGCAATGAAATCTCCATCTTGGTTTCTGTTCAATGACGGCAACTTCGGAAAACCAAAATATCTTTCTTCAACATTGTTGCTATAAAATGTTTTCTGTGTTTACTATACTCCAGCAGGCCGTGATATATGTCTGTCTTTTTTTCCCCCAGTCTATAAATGCGAACTTAAAACAAACGGTAAGGTTATGTAATGATTTATTTTTCATTTTAATATTTTAACAATATTATTTATGTAACATATTGCAGTAATAACATCGGCATCTGGAATCTTGTTGATTTTTTCACGGCTTCCTTAATGTTACTTGTATCAGGAATGCAATAAATTTCGTGGATTAGTAGACTTTACTTAATTTTGCAAATATTTAAAAACAATAATTAACATTGCAATTTAGGTGAAATTGCAGTGGTAGGTTTACAATTTATAATTATTACTATGTTAAAAGTCTCTAGAAATAATATGTTAAAAGCCTAAAGCAGTAAAATGAATGTCGCGCTTAAGCGGTAAGAAGAGGGAAATTGTTATGTGTGTTACGTTGGGAATACTGAATGTGGTATTTCACACTTACCGCGTATTGGTTCTGTGCGGAAAACAAGCAAATACGCACGATCTCGCACAAAATAATATATAGCTCTGCATCGGTAAGCTACCCCTTCCTTGATATACAGCGTGCTTTACTCCTAGCGCAAGTGTGTCATGACGTCACTGTTGTTGGGTCAACGATTTGAAGCGAGTTTCAGCTTATATGTTAGAGAAGTTGCCTATTATTTAAGGCGTTCTTCAATCTGAACTTGAGAACGTGTACGGTAGGCCTGTAACTTGAACGTCGTAGCAACAGATGGCGGTCTGTACGGTCTGTGTGCTACCATAAACTCTTTCGAACTGTGTTTTGCGCCGGCAAGTCGTACGCAGGGTATTTGTTATCATCGGTTGCGTACGGTAACATTCCACAACACAAATCAAATGCGTTTCCGTTGTCCATGTTGACCGTCGAAGTTAAGGTCAACAAATCGTAAGTAATCGTCTTAACCTCTCCCCTTTTCCCGACAGTACGTATTTCCAAACAGTTCACATTCCTGCCACTACCGGCGTTACCGTACGTATGCCGGTACTACTCTTCAGAATGAACGCCGTACTTGTTATCGGGGCAACTTTTCTGCCTCTTCAAAGGTTATACACGTCTGCTTCGTATACTTCCTTGTTCTTCTCCGAAGTGTAGGAAGATTGAATTCTCTAGGCTCATCGGCTAGCCACATGACGGCATACAGAGAGCCATGACACATTTTGAACTGAACACCCAGTATGAGCAGTACACAAGTCTGCATGGTATGACGACAGAACTTATCCTACCCTCAAGGTCAAGAATTAACTCAGCCCGAGCCCAGACCCTGATCATCCCAATGCATAGTACTCGTAGACCCTAATTCCAACGTTATTTCATTATAACGTTATCGCCTAATAATAGTTCCTGCTTGTCATTCGAAATCCAAGAGAGGCGTTAACTACAGAAACACAACAATGAGACAGCTGATGCCGAGGATTGGGCAGGCCAGCGTGGCGGATCCCATATCGTTAGTAGTCATTTTTGCAAATGTATGGAATATGAAATGCGAGAGATGCGTTTACGTTGTGGAGGCGACGGGGACTGCGGGGGACAGGGCGAAGCGCAAATCAATATCGTGACATACTGTGGCACTACTTGGTGCGTTTGTGAGAAGTGTCCCAGCTGCCTGGCCGCGTCCCCTTAATTGCCAGTGCCACTCTATACAACAACACGTCTTTCCTTACATCGGGTGCCAGCAACGCGTCGTTCAAATGGACATCCCTAGCTTAATCTGGCACCCTGACGTATCTGAAATGTCTTCGTATACTTCCTTGTTCTTCTCTGTGAAGAATTTAGATTTTATTTAATAATAACATATACATAAAAACGTTACATTAAAATACCCCGAAAGAGCAAAGCTCGTGTTCGGGGACAGTTCCGTTACATAGATATACATACTTTGTAGACAAGATACTTAAGAAAAAAGCTCACATAAAGATGATAATAAAATTAGTAAATAATAATACTAGTAATAACTGAAAGAAAAAAGAGACGATGTTGAGATTGATGGATTAATATTAAATTATTATTAGTAGTATAATTAGTGCAGGTCATGTTGATATAGTAACCAAGATCATCATCATCATCATCATCATCATCATCATCATCATCATCATCATCATCATCTTCCTAACAAGTATTAGGCCAAGTGGCCTGTTACGGTCTCAAACTAGAATTTTCAGTCCATCTCTTCTTTGGACGGCCTAGAGATCTTTTGC
Source organism: Periplaneta americana (assembly GCA_025594305.2). NCBI lineage: Eukaryota > Metazoa > Arthropoda > Insecta > Blattodea > Blattidae > Periplaneta > Periplaneta americana. The sequence continues at coordinate 170,543,845 of JAJSOF020000003.1, read as the reverse complement.
CATATGGATGGTAATGAAGCAGTGCTTTTGGAATTCTGCATCGATTCATTCGTTCGAGATGACCCTTCCACTGAAGTTGATATTTGCTGATGAACTGCATAATGGGTTCTATTTGAAGTTCTTGCATTAGGTCCTCATTTTTTTTATGATCCCAGCGAGTATATCCAGCTGTTGCTCTCATAAACCTCATCTCACTTGCTGTTATTCTACTGACATCTTTATTCTTCACAGTCCACGCTTCGCTACCATAGCTTAATACTGGCTGTGCTAAGGTTTTATACAAGCCTATTCTTGTGTGTCTTTGTACTAGTGAGGGTTTCATGATTTTATTAATGATCCCCATTGTTTTATTATATTTACATATTTTTTCAGCAATATCTACTTCATCATAAGGTGATAGTGTATAGCCAAGATAAGTGAAGGTGTTTACTCTTTCTATTATTTTATTATTCAAACAGATTTTGCTTGGTACAGGGAATTTCCCACAAAATGACATGATTTTCGATTTTTCAATATTAATTTCCATGTTATATTTTTCACTGACCTTATTTAAATTGTGTACTGAATATTGTAAATCATCTTCAGTTTATGCCATGAGAACTAAATCATCAGCGAAAAGTAAAGCATCAAGCTGCAAATTTCGATTAATTGGAATAAATCCATGTCGTGTCTGTCGCCAATCTTGAATGATTCTATTTATATATATAATAAACAGAAGTGGTGAAAGGCCACAGCCTTGTCGTACTCCACTATAAATGGGTCGCCAATGATGGTTGTTTTATATATATTGTAAATATTTTGTATAATCTGTTGAGGTACTTGATCATCTGCCAAAATCTGAAGTAATTTATTCCGATTGACTTTATCAAAAGAGTAACCAAGATAAAATAGAAAAATACACTTAGGATAGAAATAATTTTGTTTTACAATATATGGTACATAATATATATAAAGGGAAGTCTGTCATATACATTTTTTAATTCTGGATCTGAAAATTTCATTGCTTAAAGTAGTCAATTCTGGATGAAATTTTATTATCGAATTATATAGACGTGGACCATAATTTGTACTGTGTAGTAAAGCAGCGTCCCGCGCCGTGGCGTCGCGGTCTAAGGCATCCCGCCTAGGACTCGCGTTACGGAATGCGCGCTGGTTCGAGTCCTCATGGGGGAAGAAATTTTCTCATGAAATATCGGCCAGTGTATGGGACCGGTGCCCACCCAGCATCGTGATGCACTTGGGGAGCTACGATAGGTAGCGAAATCCGGTTGCGAATACCAGCTATAACGGCTGGGGGGATCATCGTGCTAACCACACGATACCTCCATTCTGGTTGGATGATCGTCCACCTCTGCTTCGGCATGTGGGCGTGAGGCCAGCAGCCGGCTGGTCGGTCTAGGCCCTTCACGGGCTGTAGCGTCACGGATTATTATTATTATTATTATTATTATTATTATTATTATTATTATTATTATTATTATTATTATTATTATTAGTAAAGCAGCAGATGTGAAATATTTAGGTTCAACTAATTTAAGAATTTCATTTCGTCTTGTATTATGAGCATGTGGCTGAGTACAAAATTCATTCTATTTTTATGATAGAATTTCATTAAAGAGTATTTATAAATTTGGTCAATTCTAAAAACATTCAATTCGGAATGGATCAAATTTGTTGGATAATCCAGTCGCCTTTTCAAACAAATTTTGATTATACGTTTTTGCAACATAATTAGAGGAAAAAGAGCAGTTTTTGTAATGCCTCCCCATCCAGTTATACCATATTCGATAACAGATTCAACTATAGCCAAATAAACCAAACGTAATACATGAGTAGGCAAGTAATGGCGAAGGTTTACAAATTTTTAAATTGTTTTACGTATCCTGTTACATAAAAAGGTGATTTGTCTATCCCATTTCAAGTGCTGATCAACAATAATTCCCAGGTATTTCACATCTACAGATTCTTTCAGGCCAGGGCATTTACAGGTTGTAGAGAGTTTACAATATGAGTTGTGGATTATTAATTTTAAATGAGAAAGTGATTTAAATTTGTTCAATCCAGAGACTGTTAAAGAAAATGGCACCAAAGTAGTTTTAGTTATATTTAGAGATAGCAAATTTGCATCAAGCCAGTTTTTGATCAAATTTATACCTACATTGGCATGTTTATAAGTGTCCTCGCAAGTTAAACCACTGAAAATCACCACCGTATCACCAGCGTAAGAATAACAGGAGCCATTATGTACTTTCAAATCAATGTTTAATAAATCATTAATATATATTAAAAATAGAATAGGACCTAAAATTGTTCCCTGAGGGACACCTATATCAATATTTACATTTTCACTGATATTATCATAAATTTTGGTTACCTGAGTTTTTTTGTTTAAGTATGATTGAAATAACTTATGCGCAATACCCCTGACTCCTATATCAAATTAGTCATTAGGTTATGCTAAGAGCCTGGTCATTAGGGCCCTGACATCGGTATATTTATTTATTTTTTATTTATTATTTAACCTGGTAGAGATAAGGCCATTACACCTTCTCTTCCGCTCTACCAGGGGATTACAACTACAACATTAAGAATACAATTACAATTATGATTACAATTAATATTAAATTTACATATACAGATAAACGTACTAAAAGATTAACTGATTAATAAAAGCTAGATAGTTTATTGTAAAAGTTAAGAAGAGAGAAGCATTTCTTTTATTGATTAAGTACAAATTAAACCTACTCTACGCAGTAAGAAAATGCTTAACAAGCTTGCTTTTGAACGCTACTAAATTCCGACAGTCTCTGATGTCACTGGGTAGGTAGCGAGATTGTGTATGATGATGAATACGATGATGTCTTATGTATTGGTATGGCTAATATGCGGCTATTTTTCGTGCGTGTGAAGAGATTATGATATGATGACAGGTAACTGAAACGGGAGGCAAGGTAGGTAGGTGTAGAAGTATGAAGGACTTGGAAAAGGAGAACAAGAGAATGAAAATTTCTACGTTCGTTAAGCCGTAGCCAGTTTAGAATTTGGAAGGATGGGGTAATGTGGTCAGCGCGACGGACATCGCAGACGAAGCGAACACAAGAATTATGAACACGTTGTAATCTTTGCGACTGGTTGACATTGAGGTCAGTTAGTAGAAAGTCACAATAATCGAAGTGGGGCATTACTAATGTTTTCACTAGTATTTTCTTGAGTGATAGCGGAAGGAATTTTCGAATGCTGTTTAAGGAATGTAGTATGGAAAGTACTTTTTTGGTAATATGGGTTACTTGGTTATTCAAGTTTAAATGCGTATCAAAGTAAACTCCAAGGTTTTTAACACAGGAAGCAAAAGGGATTATTGTATATTTGTATTATATTTGTATGTAGTATATTTGTATTATATGATGAAAGAGTAGTGGAACGGAGAAAAATTCTCTCCGGCGTCGGGATTTGAACCCGGGTCTTCAGCTCTACGTGCTGATGCTTTATCCGGAGAGAATTATTTTCCGTTCTAATACTCTTTCATCGTACGATGACGCAGAATATCTGAATGGAAACTTCATATGTACTTCGGTACATTAAAATAATATATATGATATGCGTAAATCACTTTGTGATTTAAGACGGCGCTTATTCCGTCGGATCCCGGCCATTCAGTCACTCGTACGAGTGCACCTCCGCACATACTGGGTGTTCAGTTCAAAATGTGTCATGGTTCGCTGTATGCCGTCATGTGGCTAGCCGATGAGCCTAGAGAATTCAATCTTCCTACTCTTCCGCAAAGGCGTAATACCTATGTGCCAGAGAAGTTGCCTGGCAAGTACGGCGTTCATTCTGAAGAGTAGGCCTACGTACCGATACGTACGGTAACGCCGGTAGTGGCAGGAATATGAACTGTTTGGAAACACGTACTGAGGTGAGTTTTTTTTCTTACTGCCGGAATATGGGGAGAGGGTTACGACGATTACTTACTTATTTATTGACATTAACTTGGACGGTCAACATGGACACGGAGGATTTGATTTGTATTGTGGAATGTTGCCGTACGTAACCGATGATAAGAAATACCCTGCGTACGACTTGGCCGCGCAAAACATTTCGAAAGAGGTTATGGTAGCACACAGACCGTACAGATCGCCATCTGTTGCTACGACGTTCAAGTTATACCGTACACTTCTCAAGTTCAGGTTGAACGCCTTGAATAATAGGCAACTTCTCTGGCATAAAAGCTGAAACTTGCTTCAAATCGCTGACTCACAACAGTGACGTCATGACACACTTTGAAATGAACACCCAGTATATGTGGACATTGTTCTACGTTCATAGACATCCATGACTTAGTACAGAGGGCAGGCCACTAGAGGGAACCCAAGAATGGAACTTAAACAGACTCGATTCGACCCGACACCGGGATGGGAATTCGGTGTGGATAAAGCATCAGCACGTAGAGCTGAAAACCCGGGTTCAAATCCCGGTGCCGGAGAGAATTTTTCTCCGTTTCACTACTCTTTCATCGTACGATGACGCAGAATATCTGCATGGAAACTTCATATGTACTTCGGTAAATTAAAATAATATATATATTTGTATTAGTTTGAAGGTGAACATACGACGCCGGACAGAATGTTGTCGACGTGTTTCAAGTACAGGCAGCGGAAGAGAATTTGACACACTCCTAAGCAAGCACGTTCCGTGTTTTGTATACAATTATTGCGTATTATAAAATCAAGACAATACAATCATTGTATACAGGGTTAATAGTCGAAAGGTCTAAAATATTGAGGTTGAGAATAATTGTTGAAAATCATACTTAAATTGTCACAAATGTGGTAAAGTATATGCCTGAAAAGATGTTTTTTTTTTAATAATTAGAGTTTTTCATTACAGTTTTAGAATGCCGAAAACGTATATGGCGTAAATGTATCTATTTTCACGGGTAAGTCACAGTTTAAACCTCTTCTTAAACTTGAATTTTGTTTCCATCAGGAGTCGAATGACTTATATCCGGCGTCAAGGTGCCAAATTAAAACAGGGAAAACAGCAGACAGGAGACATACGGGGAGCGCCAAATTGAGCGTAACGAACAGAAATAACCGGAAGAAGACTTCAGTTTAAATTGACGCTTTTCATTCATCATTGTTTTCCTCCTCTTCGTGATGAGTTGACAGGTGGCGCCACGGGTGGGAGGATGGAACTAACACGGCGCTATGGCTCATTAGGCCAGGCACTTTCAAAGACGAGGGCGGCGCTAGGGTCGGGACGGGAGAAAGAAATGACGATAATAGTCGCTAACAAAGTCGACTCCAACTGCCTGTCTTTACTTGGATAACTCCATTACAGACAATGGATCTGTCGACCCTTGTTAGAGGACGACTTTTTCTGCTCTAAATCTCTATTCTAACTCCTCTACTGTTCAATTTCTCATTGTAATGTCAAGAATATTTCGTTTTAAAAATGTGCATTCACTGTACTTGTAAACAAAAAAAGTTTTTAACTTACCTATAGAATAGCTAGATTATAATAATAATAATAATAATAATAATAATAATAATAATAATAATAATACTTGCTTACTGGCTTTTAAGGAACCCGGAGGTTCATTCCCGCCCTCACATAAGCCAGCCATTGGTCCCTATCCTGAGCAAGATTAATCCAGTCTCTATCATCATATCCCACATCCCTCAAATCCATTTTAATATTATCTTCCCATCGACGTCTCGGCCTCCCCAAAGATCTTTTTCCCTCCGGCCTCCCAACTAACACTCTATAAGCATTTCTGGATTCGCCATAAGTGCTACATGCCCTGCCCATCTCAAACGTCTGGATTTAATGTTCATAATTATGTCAGGTGAAGAATACAATGCGTGCAGATCTGTGTTGTGTAACTTTCTCCATTCTCCTGTAACTTCATCCTCTTAGCCCCAAATATTTTCCTAAACACATTATTCTCAAACACCCTTAACCTATGTTCCTCTCTCAGAGTGAGAGCCCAAGTTTCATAACCATAAAGAAGAACCGGTAATATAACTGTTTTATAAATTCTAACTTTCAGATTTTTTGACAGCAGACTGGATGATGAAAACTTCTCAACCGAATAATAATAATAATAATAATAATAATAATAATAATAGTAATAATAATAATAATAGTAATAATAATAATACTTGCTTACTGGCTTTTAAGGAACCCGGAGTTCATTTGCCGCCCTCATAAGCCATTGGTCCCTATCACAAGCAAGATTAATCCAGTCTCTATCATCATATCCCACCTCCCTCAAATCCATTTTAATATTATCTTCCCATCGACGTCTCGGCCTCCCCAAAGATCTTTTTCCCTCCGGCCTCCCAACTAACACTCTATAAGCATTTCTGGATTCGCCCATAAGTGCTACATGCCCTGCCCATCTCAAACGTCTGGATTTAATGTTTATAATTATGTCAGGTGAAGAATACAATGCGTGCAGATCTGTGTTGTGTAACTTTCTCCATTCTCCTGTAACTTCATCCCTCTTAGCCCCAAATATTTTCCTAAACACATTATTCTCAAACACCCTTAACCTATGTTCCTCTCTCTCAGAGTGAGAGCCCAAGTTTCATAACCATAAAGAAGAACCGGTAATATAACTGTTTTATAAATTCTAACTTTCAGATTTTTTGACAGCAGACTGGATGATGAAAACTTCTCAACGAATAATAATAATAATAATAATAATAATAATAATAATAATAATAATAATAATAATAATAATAATAATAATAATAATAATAATAGAAAACTTATGGAATGACTGTTTGCATGTAACTGAACAAAAAATATGTAAAGAAAATAAGTTTCGAAACAGCTATACTGATTTCAAGAAATAAATCAGTTGATTTGCAGCGTTGACAACCATACAAAATAAAAATCTCTAAAAACTATGCTTTTTAATTAGCTATTTAACGACGTTGTATCAATTACTAGATTATTTAGCGTCGTCGATAAAATTAGTGACAGCGATGATGGTATTTGGCGAGATGATACCGAGGATTCGCCGTAATATAGCTGAAATTCGCGTTATGTTTCAGGAAAACCTCGGAAGAAACATAACCAGGTAATCAGCCCACGCGAGAATCGAACCCACGCCCAAGCGCAATTTTGGATCAGTAGGCAAGCGCCTTAGCCGACTGAGCTACGCGTGGTGACGATTTTGTTAACATTAATTTATACATTATTGTAATTTTTAATAAAATAAATAAGCAAATAAGTAAATAAATTATTAAATAAATAGCTAAATAAATAAATAATTAAATACATAAATAATTGTTTTTGATCATTATGAAACATGAATTGTGTTTATTTAATTTAAATGTTATAATGTGTATGTGTAATCTCTTATTTGAAGAGAAAAAATGAGTTCAACTTTGTACTCAAAATCTAATTCATGATAGTCGTTCATATTTAAGTATAAAAATACAACAATCATCCTTATCTCTACATCAATTTAAGACAATAATTAAAACAACTATAGAATACAAAGGTTAACCTGTCGACATTAAATGGATTCAAATTGTATAAAATATTATCCTGTAATGAAAAAATTAATCACTTCTGAAAGATAATTAAATACATAAATAATTTTTTTTTATCATTATGAAACATGAATTGTATTTATTTAATTTAAATGTTATAATGTGTATGTGTAATCTCTTATTTGAAGAGAAAAAATGAGTTCAACTTTGTACTCAAAATCTAATTCATGATAGTCTTTCATATTTAAGTATAAAAATACAACAATCATCCTTATCTCTACATCAATTTAAGACAATAATTAAAAGAACTATAGAATACAAAGGTTAACCTGTAGACATTAAATGGATTCAAATTGTATAAAATATTATCTTGTAATGAAAAAATTAATCACTTCTAAAAATATTTATTTATACTAAATCAATTTTACAAGAGAAAGAGTTCATCCAAATAAATAAATAAATAAATAAATAAATAAATAAATAAATAAATAAATAAATAAATAAATAAATAAATAAATAAATAAATAAATAAATAAATAAATAAAGTAAATAAGTAAGTTAATAAATAAATAAATAAATAAGTAAGTAAATAAATAAATAACGTGAATAAGTAAATAAATAAATAAATAAATAAAATAAAACAAATAAAAATAAAATAAAAACAAACAAACAAATAAGTAAATAAATAATAAATAATAAATGAGTCAATAAATAAGTAAATAAAAATAAATAAATAAAACAAATAAATAAATAAATAAATAAATAAATAAATAAATAAATAAATAAATAAATAAATAAATAAATAAATAAATAAATAAATAAATAAATAAATAAATAAATAAATAAGAGATTTGGAAATAATAACAGCTTTATACAAAACGTGTTTTCCCCGTAACTTAGGGAAGCGGCAATATTATTCTGCAGGGAAGAACATTAGTGGAACAGTAGGCTATATGGAATTTGCAATGCTCCCCTAACTAAAGTTTGGGAGGTATATTGAAGGAAGGCGTCGTCGTCGTCTCCAGATATTAAATTCCACTTGTGAAAATGTTGTGCATTAAGACGGTGTTTGCACGCAACGAACAATATTTGCTTGGCGTTCCTCGGCGCTTGCTGCTCGATTAGTCTCTGCGGTTCGGCTCACTCATTATGTTTGCAATTCCGAGTTTTATTAACGGAAACTAATGAAAATATTATGACGGCCGTAACGCAGATAAATACAGCAAATACGTGACGTCACACAGCCATTGTTATTGCTCTCAGACCAGCGCAAACCGTGGATTTGGAATTCCGCTTCAGATGTGCGCTTGTCTTTGTTTATTGCCCCATAACGCGTTTATATCATCTTGCTTCGGTACATTTTACTTCCTCATTACATCGAAAAATACAAACAGAGAATTTTGTTAAGCTAAAATTTTTTGCGTAGCCTATTCCTGCCATCTGCCTGTGTATAGCAAATTCTTATAAATAGAGACGAGAATTCCATGCAAATGCATGCTTTTATAGGATCATAGGACATAGCTCAAACTTAGTACTTATCCATTTCATTACTTTTCGGTTCCAAATATGTGTAGGCCTACTTTTTCCGTTGATATGTGTATGTTTTTGCCTTTTTGGGGTTAAAACATGCATAATGCATATTTAAGCAATTTTTACCTTAATAATGCATAAAATATACATTCGGTCTTACTAATAAAAACTCTATATACAGACGTTTAACTCTCTTATACTTATACAATGAGTAAGCGCTCTAATGTGCCGTGTTAAGAATCGATAGTACAACTGGCTCTGATCGATTACCACACTATATTTTGGTCAAAGACTACAAGCTACAGCAATAATATTCTACTTATTCCGTGCTCTTTGGTGTGTTCTTCTGTGGTTACAAGGCATCCAGCATCATAAAATGACAATCGATACGAACAGCTGTTAGAGGGGCGGCCATTTTTTCTCTATATACAACGCTTAAACAAGGGGTTTCGTATATATAACCACTGCAAAGCAATTCCCATTGTATAGTTACAGCACAGTCTACTATATACAGTCACGAAGCTTGAGTTTTGAGGGTGCTAGAAACAATAGACTGTGACGGTACTATTTTGCATTTCCTGCAATGAGGCGATATTAGCGATCCTAGTGGTGAGCAACTATCTAATGTTTGCATATTTACTACGTATTGAGCTTCGCGACTGTATATATTAGACTGTGGTTACAGATTGTTTATACATCCATCGCTTATGCATGGTTTATTACTAACGTTTTCAGTCCAACTCTGCATAAGTCTCGTATAAAAACTATAGCTTACACGGTTTATTAATAAGACCGATTATATTCAGTTTAAATGCATGTTTTAATGGTTTTGAGTGGACACCTAAGTTTCAAGATTTTTATAACCCCCCATTTTAGTTTCAGCAATCAGGATTGAAGAAGAAAAGAAAAAAAACTAAATAAAAGAAAAAGGTTCATTCAAGTTTGCGCTCATAACTTCTTCCAATGTAGAAAGGTCATTCTCTGCCTACAAAAACATATTGACTGATAAGAACAGGAATCTCACAGAAACCAATTTAGAAATGTTGTTAGATATTAAATGTGCAAAAAAGTGACGTGAAATAAGAAATTTGAAACAAAAATGAAAGTTTACATTTTAATGTTATTTTTCATTTGATCGTGCATGTTTCATAGTTTGCTAGTGTATGAATGCATGCATATTTTGGGATTTTATAGTGCATGAAATTCCCGTCTATATTATAAACTACTGAACAATGTTTCATTTTATATTTTCAGTATCTATTTATTTGAGACTAAAATCACACAATGGCGTTTCACCACTAGACACATCGGAAAATATCTTCATGGTTTCTGTATGACACTGAATAAGCTGCATACTAAAGGCCCATTCACAACGAAAATTAAACATAACCGTAACATAAACACAGACGTTTGCGCCCAGGCTACCAAATGGGATCATTCACAATGATTCACGTAAGCATTGACATAAACATTACCGTAAGACGTTAACATGAAAGTTTGCAAACTCCAAACTTTCATGCTTATGCTTACGTGATTTGCAAACAGAACACAATCTTGGAGCGCTGAAGTATACGACAGAATATGAGGAAATGGCGTCGTTGTTATGTTTCCATGGTTACCAAGTATGTTTGCTGTTATGTTTATGTTCCCATCGTGAATGATCTTGATTTTACCGTAACGTTTATATTTTTAAGTTAACGCTTACGTTATGTTTAATTTCATTGTGAATGAGCCTTGAAAGGCGTGAAGTTAGTATGAAGCGAGAAATAATATTTTAAGGGGAAGTAACTAGGACTACTATCCATTACAGTGCAGTATATATTGTTCAGTGAACTGTCCGAAGACAGGTTGGAACCTCATAAATGATGGCGATAAGGCATCACTCATGAGACAACTGACAAGCAAACATTTTGATGGGAGAAGATAAAAAAGTTATTTTTTTCCTTCCATCATGTTAATAGTGTCAAAAGAAGTGCTTATACAAATTTTGGCCACAAGCCGCAATTACGAGGGCTGTAAAAATAAGTTCGCCAGGGACCGTTAACAGAAATAAAACACAATTTCATTAGAAAAAAATTATTAAAACAGACACAGCAATTGTTCAGCTGTTTTTCAACATATTCCGCACCGGAACTGAGACATTTGTCATATCATGGGATCGACAGAGAGGTGCAGACGGCTGTCAAACGCTGGTTCCGATTCCAGGCGGCTGACTTCTACGATACAAGGATACAGAAATTGATCGCATGGTATGACAGATGTCTCAATTCCAGTGGCAGATATGTTGACAAATAGCGCAACAACTGCTGTATCTGTTTCAATAAATCTTTCTATGTAATTGTGCTTTTTTCTGTAAACGGTTCCAGGGAAAATCACTTTCTGGGCGGCCTCGTAATTGCGATCGAGTGGCTAAATTTGTATAAGAACTTCTTTTGACATTATTAACATGATGGAAGAAAAAAATTAACCTTTTTTTCTGCCCCCATCAGAATGTTTGCTCGTGAGCTAGAAGATATTGGGGTAGGGTTCCTTTTCCCTTCTATATATAACATTTACTGAAAACTTTTAAATATTGGTTATAAAAATGACGACACGTAGCTAGTATACAAGGAAAAGTTCGATAATAATTTATTTTTTGAATAGATAGAAATGAAGGAACCATACAAAATTACTTAATACATAGCCTAATTATTTTTTCACTTGTGACTTGGTGACAAGTATTGAAATGATAGCAGTGATTGCTGTAAATACGAAATGAGCCTTTAATAGCTAATAACAGCAGTTCTTTTAATTTAATTCTGAGAAATCTGGTTAGAGACTTTTCATTTTGTATGGTTGTTAACATTGCAGTGATTTATTTCTTAAAATTAGCACAGATGCTTTATAAGTAATTTTTATATATTATAAATCCCTATATATTATACAGAGATATAACGAAATTTCGAAAGTATTCTACTTTGTTAAAAAGTATGTTTATCGGTACAGTTTTTTTCATAAAAAATTTGTTTTATTCAGTTATAAACAATTCTAAAAACATTCAGACATTGTCCCCATTTTCTTATCTATCATTAGTAGCCACACTTCTTGAAAATTAACGGTATTCAGGAGAAAGTCTTGCGAAATATGAAGGGTTCAGAGCCATAATGGGCCAAGCGCCATATATTAAAAACATAGAGAACAAAGGTTAACATAATTTAATGAAACATGTAGCAAGTAATATAAAGTATACACATAAAAACTGAATGATATATCAATCTTTATTGAACTATGGTAATCACTTAACTTTAACCCTTGCTTTCTCTGCTTTTAATAAATGGCACTTGGCCCATTATGGCTCTAAACACTTCACATATAAAAAATTTTGACTTAGAATTACGTATATCGGTTCGTTCCTTAGATGGACTTTTCGGACTTGGATGTAACCAAATACGAGTATGTGTAACGCAGAAATATAGTTTTCATCGATTAGGACGAAGTGTAAACGCCGTATACAACTCGAAAGAGGATGTGCGTACAATAGTGAATAATTGTCCTGTTCCAAATAATCGATGCCAAAGTACTCCATCTTTGGTCCATCAATATGTAGTCTTTGAAATCAATGTTTGTTGTTTCCATAAACATGATAATATATATCAATGAATCCTTTGTAATGAAATTGTTTTATAGGCGAATGATATCGCTTGCTATGGGAGAGAAATTTGATTCGTTGCTGGTTGTGGGAAATAAACTAATCTATCACTGTCGCTGTAGCTGTAATTTTAATTCTAGTTCCTATTTTATTTTATTTTGTATATTCTCTTATAGGACTATTAATAACATATCTGAACTACAACCAAACACGAGCGGTGCTCATTCGGTCCTCAAATTTTGTTAATATTACTGTATCTTCTTTTTTATATGGATTGTATTATTTTATTTCCATTTCTATTGTTGTAATTATATTCTGTATTCTGTAATTATATTCTATCATGGTAGCAAGAAGTTAAATTGCCTGATATTCTTTCTGCAGCAAAATGATAGCCTATGCCAGTGATGTCAAAGCAAGCGCATTTTTCTGAACTTGACGTCGTGAGCGGGCGGCAAGCGCTAAGTATGGAAAGAAGAAGGGTTGTGTATATGAATAAGCAACCTGTTGGATTAAGAAAACAGTGGTGCATAAACTTCAAACGGAACGTGAAATTTTATGTCGTTATTTTTATATCGCTTCTTTCTGTTTAATATTATCTATATTGTCTGTAAAACAAAAGTACTAACACTGATTTCTTAACCCTAGGATGCATGAGCTACTTTTCCTACACATTTACATAACATGGGTCCATTGGACCCGTATGCTATTTAATGAGGAATTACACATAAAAATGGAAAAATATTAATATATTATCTAATTGAATTTGAATTTAGGGGTTTTTGAATTGTGGAAAATAATATACAATTTTATAACTAAGTAACATGTGAATATACAAATATATAATTGTATTCATTTATTTCTACAAAATAATAATGTAAGTTCCTAATGTTTTTCTTTGGGCAAAGAAAATAATATAGGTTTATAACTAAGTAGCAAATGAAAATAAGTTGTTCTTATTACAACACAAACACATAATAATAATAATAATAATAATAATAATAATAATAATAATAATAATAATAATAATAATAAATAATCCGTGGCGCTACAGCCCATGAAGTGCCAAGACCGACTAGCCGGCTGCTGGACTCACGGCCACATGCCGAAGCGGAGGTGGACGGTCATCCAACCAGAATGGAGGTATCGTGTGGTTAGCACGATGAGCCCCCAGCCGTTATAGATAGTTTGTGTAACCGGATTTCATTACCTATCGTAGGTCCCCAAGTGCATCACGATGCTGGTTGGACACCGGTCCCATACACTAGCCGAAATTTCATGAGAAAATGTCTTTCCCCATGAGGACTCGAATCAGCGCGCATTCCGTAACGCGAGTCCTAGGCAGGATGCTTTACGCCATGACGTCGAGACAACACAAACACATATATTTATTTATATAAGATAAAAATGTAATATATCCACGAGGTAGAAGAAGAAAAACAGTAAGGAATAACCACAAAAGTACAAGTGTATCATATTATTGCACACGACTGTATTATGCTCCTGACAAACATTATTTGTACACTTGTAACAGATAGATTCGGTATTTCCATCTGTCGCCGAGGACATAGGAAACATCTCCTCTTGTTTTGATGGTTGCCACTACTGTTGTTACCTTGCACACTACTACCTAGATTAGTGATGAACTTTTCCATGTCCACATAAATCGACTTACGCAGACGGAGATTGAACGATCTTCTAATCATGTATGGTTGGACCATTTTCATTGACATCTCTTTGATGAATAGTCTCCACTTGTGTAAGAGTCCTTTATGGTACCTGAGGTGCTGGATACAATACAGAATGAATGCATTTAGAGCAGTAATGTCCAAAATGTTACACCGAAGCTCCATGGGCCAGCGTTTGGTTTGCATTTTACAAGTATAATTGTGCACTTTCTGTTCCATTACATCAACACCACCCTTAGTGCGACTGTAGAATTTTACAATCTCAGGTTTCTTTTTGGGTGATGTTCGTGAACAGCATTATCATAGTACTTACCAGAATAGCACTTTTGTTTTTCTTTGGGCAAAAACTAACTTTTGTCATGTCCTTGTGAAATACAAATACACTTTTATTCACTGGTCGATTTTGCATTGGATTTCATTTCTTTTCGAATGTCTCTTGTTTTTGCCTAATTGATCCCACAATTGTCACTTTCTTCTCCAACATATATTGCGCCAAAGGTATATTTGTAAAATAGTTTTCCATGGTGATATTTCGGGCTAACCAGTTGCTGCTTCACACATCCACATAATTTTGATCTCGTAGTTCGCTGGCTTCTTTGGCATATATTGTACAAAACTACAACGGCCTCTAAACGAAACCAGCTATTCGTATATTGTGACATTTGGTTGTGGAACCACTACTTTTCTGTACTGTTCCGTAAATATTTGCCACACATAAGAAATAAGAACAAGTTTATGTGTTTGTAATCTAACCTTTCGTGTTCTCTTATCATAAAACCTTAAAAATCTTCTCATAGTTTCATAATGATTCACAGACATTGTAGCTCTATAAATGGATTGGAAAATTTACCAGGAAGAAATTCTCTTATTGGAACATCCCAAGATTTTTCTGCTCTCATATGCAACAAAATTCCAAGAAAAGCAACCATTTCATCTATTGATACTTTTTTCCATTTTATTTTCTTTAGTAGATAAAACCTTTTTGCTTTTAAGTTGATACATCTCACAGTTTCATCCAAAATATTCTGTGGGATAAATAAATCCCAGGCACCTCTGAGAGTAGCAGCTCCTATAGCCCTTGAAGGACTTGATACAAATCTTACAAAGTTGTGGACAGGAGGTTTACTCTGAGCAGGGGTTTCTGTCCTCCATATCATCCCACTAGAAGCAATTTATTCTCCTCTATGTGTTTTGATTGTCGACTGGTGTCAAACAAGCATCCAGATTTCATCTTCATGCTCACACCATCACTATCCAGTTCTGCAGAAGAAACTTCATCTTCATCCGGAGTATTGTCATCAATTGCTGGAAATATATGTATATTCCTAATCGTCGTCCGAAATTTCACTTCCCAGCTGTAGAAGTCTTGCCAACTCATGAAAATATGTTTAGTAGTTCATAGGATTCTGTTTAGATGGCAGACTACAATAATATTTACGATAATAAAACAATTTAAGCAACGGGTCTATTGGACCCATGTTATGTAAAAGCGTAGTATATATGAACACGAATAAAAAACATATATAAAATAAAAGAATAAAATAACAAATGTGTTACAGGTGTATAAAGGAAGTAACAAGAGTAGCATACCTAGTGGGTGGAGTCACAATGTGAATTAGTTATTTAGATAATAATTATTAAATATTCCGCCGGGTCCAATGGACCCATGTTATGCATCCTAGGGTTAATATTGCACTTGTGTTTTAAATCTTAATAACATAATAGAGAGTTAAGAAGGAATATACACTTAAATTCCATAGTAGTATAATATTATACTGTATTAAGTGGATGAAACACATCATTCATAAAGAAAGTGATATTCCAAAGAAAGAGATTGAGTATGACATAAGATGGAATTTATATTGGTGGTATCTTTAGCCTTACAAAAGTAATCAATAAACTAATCAAAACAATATTACAGTACAAAGCAAAGTTACCTAGGTACTGTATCTGTTTTAAGTGTAACTAATATTACATAACAAAGCTCTTATCGCATTATGCTTTTACGGTGATATTTGTGAGCAACTTCCTATCATCAGAATATTAAATTATTTTCTCGAAATCTGCTGAAGCTATAGAGCTGACATTTTTACAACACATGGGCACGTGTTTTTTGCTTATGATGTAACAGTAGTTGCTTTGTTAATTCATTTCCTTACAAACAATTTCCAAGCGAATATTTTCAAAATGTTCAATACACTATCTTCAGTAATACGTATATACGGTTTATTATATTTACGAAAACATTCTGTAAGGCTACTAAATAAATAGGCCTATACCTGAAAATTTCACTTTTCTATACGAAAAGTTGAGAAAATATTTCTTTTGAATAAAAAAATCAAACTTGTGAAAAATGAGCATTAAAATTAAAACTTACATTCTTATAATGCACTTATACTTCTCAGGCAAATCTAAAAATTAACATGGATACAGTTTTAATAAGTTCTCTTCCCTTTATCTATTGTATCAGTGTTGGCCATCCCTGAATATAGTTCGAGCAAGCGGCATATACCACCTCTTTCGTCTGTCTCTTTCCTTTCCGCTGTAAATCGCTCAGGCTCTCCTGGACTCTAAAGCGCGCGCTTGCTTCTGTGGGCATCAATTGACATGCCTGGCCTATGCTTAGCAGCGATCGCAAATCAGATCCATTACACCTAAAGAATGGACAACAATGGTGTCCTTATTCATACATCTGTGAAACTGTTTTAAGTTGTAGCTACGCTTGTTCTTCTAGCAGTAACCCCTTCTTCCGTGGACACCAGCCGAGCAACATAATATATACATAAATTATGATTGCCCTAGTTTGGGGATTTTTTTATAGACAAACCGTGAATGATGCAACAATGGTACTGATATTACCAAATAAGGTATCTCTCAAAGTTTTATTTGAATTTATCCGCGCGGCGTAATTCCACTTCTTACCGGTAGAGGGCCTGAGTTTACAGAAATGGCAACTGGTGTTGAGCGTGCATTTGTAGCGTTGGAATTTCATTCCACAAGATCAGTCATAACAGTGCAGCGAAATTTTCGAACACGATTCCATAAAGATCCATCAGACCCCAAGACCATTAGACAATGGTACAATCAATTAGTGACCACAGTATGTCTGTGTAAAGGAAAATCTCCTGGTCGGCCACGCATCCCACAAGAAACAGTTGAAAGAGTGCAGGCATGCTTCCAGCGTAGTCCACAGAAATCTACACGTCGCGCCAGCAGGAGTTAGCTGTACCGCAAAAAAATGTATGGAGCGTATTGCGCAAACGATTGAATTTCAAACCATACCGCATAAAGCTGTTGCAAGCATTACAGCCTAATGACTACCATCTGCGGTTAGATTTCTGTTCTAAGATTTTGCATCGCATGGTAGAAGATGACGATTTCAGCAACAAATTGGTTTTCAGTGATGAGACAACTTTCTTCCTCGGTGGGAAAGTAAACAGACACAATGTGAGAATATTGGGTACAGAAAACCCTCGGGTTTACGTGGAGCATACTCGTAACTCCCCGAAACTTAATGTTTTCTGTGCACTTTCCAACTCCAAAGTGTACGGCCCCTTCTTTTTTCTTGAACCCACTGTGTCAGGGCATTCCTATCTGGACATGTCAGAACAGTGGCTGATACCACAGCTGGAGACTGATAGTACTGATTTTATCTATCAACAAGACGGCGCTCCGCCTCACTTCCACAACGAAGTCCGGCAATTCCTGAACAACAGATTGCCAAACAGATGGATTGGTCGTGCGAGTAGAGACGATATGCAGCTATTGTCCTGGCCTCCACGTTCCCCTGACATAACACCCTGTGATTTTTACCTGTGGGGATATGTTAAAGACTCTGTTTTTGTACCTCCATTACCGGCAAATCTGCCAGAGTTACGCGACCGCATCATCAAAGCCATCGCTGCAATCGACTGGATACACTTCATCGTGTATGGGACGAATTGGACTACCGGCTTGATGTCTGCAGGGTCACAAGAGGAGCACACATCGAGCACCTATAAGGTATGTTAAAAAAACTTGGAGAGCTTCTCTATCTACTTGTATATCTAAATATGTTCTATGTTAAATCATTAGTCCACAAATAATTTTCGTAACTAGGGCAATCAATTATGCTCACACTGTATAGCCTAAGTTGTGTTTCTACAGTATTAGTCGCGTCTGCATTCGTTAATTCTGTAAATATCAGGTATTTCACACGTATTAATTTCTGATTGCAAGACACTCGCAATCTACCAGCAGATCTGGATCGATAGTTTGGCTGTCATTAGTTGGAGAGTCCTCGCGGGCCACGGATTACCGGACAAACCGGCGCCTGATCGACAGCTAGGTTCCCCGAACACTTTTATGTAAAACAGCGTCGTGACGACTCGGAAGACGATAAAGCGTCATAGCTGCTATTTAGCCGTTGCGTACGGAGAAAGCTCCAATTTATCAACGTCCTTCCTCAATTACAGAAGCTATACAGAGTTTATTAAATGCTGATATGGATTACAGAGCGGTATGCAACGAGAGTTGCAATAGACAAACCTTTACGAATCGTCTCGCCCACAAAAGAGCTTTGAATTCAAAGACAAACGCATCGAAATGTGGTTCTAAATGCATAAAAATAATAATTATTTTTCTTAGTACAATTTACACACTTTTAAGTATGCGTCAGAAGTAAAGAGAGATTTTACTTTGGTTTTGTCCACAACATTAAACAAAAGAATGATAAAAATATCGTCTATAAACACGTACATAAATTACACCTACAGTACTGGAATAATACGAACTTATTTTTGTAACTAGTGTCTGGATTTTTATATGTGACATCTTGCTAGTGGGTACTACAATAATAGAGAAAGATTGCAATGTAGCAGCTCTGCTCACCGGGAAACCGATAGAGAGCGATATACAGCGAAAGAAGTCGGGAGAAAGATAAAGTGAGACAGAGCTCTTCGGAACGAGAGAGAGAACCAAAATGGAAAAGAAAAAGTGAAAGAGGGCGATACAGAATGACAAAGAGAGGAACAGAGACACAGATCGAGACTGTGAAAGAGGAAGTGAGAGGAAAAGATCGACAGAAAGCTAGAGACCGACAAACATTGGGAATGGACCACAGAAAACAATGAGATCGAAAGGGAGCGGAGTAGAGACAGCAAGATTGAGATAGAGCGGCGGGGGTTGAAAGAGAGACAGAGACAGAGACAGTGATGGAGATTAGAAAAGAGTTACAGAAAGTGACAGGGACTGAGAGAAAATTAAATAAAGCCTTAGAGATTAAAAGTGAGATACAGAAAGAAAGTGAGATAGGAAGAGAGATGTAGAGAGATTTATATAAAAAAGCTAGAGAGAGAGAGGAAGGTAGAGAGAAAATTAGACAGAACGAGAAATACTGAAGGAAAGTTGGATAGAAGAAATAGATTGGGAGAAAATTAGAACGAGCAAGATAGAAAGAAAGTTAGGGGAAGAAACAGATTGAGACAAAATTATACAAAGCGAGAGATATTGAGAAAGTGACCGAAAAAAAATAGACAGAGCAAGAGAGATTGACAGAAAGTTGGATAGAGATTTTGCAAAGTCGGAGAGAGAAACTGAGAGAAAATTAGACCGAGCGAGAGAAATAACATTGAAAGATGTTTAGATACAGCAAGAGAGGTTGGGAGAAAATTGGACAGACAGACAGACAGACAGACAGACACACAGACAGACAGATTAGATAGATAGATAGATAGATAGATAGATAGATAGATAGATAGATAGATAGATAGATAGATAGATAGATAGATAGATAGATAGATAGATAGATAGGACAGACATAAGGACAGATAGATAGATAGATAGATAGATAGATAGATAAATAGATAGACAGACAGACAGACAGACAGACAGACAGACAGACAGACAGACAGACAGACAGACAGACAGACAGACAGACAGACAGACAGACAGACAGACAGACAGACAGACAGACAGATAGATAGATAGATAGATAGATAGATAGATAGATAGATAGATAGATAGATAGATAGATAGATAGATAGATAGATAGATAGATAGATAGATAGATAGATAGATAGATAGATAGATAGGACGGAAAGACTTATGAGCTATAGAGAGGACAAGACAAATTTATAGAAAATTAAATGGATAGAGCGAGACAGAATGAAAGATGTACAGAGAGAACAATATGGATCGAGAGAAAATTAGATAAAGAGAGGCAGAGTTTGAGAGAGTTGCACAGAAAGAACGAGACAGACTAAGAGAAAAGAGCGAAAGAGATTGAAAGAACAGGTAGAGGGAGCGAGAGAGATTTTGAGACAGAAAGAGTGAGATAGAGAAAGCGAGAGAGTTTGAGAGACAGAAAGAGCGAGAGATGAAAGAAAGAAGTTAGATAGTAAGACAGGTTGAGAGAAGAAGCGGAACGAGGGGCGGGATAGAGGTGATGAGAAAGATTTGGAAGGTGAGAGAGAAACAGATGAGGAGAGAGGTCAAACGAAAGAAAAGAACGCGGAAGATAGACAAAATCTGAAGGAGCGACGGTAAAGAAGAGGGATATAGAGCAAGAAGACTTTATCCTCTGTAGAGATTCGAATAACGGTTCACCAGAGTACAGAGCAAGAAGCGAGCTGTAGTGTTGCTTGCGTTGTCACTCAGAGCTTGATCCTTCCGGATGACCCTCCCCTGCGACTGGGCGCCATGAGGCAATTGCGTGGCGCCCACGATCTGAATGAAGCTCGTCCAGTGTTGGCAGAAGAGGAAGGAAAGATACTAGAAGGAGGGGGATGAAAGAACTTGGGTTCCCTACCCTGCAAAAATGTTTTATTCATGGAGTCGTCCCTGCCTGCTCCGGCTCTGGAACGACCGGAATCCCGGATCGCTCTGCTATTCTTCAAGGAGGAATGCCGTGGAGTCTGGTCTACAGCGTTAAAACTGTTAAAATTAACAAATTAGTGTTTGTTCGTTGTATAAGTACACCGGCACGTGGCGCGGACAGTTATCGGCGAGCAGGCTCCCTACTCCCGATAGAAATGTCGTCACGTCGCGGACTATTATTTTCAAACTCAGTAATGAGGTCCGCCGACGAGAATGGTTTAGAGCGAGCAGGAATGCAATGCACGAGAGAGAAATTCCACCAGGAAACTCATTATTTGCGAATCAGCCACGAATTTAATCGTGTTGCTCTAATTTCTGTTATGTACAAACATTGCTAAATTTTATCCAACACGGGCAATTGTAACGAATAGTTTGCTTTGTTCTAAATTAAGAAAAATTTACATATAAATTTTATCAGCTACGATCCCTTTAGACGTGTAATATATTGCGGTCTATTTATTTAGATTTAGTCCAATCCGTATTCAGTACCTATTGGATAATAGGTTGGGAAGGTTTAACAAAATCTAGTTGTTCCTCCTGAACTGACTTAGTAAGAGTATACAGGTATTTAAAATAATTGATTTAAATAAGAATATATGGGATAGGCTAATAGGCTAGGGAGGTATAGCAAAATCTGGTTCTGTTTC
Organism: Periplaneta americana; assembly: GCA_025594305.2. NCBI lineage: Eukaryota > Metazoa > Arthropoda > Insecta > Blattodea > Blattidae > Periplaneta > Periplaneta americana. Next base: position 170,521,992 of record JAJSOF020000003.1, on the reverse strand, counting down.
CCCTGAATTAACTTAATAACAGAATAATTAAAATTTTTAAATAAACATTCAGATTATCCAACAAATCTTAGATATCGAAAGTTAAGAAGTGATACCTCGTATCTACAAGAGTAGCCATTTATTTTAACTACAATAATATTTACATTAACTCCATTGTTATTAATATTTGAGGAGAAAAATTCGCTCCGGCGCCGGGGATCGAACCCGTCGTTCTTGGTTCTACGTACCAAGCGCTCTGACCACTGAGCTACGCCGAATTGAATCCACAGCACCGGACCGAACCCACCTCCTCCAATGTTTCCCTTTTGTGGCCTGACTCCAAGTTAGGCATATATGTTGACGTATATGTCCAATGTCAACTGCCATTATACTAGGAGCGCACTCAGCTGAGTGACTTGTTTGGCCGGGATTCCGCAGTTAGGTGCACAGTAATCTATACAAATATATGCACTGCAGCTATGAGAATATTACAGATTTATTCATTTGTCCTACAGAATAATATCTGTAATATTGACAATTAATATTTGAGGTATATTATGTTGACGTATATGTCCAATGTCAACTTTGAGTCAGGCCACAAAGGGAAATATTGAAGGAGGAGAATTCGATCCGGTGCTGTGGATTGAATTCGGCGTAGCTCAGTGGTCAGAGCGCTTGGTACGTAGAACCAAGAACTCGGGTTCGATCCCTGGCGCCGGAGCGAATTTTTATCCTCAAATATTAATTACATTTCCTTGTTAAATGATTTATTCACGTTTGATAAATAACTTTTATGCTCGACCATGCTGAAATGTAGTAATTATACACCTGGTAATAGCCCTTTAATGCACTTCATTAAAGTATACCTATTCATTATAATTCAGTTGTTCAGCCAATGAGAAATCACCTTTGTACCATTATAAAACCGCAAGTATCGATTATTCTCGGATATGCAATCGAAAGACAATTAGCGAAAAGTCACGAAGACTGGAAATCCAATACTGTCAGAGAAGGTTATGTTCTGTTACTATAATAATTAGCGTTAATTGTGAATAATATTCAAATAAATTCAATTTGTCATCTCGTTTTTCAATTCTAAATCAATTTCCAGGTTATATCAAGAATAATGTTCATTTTATTCTCTAGATTATATCAAGGTCAATGACATAAGTGCCTCGGAAAAAATCAATACTTTCGCGTATGTGCACATCTCACAATTCATGTCAGTTTCGCTCCTTATTTGCATAACTATAACATGAATACTTATGAATAATTTCAAGTTAGAAATATGGTCGAGCATAAAAAGTCGTATGAAACTTGTCTATAATGGTAATTAAGACACTTGTATGAAAATTATGAAACTCGCTTGCGCTCGTTTTATAAACAAACATACTCGCGTCTTAATTACTACCATTATAGGCTCCTCGTTGCATAATGTATTAGTTTTGGACATTCATAATACCATAATACAGTGGTTCCCAACCTTTTTCGACTGACGACACACTTAATTGAACGCCCAGGATATCGCGACACTAAATGGTTTAAAATAAGTGACTCAAAAAAGATGGAATAATAATAAACGATAATAATAATAATAATAATTAATAATATTAATATCTTTTTTTTAAATGGTCTAGGACCAAAAATGAAAAGTGACTCGAAAAGATGGTTGGGAACAGCCTGAAACGATTATTATTATTATAAAATAATTACAGAAGAAATAAAAAAACAATAGCCTATAATAATAATAATAATCAATAATAAAAAAGTTATAATAATCGTTTCAGGCTGTTTCGGTCCATCTTTTTGAGTCACTTTTCATTTTTAGTCCTAGACCATTTAGGCAAATAAGACATTATTATTATTATTATTATTATTATTATTATTATTATTATTATTAAGTTCATAAAAACAGAACAGTTCACTAATATTTTGTTCTGGAGTAGAAGATCTTGCAAAGCAGATACATAATATAAGAAGTTTGTTTATTTTGAGAAAAATTATTATTTTTTTTAACAATTGTTTGATTCACCTGAAAATTTACAGATACGGATAGAAAGATTTCAAAGCTATAGCATGTATCCAGTATGGAAAACTATTCACTTTCCTGGACGGTCATCAGCTGACTGAGCCTTGATTGCCAATGTTTCCACTTGAATTGATAATGACGTCCATTTACAGCTGACGTCCCCTAATCTGGTTTCCAATTAAACATGAGAAATAAGAACATATCAGTCATTGAATCGAATGAAGTATTTTTTGTTAATAGCGTACTGGCGTTAAAGTGTTATCGTGCTCATACGCCGGTGATTATTTGCAAACGATGACACGCGCAGATAGGAGCATGCAGGTACAATGGCCTATCTGGTGGCGGCTCAATGGAGCCCTCTGTGTTTCGGCTCCATGTAATCTTTCATCTGCGTAGCTGTCAGATAGACTTGTGCATATCATGACCTGTGAAGCGCTATAAATATACCATCTCTATATTTTAAAAAGCCAGCAACTGACAGAACATTTATATGCTTTCACGCTTTTGGTGGCCTCCCTGATGATAACGCAGAGCTAGATACAGGATTATGAAACCCCCAGATATGGAATGCGCTCAATGAACTATGTCTCACATGACAGAAAAGAGATGATATACTGGCTTATATTCAAACTGGGTCAAATTATACTAAATGTAATTGGTTTAATATGATTTAAGATCTTCACGACATTCAACGTTATGAAAGATAGCCTATTGTAGTTTTTGTAACGTGTCTCCTCTTCCTTATCTTTTTTGATTATGGAGTCGTAGATACTGAATATGAACGAATACTTTCAATAGTAGGCCTACCATACAGGTGAAATCGCTACAGACAGATAAAAGACATTCCTAAAATAATTATTTCGGTATAGGTTTAGCTCGGTTATTCCTAAAGTGGGAGTCGCGACCCCCAGAGGGATCGTGTAAAGAGCTGAGAGGATCGCGAGATGATTATAAAGTGAAACGAAGACGCCTTATTAACATACATTTATTTTGTATTTAGAAAGATAAACAAAAACATCGCTGGACACAAAAATATAAAAATCTTTCAGTTGTTACAAAATAAATAAATAAATGAATAAATGAGTAAGTAAGTAACTAAGTAAGTAAATAAATAAATAATAAAATAAAATAAATAAATAATAAATAAATAAAATAAATAAATAATAAATAAATAAATAAATAAAATACATAAATAAATTAAATAAATACATAAATAAATAACAAACAAACAAATAAATAAATGAATAAATAAATGAATGAATAAATGTATAAATGAATGAATGAATGAATAAATAAATAAATGAATAAATGAATGAATGAATAAATGTATAAATGAATGAATGAATGAATAAATAAATATTAATAAATACATGAATACATAAATACATGAATACATAAATACATGAATAAATAAATACATGAATGTATAAATACATGAATAAATAAATACATGAATACATAAATATATGAATACATAAATACATGAATAAATAAATAAATACATAAATACATGAATACATAAATATATGAATACATAAATATATGAATAAATAAATACATGAATAAATAAATACATGAATACATACATAAATAAATATGAATACATAAATAAATAAATACATAAATAAATAAATAAATACATGAATACATGAATGAATAAATAAAAATAAATACATAAATAAATGAATACATAAATACATGAATAAATAAATAAATACATGAATACATAAATACATGAATAAATAAATATAATAAATAAATACATAAAATATATAAATAAATACAAATAAATAAATAAATAAATAAATCAAAATTAAATAAATAAACAGTATGATAGGTGTTCCTGGTCTTCCCCCGGAAAGTAGTCTGTCAGATTTTGAATAAGTATTCGATATACACACAGAAATCATTTTCAAGTTCAAGGAGATTCCTCACTTTTGTTTAGATGGCAATCATAGACGAGAAACTTATTTTGCATACGACGTTGCAAATGTTAGACTATACAACATTTAAAAGCTCCTTTTTTTCAAGTTCGAGGTATTCTTTTGATACACAATTGGTCTATGCTCTGCGACAAAAAGGTCCAATTTCAACATTCCATCAGTAGGCACATATTTCAGTTTTTTTGTCTATCTTGTGCGGAGGAGGGATCCGCCCTGAGGCTTTTTGTGCTTACCACTTCTATTCTGTGAATGATTGGGCAGCCGAAAGGCCTCGCTCTTGTACAAATACATCAGCCTTTCTCATATATTTCGTTGCATAATGATAGAATTTCCTTCTTGTCTTCACCCAAGCATTTTACTAATTCAGTGGGGATTCCATCAACTCCTGTTGCTTTCCCAGTCTTCATTTCCTTAAGCGCTAGTTCAACTTCTTCTCTTAAAACAGAAAATCTTTTTCATCTTTTGATACGGTTTCTTCGTCTTCTATAGCTAAGTCATCTGGACGATTCCTTGTCTCATATAACTCTTCTACATATTTCGTCTACCTATTTCGTATTCCATGTTTGTCTGTTATTTCATTTCCAATGTCGTCCTCTATGAACCACGTGGATTTCTTGTTCTTATTTGTGAAGTCCAAACACTTTACTTCGCGGTACATTAAATAATATCTTCCTTTTCTCTCTAGATCCTCTATTTATTTACATTTCTCTTTCATCCAGGCTTTCTTTGCCTTATCAGTTTCTCTGCTTAGTTTGTTGTTTATCTTTCTGTAGTTTCTTCTAACTTCTTCTGTGTTGACGTTTTCCACTTTCTCCTTTCCTCCATCTTCTCCAACGTTTTCCCTGTGATCCAAGACTTCTTAATTCTCACAGCTTCTGTGTATCCTATTGTTTCTTCTGCTGTTGTCTGTATACAACTTTTTAAATGAGTCCAGTACTCATTACTATTCTCAGGCGTGGGTTCTAATGTAGCAACTTTGTCTTGAAAATTTGCTTCAAATATATTATATTATATCACTATTATTATTATTATTATTATTATTATTATTATTATTATTATTATTATTATTATTATTAAGTGGAATGGCCCTGACCACGAGTATGTAACTTACTCTTTCTGAGGGTGCTAGAGAATACTTACATAAAAAAATCAATATGTATCTTTGTTCTGGCAATAAAATATCATGTCATATCATATCATATCATTATATCATATCATATTATATATCATATCACACCATATCATATATATCACATCACATCACATCACATCACATATCATATATCATATCATATATCATATCATATATCATATCATATATCATATGCATATATCATATCATATATCATATATCATATATCATATATCATATATCATATATCATATATCATATATCATATATCATATATCATATATCATATATCATATATCATATATCATATATCATATATCATATCATATCATATCATATCATATCATATCATATCATATCATATCATATCATATCATATCATATCATATCATATCATATCATATCATATCATATCATATCATATCATATATCATATCATATCATACCATACCATACCATACCATACCATACCATACCATACCATACCATACCATACCATACATCATATCATATCATATCATATCATATCATATCATATCATATCATATCATATCATATCATATCATATCATATCATATCATATCATATCATATCATATCATATCATACCATACCATACCATATATCATATCATATCATATCATATATCATATCATATCATATCATATCATATCATATCATATCATATCATATCATATCATATCATATCATATCATATCATATCATATATCATATCATATCATACCATACCATACCATACCATACCATACCATATATCATATCATATCATATATCATATTATATAATATCAGATTTGAATGGTAATAAAACAGAGTTCAGAAAAATATTTTTGTGACAATATTTTTGCCACAGTTCCTTATAATATACGATATTAAAGTGAGGGAGATGAACATAAGCTGATTATAGCCATAATGAATTGGTTTAATGAGCCTGTAGGCTATATACGTCATAATTATTATGATATCACTTGTACACATGCTCATGAAGATGGCTGGTCAAATTATAAAAATATTGCTATTGCTTCACTAGCAATAAAAGAATACCAAGATATAGTTCATCTATGTAGAAATATCAATGACAGAATTTTATGCACTATAATGTGTTTTATATTCTTGTTCATAAGAGGTCCGCATTTCTATATCAAGTATAAATGCATTACTTTTGCCTCGACCATACTTATATTTTTGTATTTTTCATTATAATGTTATTTATAGCCTATTTATATATTTTGTATGTCTTTCATAATATGTAACTTCGCTTAGTCATTGTAATTTATACTTTGTTAGTAATAAATTCAACATTTTCATTTCTGAATTTGGTATGATTTGTACTGCAAGTCACTGTGGTGCTAAATTAAATAAAATTGAAATTAAAAATAAGTTAAAGTTTAACTTTACTGTACAAAGAGGAATTTGAAATGCGGTGAAACCCAGGATTAACACTTTTCCATTGTTATAAATGTTTTCAGCTACAGTTCTAAGGAGAAAATGTATATTTTGTAGGCTTGAAGAATGGTGCTTATGTCCATTAAATTTAAATTTAAATAACAAAACAACGAAGCTACAGGATCTAGAGATGCTCGCGAATATAAACTAAATTCAGTTTTTGTTATAATTTCTTTCTAACAGAAAAAGCATGAGTGCAAATTTCCCTCATTAGAATGTGCTTGGGACTGTTTCCTGAGATATAATTAAAACAATTCTTGTGCTCTACAAAGGTTGGATTCGTAGGACAGGACGCGACGGGACCCTTCCGGGGTATGAGCTCCGGAGTGTGACGTGGAGACGAACTTGCCGGAACTCTACTGCAAGACTCATCTGAGTAAGCCAACTTGCATAGGAATGAGTTTCCATGGCAGCTGGGCGCCTGTCTCCAGCAACGCGAACAAAACAGCAGGCGCTTCTTACGCAGCAACATCGCACGGCAGCTGTGTTTCACAGTGCTGCATAACTTCACTCACAAAGCAGATTCGTTTCTACTCATTGTAAGATGCTATTGAAGTTTTGTGGTATTAACGAAAGGTAGTTCCGACTTCTTGCATTGTTTGAATGTTGTAAACAAACATGATGTTTTCATGGTTGGATATCCTCAAGTTTTGAGGTTAGAAATTAAATGGAATAAGAAGAAAAATATAGACTAGAAAATAAAATTCCAGAAGAACTACAAGACAAACTTAATGACCACGCACCAGCACCAGAACAAAACTATTCTACGTAAAGATTTTTTTTTTCTAATTTACGTACTTTCTTTCCTGCCTACGACCAACACTTCTAACGAAGTCCTTTTATTTCTTGTGGCCAAATTATTCTGAAAATAATATAATTTTTTTTTTAATTCCTGAGGCCAACTATTATATTATTCTGACAAATTTCCTTTCATTCCTAAAACAAACTATTAACAAATTTGCTTGCATTCTTGAATACGATTATTAACAAATTTCCTTTCTTCCCTGAAACTAATTGTTTTAAAAAACTTATTTCATTTCTGAAACAAATAATTAACAAACTTCCTTTAATTACTGAAACAAACCATTAACAAAATTTTCTTTAATTTCTTAAACCAATTATTAACAAATTTTATTTCATTCCTGAAAACAATTGAAGATGATTCCAAAAATCACTCAGTTCATTTGGCCATTTTTATGATTTATGTATATATATATGATTATGTTTGAGACCGCTATCATTATTATTAGGTCGGCCTCAGTACCGTAGTTGGTATAGAGCTCGAGGTTGCGGGTTCGATCCCGGCCCAGGTCGATGGCATTTAAGTGTGTTAATTGCGAAAGGCTCATGTCAGTAGATTTACTGACATGTAAAAGAACTCCTGCGGGACAAAATTCCGGCACACCGGCGACGCTGATATAACCTCTGCAGTTGTGAGCGTCGTTAAATAAACCATAATATATAATATAGCCGCTATCATTATATTTTACGCTTGTTTTATTCCAAAACAATGCCAATCCTTGTCCAAAAGTTTGTTTTATTATGCATGTTATTTCAAAACTAGCCCAGTCCTTACATAAAAATGGACTCAACGCGTTTTGGGATCACATTCTTCAATTATTAATAAATTTTCTCTCATTCATAAGACTAATTATTTTAACAAACTTCCTTATATTTCTGAACCCAATTATTAACAAACATCCTTTCGTTCTTGAAACTAATTATTCTAACAAACTTTCTTTCATTCCTGAGATGAATTTATTCTATCAAATTTTTCTTTATTTCCTGAGATCAATATGCATAATTTATTCTAACAAACTTTGTTTCATTTTGCTAATAAATTTATTTCATTTCTGAGCCCACCTATTATAACAGACTTCCTTTCATCTCGGAAGTCATCCATTCTAACAGTTTTTCCTTCATTTCTAATGCCACTTATTGTAACAAACTTTACTTTATTCCTGAGGCCAGATATTTTAACAGACGTTCTTCCATTTCAAATCTCAACTATTGTAACACATTTCATTCTAAAGCCACCTATCTACTCCACGAAACTTTCTGTTATTGTTTAGGCCAGTTACTGTAACAGACTTTCTTTCATTTCTGATATATCTTTTCTAACGAACTTTATTTCGTTTATGAGGCCGAATATTCGAACAGACTTTCTTTCATTACTGATATATCTTTTCTAACGAACTTTATTTAATTTATGAGGCCGAACATTCAGACAGACTTTCTTTCATTTCTGTGGCATATATCCTAGCAAAATTTCTACCATTTCTGAGGTATAACTTATATTATAACAAACTTTCTTTCATTTCTGAGGCAAAGTATTCTAACAATTTCGTTTCATCCCTGAGGTAACCACTCCAACAAATTGATGCTACGCTTGAAACCTTAAGTCCAAAAGGATTAATCTTCGTTCTACCTAATTTAACTATATTTTATTTTTAAATTGTGAGATCGAAGATCTTAATATTTGTGTTCATAAAACAACTAACTTTTTTTATCACACAATAAAATATGTAATTACTACTGAAGCTAAAAACTAGCAAAGTTTCTTTTTTTATTCTTCATCCAAACTAATAAATATTTGAATATTGTAGACAAAGTTTCAACAAAGATATTAATCTAGTTGATGTTCTTGTTTAAATCATTCAATAATGCTAATAAATGAAGTTCTCATTCGCTATCTATTCTTAATTCGGACATGTAAATCACTTTGCGTCCAAACGGATGTGCCTGAGCCTAATTGACTGCTCTGGCTGACAAACGCTCAAAAGGCAATATGTCAAAGAATGACATTGGATTGAAGATCATGCAAACTGATAGAGAAATTAAATTACTATGTGAACTCAAATTAAAATGTTATTACGGACTAGAATATCAAACAAAAATGGGAGCTATGACACAGAAGATGGATTTATGAATTAAGAAATACTATATGATTAAATTTAGTCCAAGTGTGCAGGGTATAGTATAGGTGAGATTCACAATTTTAAATTGTGGAAACGTGCAGCAGAGTTCGTATAGGTAAATTTCTGTCAGATGCGTTTCCAATTCGCTGTGGGCTAAAGCAAGGAGATGCACTATCACCTTTACTTTTTAACTTTGCTCTAGAGCAGTAGTGTCAGAGTTGTAAGCTCCGAAACCGGTTGTGTTGCTAGAGACGTCCAGTCGGAGCGTGAACTTGCTTATGTCTGTGGAAGCACCGGAGCTCGCAACGAGTTATAGTGGAGCGCTTCGCTCCGTTTTGGCTGTGTCTGACAACGCTGCTGTAGAGTATGCCATTAGGAAAGTCCAGGATAACAGAGAGGGTTTGGAATTGAACGGGTTATATCAGCTGCTTGTCTATGCGGATGACGTGAATATTTCAGGATAAAATCCACAAACGATTAGGGAAAACATGGGAATTTTACTGGAAGCAAGTAAAGAGATAGGTTTGGAAGTAAGTCCCGAAAAGGCAAAGTATATGATTATGTCTCGTGACGAGAATATTGTACGAAATGAAAATATAAAAATTGGAAATTTATCTTTTGAGAGGTGGAGAAGTTCAAATATCTGAGAGCAACAGTAACAAATATAAATGATACTCGGGAGGAAATTAAACACAGAATAAATATGGGAAATGCCTGTTATTATTCGGTTGAGAAACTTTCATCATCCAGTCTGCTGTCGAAAAATCTGAAAGTTAGAATTTATAAAACAGTTATACTACCGGTTGTTCTGTATGGTTGTGAAACTTGGACTCTCACCTTGAGAGAGGAAGAGAGATTAAGGGTGTTTGAGAATAAGGTGCTTAGGAAAATATTTGGGGCTAAGAGGGATGAAGTTAAAGGAGAATGGAGAAAGTTACTATACACAGAACTGCACGCATTGTATTCTTTACCCGATATAATTAGGAACATTAAATCCAGACGTTTGAGATGGGCGGGGCATGTAGCACGCATGGACGAATCCAGAAATGCATATAGAGTATTAGTTAGGAGGCCGGAGGGAAAAAGACCTTTAGGGAGGCCGAGACGTAGATGGGAAGATAACATTAAAATGGATTTGAAGGAGGTGGGATATGATGATAGAGAATGGATAAATCTTGCTCAGGATAGGGACCAATGGGGGGCTTATGTGAGGGCGGCAATGAGCCTCCGGGTTCCTTAAAAGCCAGAAAATAAGTAAGTAAGCAAGGAAGCTGTGATCATCAGTTCGAATGTCACCCTGGGCATAGATGTTCACTTAGTAATACAGCCTATGTGTTCTGGTTTTGGATCTGGCTTCATGCTCACCCCATGTTATGAGAGTACGGCTTTGGTTGTAGACTAAACTGTATTAGGTGTAAAAAATAAGTCCGTTTATAGATTTACAGCAACTACTATATCTTCGAGGAGTGTATCGTAGGAAGATGTGAAGTCAATGTAGTAATAAAATATTATGAATTGCAAAAGAATCCAGTGACAGGCTTACTCACACATCCGCACAGTTTCCACTATTGTAATGCACGAGGTCACGTGCTATACATCTGGATTTTTACACTGCCGTTCTGCATAACATTTGCCACAGACAGACACAGAATATTACAGAGGGTGCGATGTTCTGCTTTACTGCCTAATACTTCCGAATTAAACATAACATTAAGCTGTCGTTGAAAATACGTGATTTTAGACGTATTATTTACCTACTAAATTTAGCAGAATACGTAATAATATAAGGATTTATTCTTTCATAAACGATCATGGAAACGAAAATGCAGATAGACATTCGATATATGAGCAGAAAAAACACTTTTTCGTACACTGTCGTTCAAATATATCTGACCTCCAATTTTCTGGTCGTGTAAGCGAACTTTTTAATCACGGGAAAAGTCAGAACCAAAGATATAACAAATTTACAAACTTTGAAATAGTTCCGCTAGTTCTCAATAGGTGACTCTATTATTGTGACGGATAAAATTGTATTTGGAAAAATGTTGATGTAAATTAAGTATCGTATAAATGATTATTTTCGTAATTGACAGTAGCAGCAGTTTCCAGCTAATTCTAGTGTTTTTTTCACAATCATTTGAGGGAATGAAATTTTAAATTTTATAATGCAATATATTTATATACTATTGGCGACACTGACTGTTACCGTCGCCATCTATTCATATAAGTAATAACTAAAGAAGCTACACTTACATGAACAAATTATCGAACAATATCGATTACGGGAGTCAGGTATCTTTGAACGTCAGTGTACTGTACATTCTATGCGCTTCGTAACAGTTCACTTCCTTGATATCACATTGGCCGTTCAAAAGAGATAGTGAAATGCCAGTATCTCTATCGTCATTCGAAAAACACCGGGCTGTACAATAAGAGAGACAACAAAGAAAATAATGGCGATAATAATGATCATGATGGTCCTGCAGTGAATATCATCCCATTGTGGTATCCCCGGGAATGAAATAGCTGATTCTCTTACAAAAAAAGGCACTAAAATCCTGCCCTAGGTTTGTGAAGTACCCTACAGTCGGGCATCAACCATCATACGACAGAAGGTAAAGGACACTTATAAAAAATCTCTCCAAGATAACATAAGCATCTCTGAATGGAAACACAATGTAACTTCGGTACCAGATTGGCCAAGGACAGAAGCAGTTGCCAAATTCCGATTAGCAACTGGACATGATTGCTTGGGTAAACATCTATGCCGCATTGGTTTACTCCAGAATCCTAACTGCCCACTCTGCAACCAGGACATCGTAATGGACTCAGACCATCTAATGGATTGTCCCAATCTGTCCTCAACTACGCTGGTAGAGAAGTATTGGGAAGCAAGAGAGAAGATGATGGCCCTCCAAATATAAAATTTGTTACTCTTCCTTTCATGTTCTCTATCTATTTATTTATCACTGTTTGTTTGTTTATTTGTATATTTGTTTACTTGTTTCTATGAATATTGCATGTTGCCATTATCACAGCTAAAGATAAACTCTACAACCCTCCATTAAATAAATAAATAAAAATAATGATCATGATAATTAGGCCTATATAATAACTTGATTCTGTGGAAGTTATCTCTAAAGTCACATGAACTTGGAATATAAAGAATACAGGGAACTTAAATAGGTACTTAGCAATCATCTGGAAAAACAGGTATTTGGTTTGAGGGGTTGGCTTATTCGCGGATGATTGTATCGTATACAGGGAAATAAAAAGTTATGAAGATACTACTCTTCTTCAGAATGACTCAATAGAATAAACGATTGGGCAATGGCCAACAAAATGAATTTGAGAAGCATAGTGTCAGAATGAGTTTTCTCTACCTTCGTATCTTATTCGCAAAGGAAAAAAACAGCAATTGATACAATTGCAGAAAATGTTTACTGGCTTATGGACGGAACATTCAAATGTGCACCACATAATTATACGCTATTCATGTGAACGTCCATGGACAGTGGTTTCCAGTTGTCTTTGCACTTATGAAGACGAGAACAAAGCGTGCCTATGAAATCATAGGACGTAACTTAGGTTACCAACACGTAATAATAATAAATTCTGTGCATTATTGATTTCAAGTCCAGAAATTGCAAGTTTTTATTTTCAGGCTTTAGGCTACGTCATTCGAAAGTTTTAATTGACGATGGAGATATAACTTTCAGATGTCCGCATCCGTTATAAAGAAGTTATGTCCACATTTTACGCCATATATTTCTGCCAGGAAATGTCCTCTTTTCAGAGGTGTCTGTTACGTAGTAATATTATTAGGGCTAGGATTTTAATGAAATTTCATCTTTTTTCTAGTTAGCGAGAAACATAGCTGCTTTAGTATTTATATGTTATGTGATAAACTGAGTGTTTTAAGACATATTTGTTAGGGCATTTTTTGCCTCTTACAACTCATAAGAGTATTTTTTGTTTTATTAGGTCATTTTTTGGGTATTGTCATTTAATTTTGGCCATATATCCCCATTATTGATATAAAATATATATTTTTCTTTTCATATTTTCTCTACATAATTTTTCAATTAATACCCATTATTTTGTATATTAGTTTAATAGTTTTTCTACACAGATATTGTCATTTTAACATAGTACATCACCACCTAATGTATCAGTCCAACCACCCCTTCAATATAGACTCCTCTATACCTGCCTAGTTCCGCATAAGAGTGGCCTTGTGGTGGACTACATGGAACTTCATCAGGTAAAATAATTAATTAAAGTGTACTACTTAGAAAAATTATGTAAGATTAAATAAACTCGAATGTTGGTACTAAAAATTAGTTTAATTTCTAAATATTAATATTCCTACTAAGCCAATTATGTAAAATCAAATTTTTAGGGGATTTTTAAAAGAGTTTTAGGTCATAAATGCATTGTTTTAGGACATTTTTTCATGATTTATAGGTCATCAAAATCCTAGCCCTAATTATTATTGTAGTAATGTAGTCTAGTAGTAGGCCTATAACAGTATTATAGTAACAGTGGTAGTAATAATAATAATGATAATAATAATAATGATAATAATAATAATAATAATAATAATAATAATAATAATAATAATAGACCACCTCCTTGGTGTAGGGGTCAGCATGCTGGTCTCTTACGCAGACGGCCCAGGTTCGATTCCCAGGCGGGTTGAATTTCCTGGTTGAGGTTTTCAGGGTTTTCCTCAACCGTAAGGCAAATGCTAGGAAATTCGGGCCACAACATCCCTGAATATCACCGGCCTCATTCATCATCGAAATCATATTCATAACAAATCAGTAACATATATACAGTCGCCATCTAGTTCACAACAATAGAACCAGTCTCAACAATAGAACCAGTCTCAACAATAGTACACAGGCCTTCGGATTTCAACCAAAGATTAACTCGCGATATGAACAAAGACGTTAAAGCGAGTATAAATAACAAGCGAAAAAAATAATAATAGGTATTATAGTAACAGCGGTAGTAGTGATATTATTATTATTACTATTATTATTATTATTATTATTATTATTATTATTATTATTATTACTATTACTATTATGATTATTATTATTATTATCATTATTATTATTAACAGATAGGGTTTGGAATTGAACGGGTTACATCAGCTGCTTGTCTATGCGGATGACGTGAATATGTTAGAGAAAATCCACAAACGGTTAGGGAAAACACGGGATTTTACTGGAAGCAAGTAAAGAGATAAGTTTGGAAGTAAATCCCGAAAAGACGAAGTACGGTATATGATTATGTCTCGTGACGAGAATATTGTACGAAATGGAAATACAAAAATTGGAAATTTATCTTTTGAAGAGGTGCAGAAGTTCAAATATCTTGGAGCAACAGTAACAAATATAAATGATACTCGGGACGAAATGAAACGCAGAATAAATATGGGAAATGCCTGTTATTATTCGGTTGAGAAGCTTTTGTCATCCAGTCTGCTGTCAAAAAATCTGAAAGTTAGAATTTATAAAACAGTTATATTACCGGTTGTTCGTTATGGTTGTGAAACTTGGACTCTCACTTTGAGAGAGGAACATAGGTTAAGGATGTTTGAGAACAAGGTGATTAGGAAAATATTTGGGGCTAAGAGGGATGGAGAAAGGAGAATGGAGGAAGTTACACAACACAGAACTGCACGCATTGTATTCTTCACCTGACAAAATTAGGAACATTAAATCCAGACGTTTGAGATGGGCAGGACATGTAGCACGTATGGGCGAATCCAGAAATGCATATGGAGTGTTAGTTGGGAGGCCGGAGGAAAAAGACCTTTGGGGAGGCCGAGACGTAGACGGGAAAATAATATTAAAATGGATTTGAGGGAGGTGAGATATGATGATAAAGAATGGATAAATCTTGCTCAGGATAGGGACCAATGGCAGGCTTATGTGAGGGCGGCAATGAACCTCCGGGTTCCTTAAAAGCCTGTAAATAAATATTATTATTATTATTATTATTATTATTATTATTATTATTATTATTATTAATTGATTTAACTTTATTGTTGAATGTGATATTAGGCAGTACAGCAGGGTACACTATGCACCCTTACGGCTGACCTGCCCCCCGTTAGTTTCGCTCCACCGCACCTGCAAACAAGCAATCCCCCACCCAACAGCGACAAGCAAATCAACTTCGACTGGCGGGCGAGCGGGGAATCCCTCGGCAGAACTTGAGATGGAAATGAGGAACGGCGTTCTGCGAGTTGCTGTGGGAAGTCACCTATCATTCAGGGGAAGGACGACGGGACCTGCTCGCACCTGCAGTCATTCAATAAACGGAGGTAAATATTTACCACACAACACACACCGCATAACTCATTACATTACTTAATTAATTAACGAACCGATCGATTTACCAGTTACAGCTTATCAAGATGCACCAATTCCGATAGATTCTTCTCTAAAAAAGATTAATATCTTCAGGCATGGAGTAGTGTACATGAATTACGATTGTCAATTACTCTTAATAGAGATGTAGGAGGAGATCAGGGTATTTATTCAAATTGTATACAAGTTTCGGTTTGTTTGCAGCATTCATCGCTAATCGAACATCGTCGGTGATCATGGCCATGGTTAATTATAATAATAATAATAATAATAATAATAATAATAATAATAATAATAATAATAATAATAATAGTTTTATTTTCCCTGGCAGAGTTAAGGCCATCAGGCCTCTCTTCCACTCAACCAGAATCAAATCACATACAGAAAAATACATACCGTTATACAAATATGAACTTAAAAAATAATAATAAACATAATTAAGTAAAAAGAGAGATTGAATACATATACAGAATCAGTATTAACTTTGAAATAACAATAACAAAAAAAAATATATATATATGTAATAAAAAATAGACTGAATACATAATCACAAACAGAAAAATACATTCTAGTATACAAGTATTAAGTTAAAAGAAAAAAAAATACATATGAATATAATCTCACAACTAAAGGAATAGTACAATTAGTATGATCAGCACAGCACGTGTTACATTGAGACAATGACAATGACCTAGATATTAGTGTTAATGGAAAAATAAAGTAATGACTGTGTACAATAATAATAACAATAATAATAGTAATAATAACAATAAATAAAAATTATACCTAAAAACTAGTTCTGTGCATTTAAAATATTTTTTAATCAACCTAATTTTAAACAACTGGGGACTAAGACTACCCCTTATTTCCAGCGGCAGCGAATTCCATGAGCGGGCCATAGCTATTGAGAAAGAACTTGAGTACAGAGATGTCTGATGATGTGGTATTGATAGCAATAGATTGTGCTGTGAACGTGTATTACGATTATGATGTGAAGCTAGGAGAGTAAACCGAGAGGCAAGGTAGTTGGGTGTGGAATCATATATTATTCGACATAGAGGGCAAAGAGAATGTACTAATCGTCGATCTTGCAAGCGGAGCCAGGAGAGTCGTAGAAAATATTCCGATATATGATCATGTCGGCGGATATTGAAAATAAATCGGACGCAGACATTATGTACACGTTGAAGTTTTTGAGAAAGTTCAGCACTTAGGTCACTATATAAAACATCACAATAGTCAAAGTGAGGCATTACAAGGGTCTGTACTAGAATTTGTTTTAGTTTAGTAGGAAGGAAATTTTTCAGGCGTTTCAAAGAATGCATGATAGAGAAAACTTTTCTACAGATATATCTGATTTGCGTATTCCAGTTCATATTAGAGTCGAAATAGATGCCGAGGTTTTTTACAGTAGCACTGAAAGGAATTATTTTGTTGTTGAGAGAGACAGGCTGAAGGGTGTTCATAGTAATAGAGGATAAAAGCCTTTGCTGCCCCAGCCTTGGTTCGTATCAATATGAAATTTAGTTTTATTAACTTTATTGAAATTACAAATTACATAATATATATTTAAAATATGAAGGTTGTACTCAAAAAAACAAAATCTCGTGCTTAGGTAGTTCCAGTTAAGGCTGGTCCACAATAAACCGGGAACGAAGGACGTGAATGTGAAGATTTTTGATTAAAAATCAACCTAGAACGGAAACGACTGTGCATATCGATATGTAAAGGGGATATTACGCATTCTGATGTTATTTGTGTATAATTGACCAATGGCGTTCCTTTACGAGTACAATCCAGCCAACAGATATACAGGTTAACCAACTTCAAAATTTATGGCACGGAAAGAATTTAATTCACGTGGTAATGTGATCACGTATTCACGTCGCATTTATTGAAAATGAAATGAAATGAAATGAAATGGAATGATTAGCCTAAAAATGTCCCGTTAAGGACAAAGGTCTCCTCCTATAGAGGGAGAGCTCTATTTGTCTCACGGGGTGAGCTACTCCGCGTAAGAGAATTTTTTCATGCTTGGAATTGTTCACTTAGTTCACATTCTGCACTGTTTGATATTGTTCGCTTGTTTCTGTCGCTGTTCACTTGTCTTCTTAGGTTTTTCCAGTCTTCCCTATGTCTTGCTCTGCTTGACCAATGGCTTCCTACACGTTCACTGAAGAGATCGGCCCATCTTCTTCTTGGTCTTCCGCCAATGCGGGGATCCCATAGTGTGACTGTCTGCGTCCATCTTCCGTCTCTGAGTCGTGCAACATGGCCTCCCCACTTCCATTTGGTGTTGGTGGCTTGCAATGCATACAAACAATCTTTAATTTAAGATATTGCCTGATAGGTGACATCTTTTGTAGCACTTCGTTTGGAACTCTGTCCCTCCTAGTATCTTTCGCAGCATCTTTCTTTGGCATATTTGGAGACTGTTACGAAGTTTGGCAGTGAGAGACCACGTCTGGCACCCATATAACAGTACAGGAGTTACGCAGGTCTCCATATCTCTATTCTGAGTTTCTTGCTGAGTGTTCCCTCCAGTACGATGAACTTGAGAGTCCAGAATGCCTTCCACGCGAGAGAAATCCTTCGTTTTATTTCCTTCTCTGTCTTCTGGTGAAAGGAGACTAGCTGTCCTAGGTATACGTATTCAGATACGTACTGTATTTCTGCACCGTCAATTATTATGGGTGACTCCGCCCCGTTTGACATTACGTGTGTCTTGGTCATATTCATCAGGAGGCCTGCTGATCTGCTGGCGTCACATAAATCTTGGAGCATTGACTGCAGTTCTCTGGGTGATTTGGCGAACAATACGACGTCATCAGCAAACCTTAGATTATTTAGTCTGCTGCCGTTGATGTTTATACAATTTCATGTTCCAGTTCAGTTTGCGAAAAATGTTTTCTAATACACTTGTGAATAATTTTGGGGAAATTGGGTCTCCTTGTCGCACTCCTCTTTTGAGCCTGAATTTTGGCACAGCTTTGATCATATAGTTTATTTAGTATCATGATGTATTTGTTGCAGATTCCCTGCGTATGTAGTGCTTGCATTACACTCGAGTGTTCAACCGAGTCGAAAGCTTTGCTATAGTCTGATTCTGCTCAATTTCTAAGTTAGATAGGAACAATGGATGAAAAAGAAATTATGCCACGGTCTCCTTGCTACAAAATACACGACGACCAAATAGTTTTATGGTGTTAACTTAGTGAATCTAGTAGGCTGTGATTAGAAACGAGAACGGCACAGTTAAAACTTCGCCAAAACTTCAGGTTTCTATTTCTTTAATGAAAGTAATTGTTGTTGTTTAGTCAACTGTCCGTAGACAGTTTTTAATCTCATAAGTAACACCAACAAGGCATCACTCATGAGATAACTAGGCCAAGAGAAAATGGGGTAGGATGGCCAGTTTCTTTCCCCCTCCATTGCATATATCGCCGATTAGCTACATATCCCACTAATCAGACTTGAGATGCATACAAACAATTCTTCTTCCTCTGACACATATCGTCAAGTGAGATGTACTGCCTGATAATAGATGTAGGTATCAGCCAGAACCTCAATCAGAGGTAAATTGTTATATAAACTGTAACTACCTTTTGGTGTGGCTTCGCAAGTCGTATCATAGAAGGACTATACCATTTTGGAATGAGTGAAGATGAAATAAATTTCATAGGATGCTATTTTAGAGGTAATATCACCAATAGACAGCAAGAATCTTAATGCATAACAGACAAAGCTCGAATTGTGAGTAATTTATATTCTGTGTGTGCTTTCCACCAGTCCAAGTGACTATCCAATTCTAAACTAAGAAACTTTGTGCTTATGGATTCTTTGAGATCAATTCCATGTAATCTAATACTGAAGTATGTATACAGAGGCAGAAAGTTAAGGTAGAAATTAATACGGACAAAACGAAAGTTTTGATTACATCTACAAACAAATTAAAGTACGAACTCTCTAATTTAGTAATACAGAGATTGAGGAAGTTGATAATTTCATTTATCTGTATTCTACTTCAAATAAAGACAAGGATGAAATGGTAGAGGTCAAGAGAAGAATATTGTCAGTCAATAGGGAATGTGAAGCCGGAACAGACCTTGAGCCTAAACCGTGATGATGATGATGATGATGATGATGATGATGATGATGGTGGTGATAGTCGAAGGTAGCAACGTGCACCAGATTTCATCTTACTGTACTTATAAAATAACAGATAGAATTTTATACCACCACCACCATTATCGTCATTGTCATTATCATCACCACCACTCGGGCGGTATTTTTGAATCCGATGCTGACAGGTGAATCATCCTGCCTCAGATCCTAATAGGCCAGGTCCGCAGTCGAGTATCCTGATAATACCTAGGGACCAGGATCTATAAGCCCTTCCTATATGAGCATTGAAGACAACCTCCAAGACTTCAATTCTGCCTATTTTTACTACTGCAGATGATAGACAAATTAGGGCGATGTGGACAGTGTTGGTTGAATGATAGAGGGAAGCGGAAGTACCCCGAAAAAAAAAAAACCTTTGCAATGTCCGCTGTGTCCACCACAAATTCCACCACGACTGGCATTCGAGATGGATGGGAATGTCACTCATAGATCCAATACTGAAAATACGAAAAACTCTTCATGTGGAAACGTTAATGGAACCGTACAGCATTTATTCTGTTTGTTCATTATTTTGGGACGAAAAATAATGAAATATTCTCATTACTTGATACTAACAACTGAATTTAAAAATCCACTAAGAGACCTGTATGTTGAAGGTGCATCTTTCAAATTATTAAAAAAAATTAATTTATTCTAAGCTGCAGAGCATTTAGGCCTAGTACTTCTTTCATTGTAAAACACATTCATAACATGACGATGTGTATTCTGTTTATGTTCTAATTTAAATTATTTTTTTATGATGACTGCGAACACGTAACTGTAATATACTTTCGGGTGAAATATGGCTTCACTTACTGGATAATAATAATAATAATAATAATAATAATAATAATAATAATAACAATAATAATAATAATAATAATAATAATAATAATATAATGGAGAAGGATGGAGCGTGTGAAATGAACAGACAGAATAAGAAACAAAGCTGTGTTGGAAAGAGTGAGTGAAAAAGAATAATGCTGTAACTGATCAGGAGAGGAAAAGAATTGGCGGGTCACTGGTTTTGAAAAACCTGCCTGCTGAAGGATGCACTGGAAGGAAGGTGAACGGAGAAGTGTTCGGGGCAGAAGAAGATAATATCAGATAATAGACGACATTAAGAAATATGGATCATATGCGGAGAGGAAGGCAGAAAATAGGAAAGACTGAAGAATGCTGAGTTTGCAGTGGAAAACCCGCCCTTGGACAGAACACTTATGTATGAAATAAATAAATAAATAAATAAATAAATAAATAAATAAATAAATAAATAAATAAATAAATAGATTACGTAAAACAATTTATATCTTTGTTATACTTCGGTCATATTTACCAATTAATATTTTACGTCTCATTTATTTAGCTTCATTTCAATCCATTCTCCAGTATGGAATTTTAGGGTGGGGACATGCATGTATTTCTAATCTCACTCCACTAATACTTATTCGGCAAAGAATAATTAAAGTATGCCTTAATAAACCAATTGATTACTCATCCGAGCTTTTGTTCACTGATTTTAATGTTTTGAAAATTAAACAGATTTATTATATTGCCTTATTAATCTTCATACATAAAAATCGTAATAAATTCAAATTGTATCATCATAAATATGGAACTAAACGATCCAATTTTATACGACTAGAGGAACCAAAGTGTTTCACAAACACAGCTCTGAGCCATGGTACCTACTTTGGTCCAAGGTTATACAATAAAATAATTGATAAATATCCAAATTTGGAAAATTTTAGTATCAGAAATTTCAAAATAGCGTTAGGAATTTAATTTTTAAAGAATATATATTGATTTATATGTATATGTATTTGCATGACTTAAATTGTTAAAATTGAAATTGTATTTTTAAATTAATTTATTCCTGTAATTTTTTTTTGACCAGTTTGTGTCAAATAATTATCTTTGTGTTTATCTTTGTGTTTAGATATCTCCCTGACTCACGAGTTTTTTAATCCTTCAGGGAAGAACTAAGATTGTATTTTTGTACATGTTATTTTACTAACAATAAACAACAACAACAATTAAATAAATTAATAATAATAATAATAATAATAATAAAAATAACTTCGTAGGCTAATGTCGTAATTCGTACAGATCAAAATAGTATATAAATAGGTAAGACAGTATTGTGCCTTATGAAAACATGAATGGTGATTATAGATTTTTCGTCAAACTGAAGAATTTATCACAATGATGTTCGTTATATCGAAATTTGGCTGTGTACTGAATATGTGTGACACCGATTTCTTGCTTACCTAATTTATAATTTCAAATATTGCCAAATTTATCTCACTTTAGATTAGAAGTATTAATAACAGCAGTAGACCCAATAGAATTTGGTAATATATATTTCTCTTGCGCAATGATCACATTCCATTGTAAAACTTTCTAGTGGAAATTTAACGCCTGGTTACACTCAGTGGAAACAAAACTATCGGTTCATCCTCATAAATCATTCATTTCATCAGGAGGAACGAACCCAGGTGCGTGTGATTGGAAACCGCGGGGAAGGTACATTTAGGCTATTGTGGCGGAGGCTGTGACATTTGGTCCATTGGATGTATAACAAGAGGACACTGATGAACACATGTCGGTGGATTGCATGCGAAACCAACCCGGCGGCATTGTCAACGGAGAAGCCACAATGCTAATAAAATCCACATTAATTATCACCCACAGAAATCACTGCATTTCAAACCAGTTTTTAGGGCATTGCGGACTTTATCTTGGGTTATTTATTCAAAGTATTCGTCTGCGAGTGCTCGAAATTGGCACCGAATCCCACTGTACGTAAAGGATTTCAGTAATACTTACTTACTCACTGGCTTTTAAGGAACCCGGAGGTTCATTGCCGCCCTCACATAAGCCCGCCATTGGTCCCTATCCTGAGCAAGATTAATCCAGTCTCTACCATCATATCCCACCTCCCTCAAATACATTTTAATATTATCTTCCCATCTACGTCTCGGCCTCCCCAAAGGTCTTTTCCCCTCTGGCCTCCCAACTAACACTCTGTATGCATTTCTGGATTCGCCTATACGTGCTACATGCCCTGCCCATCTCAAACGTCTGGTTTTAATGTTCCTAATTATGTCAGGTGAAGGATACAATGCATGCAGCTCTGCGTTGTTTAACTTTCTCCATTCTCCTGTAACTTCATCCCTTTTCCTAAGAACCTTATTCTCAAAAACCCTCAATCTCTGTTCCTCTCTCAATGTGAGAGTCCAAGTTTCACAGCCATACAAAACAACCGGTAATATAACTGTTTTATAAATTCTAAATTTAAGATTTTTTGACAGCAGACTAGATGACAAAAGCTTCTCAACCGAATAATAACAGGCGTTTCCCATATTTAATCTGAATTTAATTTCCTCCCGAGTGTAATTTATATTTGTTACTGTTGCTCCAAGATATATGAATTTTTCCACCTCTTCGAAGGATAAATCTCCAACTTTTATAGTTCCATTTCGTACAATATTCTGATCACGAGACATAATTATATACTTAGTCTTTTCGGGATTTACTTCCAACACTATCTCTTTACTTGCTTCAAGTAGAATTTCCGCGTTTTCTCTAATCGTTTGTGGATTTTCTCCTAACATATTCACGTCATCCGCATAGACAAGAAACTGATGTAACCCGTTCAATTCCAAACCCTCTGTGTTATTCTGAACTTTCCTAATGGCATATTCTAAAGCGAAGTTAACAAGTAAAGGTGATAGTGCATCTCCCTGCTTTAGCGCGCAGTGAATTGGAAAAGCATCAGATAGAAACTGACCTATACGGACTCTGCTGTAAGTTTCACTAAGAGAATTTCATTAATAAGAGTATTAAATCAGCCAAGTTCCTTTGATTGAGGTACTGGCTGATATGTGAGGTAGGTGTGTCAAACAAGGCCAACCGCTTCTTGTGCTAAAAGTATATGCGATATCTGCTAGATGACAACAGCGACTGGATCCTCTACTAGTGCGCATTTAACAGTGCTAATATGTCACATGTCAGCTGTAACTGGTTGCCGCCATTGTATGCTGCTCTGTTTGAGTTGTTTTTCAGGATAATTATAGAAGGTGCAGTTTTACGTATTTCTGCGGTCTTTTTTAAGTAATATTTTAGGTATTGTACATTTTTCGAATGCTGTTTTACTGCATTTGAAGATAATATAATTAGACTTAAGATATACTCTATCTACCAAAAAGTAATTGGGCACCGTTTTTGCCCCTTTAGAACCTCGTGGTACCACTCTTGTTGCTATAACACAGCCGTGGGGACAGCGTGACTCGAGAGACATTGTGGCTCGTAGTGATAGCTGTGCATTTCGCTTGCTTCTAACCTCCGCCAACCCCCACCCTCTCACTCACTGGAGTCAAACTCCGTTCCATTTGTATTTGTCTCTGACCTGCGAGTGGCATATTCTCTCTCGAAACCATGTACGAAAGTTCCAAGTAGGATGGGAGGACGCATTTTTTTGCTGTCAATATGGTGAGAATATTAAATATATGATATGTTCACAAGTATTACGAGGAAAACGGTGTATAACATAAAACGGCATTATACT
Organism: Periplaneta americana; assembly: GCA_025594305.2. NCBI lineage: Eukaryota > Metazoa > Arthropoda > Insecta > Blattodea > Blattidae > Periplaneta > Periplaneta americana. Next base: position 170,497,406 of record JAJSOF020000003.1, on the reverse strand, counting down.
ATATGTTACTGATGAAACATTAAAAGGTTAAGTGTTGTTATTGTTGTTATCATCATCATCATCATCATCATCATCATCATCATCATCATCATCATCATCATCTCTGTACGTCGACCCTTTTTCAGCAAATGTACGAATAATGCGGTTAGCTCTTCAATTTGAACTCACTGATTTACTATTTAATGTCAAATGAAAGCTAGATGTAAGGACTTGACAAATGTTGAACTTTCAAATCTTTGCCAAAAAATAAATATCCGAAGCTTCGTTCTTTCGGTTGCTCTGTAGAAGCCATGTTCGCTACAACTTACGTTTGTGAAAAATTATTTTCAACAATTAAAATACTAAACACCAAATTTAGATCACGACTGACAGACAAATACCTTCGTGATCAACTACGACTGGCAGTAAGTGACATAATTCCTGATTTTGAAACTTTGTCGCAGAGACATTCTGAAGACAGTTAATTTTAGGTTGTGATATTGTTCATTTATTGTTAATTTCTTTCTTCGTTACACGTACTAAACATTAATTTGTAGCCTTATACTGCATAAAATTATATTTAAGTGCTTGACGTAAGGAAAATATCCGTTAATAAGTCAGACAGTTGCTTCACTTCCCCTTCCGATATACACTATCTACCAAAAGAAATTTGGCACCGTTTTTGTCCGCCTCCTCCATAGGTGCTATGCACGTTGCAGGTTACACAGTGGCTCGGCGCACGATTACATTTTCGCCACCGCTGCTATAACATCAGCCACCCTGTCAGGCATGCTCTCTACTAGTCTGGGTAGGATATCCACTGGAATGCGTCGCCATTCCTCTTGCAACATGGCACTCAGTTCGACAATGGGAGTTGGCCGCATCTCCCGAGACCTCAATCGCCGGTCCAAATTGTCCCAAAGTTGCTCAAAGGGATTGAGATCAGGACTCTGTGCAGGCCAGTCCAACAGGTAAATATTATTGTCTGTATACCACTGCATAGTAGCCGCCGAGATATGGGGCCAATTTCCATTGTGCAACTGAATGCCATTTTGCAAGAGGAAATGACGACACATTCCAGAGGATATCCTACCACAAACTAGTGGAGAGCATGCCTGACAGGATGGCTGCTGTTATAACAACAAGAGATGGTATCACGAGGTTCTAAAGGGGCAAAAACAGTGCCCAATTACTTTCTGGTAGATAGTGTAATTGGTGGCGAGGTGTAGTGAGCACGAGACAAGAAAACTACAGGTCTCTATTAAGGCCCAGGTGGGCCTTGTTTGGTGTATGAAGTATCAGAACGACACGTTCAAGATTTGGTGAACTGTTTTCATCTGTTTGGCTCAGAGCAATGACTCCAGGTAAATTGATTGCAAGGTTTTGAGGAACAGGAATTTTTTCTTAGGTTTTCCAGAATCTGGTATTTATTCAAGGAAACTCAGGTTCAAATGCAGATGTACCAGACCTGTTATCCGACGAAGAGGCAGAAATTGATAATCCTGATGATGTCACTGTTCTAACATCAGCAGTCATTAACGTTGAAGAATCCCGAAACACCCCTGTGATCAACAACGAAGAAGACAGTCCTGAGCCAACAAAGATGAAGACAGTCCTGAGCCTTATTTAGAACCTATGCTTTCAATAAGGCCCACATGACAAAATAATTTTGAAATTATTACCACGGCCAAAATCTTAAAAACATATATTTGAACATTTTTTTCGAAGAAAGTACTAACTCAATTGTGAACATAGAAAATAACGATTTACCATATTTCACCATTAAAAACATAGATGGTCCCAAACTTTAGTGGGCCTTGTTTGATACACCTATTTTACATCTATTATCAGGCAATACATTTCTGACGGTGGTGGACAAACAATATTGTTTGTATGATCTGAAGTCTAAAGGGTAATATGTAGCAGGCAATTGCAATGGAGGGGGAAAGGAAGTGGCGAACCATTGTCTCCTGGAAATGAAGTGGTTCATGCTGGTAAAAAGTTACAAGTTGCAAAAACAAGTTCTGTGGAAATGGAATTATAATTTGGTCTGTGTCACTTATGGCAGAGAAATATTTTGCGGTACAGGTTATTTCTAACGTTTCGGGTTTGCGTCATCCATTCAAAGAAGAAATTAGTTAACACTTGCATTCGGATGAGATTTACCTTTACACGCTCCGACATTTATGCAAATAATAATAGTAATAATAATAATAATAATAATAATAATAATAATAATAATAATAATAATAATAATAATAATACAAGTAAAGTAAAAAGGGATGTATGTTAACAGGGAAATTAATAGGATAACCTAGAACATTACAAAAATCAACAGGTGTATGGCTTTACTAGGCTGCATATTTTTACTCATGCAAAAAGAATAACAAGAGAATGATAAGAAAAACAAGGGGACGACGAGGAAAAAGAGGGGAATGCAAGTAGAACAACGGTAACACAAGGAGAACAAGCGGGATACAAGTATAACAAGGAGAATGCAACTAGAACAAGGGGAATGTAATGAGAGCAAGGGAATACAAGGAGAACAAGTGGAATGGAAGTAGAACAAGAGGAATGTAATGAGAACCATGGGAATGCAAGTAGAACAGAGGAAATAAAAGGATAACAAGGGGAATAAAAGGAGAACAAGGGTAATGTAATGGAAACAATGGGAATGAAAATAGAAGGAAAATACAAGGATAACAAGGGGAATAAGGGAGAACAAAAGGAATGCAAGTAGAACATGGAAATACGAGAACAAGTAGAAGAGGAATACAAGAAGAACAAGTGGATAAAAGAAAAAGGTAATTAATATAAGGAGAGCAACGTGAATGTAAGGAGAAGAAGGGGAATGCAGATAGAACAAGTTGAATTCAAGGAGAACGAGGGGAATACAAGGAGAACAAGGGTAATTTAAGGAGAATAATGTAAATTTCAGAAGAACAAGAGGAATACAAGGAGAACAAGGGGAATACAAGGAGAACTGGATAAAAGAAGAGCAAGGTGATTCCAAAGAGAAGAAGGAGAATGCAGATAGAACAAGTTGAAGTAAGGAGAACGAGGGGAATACAAGGAGAACAAGGGGAATGCAAGGAGAAGATTGTAAATACAGAACAAGGGGAATACATGGAGAACAAGGGGACTGCAAGGAGAAGATTGTAAATTGCAGAACAAGGGGAATACATGGATTTTTTTTTATTTTAGTAGGTTATTTTACGACGCTTTATCAACAACTTAGGTTATTTAGCGTCTGAATGAGATGAAGGTGATAATACAAGGAGAAAAATCCGGGGTCCAGCAAGAAAGTTACCCAGCATTTGCTCAAATTGCAGAACAAGGGGAAAACAAGGAAGAAACATCAACCAGGTAAATTGCAGAACGAGGGAATACAATGAGAAAAACCTGGAATGCAAGGAGAAGAATGTAAATTGCAGAGGTGTGGGGAATACAAGGAGAAAAAGGGGAATACAAGATGAAGAATGTAAATTGCAGAACAAGGGGAATACATGGAGAACAAGGGGAATGCAAGGAGAAGAATGTAAATTGCAGAACGAGGGGAATACAAGGAGAACAAGGGGAATGCAAGGAGAATGTGAATTGCAGAAGAACAAGGGGAATACAAGGAGAAAAGGGGGATGCAAGGAGAAGAATGTGAATTGCAGAACAAGGGGACATGGAGAACAATACAATGCAAGGAGAACAAGGGAATACAATTAGAACAAGGGGAATACAAGGAGAATGTGAATGCAGAAGAACAAGGGGAATGAAAGTAGAACAAGGGAATAAACAAGGAGAAGAATAAAAGAACAAGGGTAAACAAGGAGAACAAATAAAGGAGAACAAGGGGAATACAAGTAGAACAAGGGGAATACAAGGAGACTGTGAATTGCAGAAGAACAAGGGGAATGCAAGAAGAACAAGGGGAATACAAGGAGAACAATGTGAATTGCAGAAGAACAACGGGAATACAAGGAGAACAATGAGAATGTAAGTAGAATAAGGGGAATACAAGGAGGACAAGGAGATAAATCAAGGGAAATAAAGGAGAACAAGACGAAAAAGAAAGAACAAGGAGTGGTTGTATTTTATGTAACGGTCAATTCCTAAGTTACCCCTCATACCTAGTGAGGAGAAAGAGGCTCTACGTTAATGTAGTAGATCATCACTACAGTTGACGTTAATTTTCATTTGCATAATCTTTTCTATACAGTGGCAATGGAACTATAGTGGATTAAGTGTGATAGGGGAAACGGGTGCATTCTAAATGAACATTCCTGTGACTGACATATGAGGGGATCGGTTGCAGCGAGTATCATCGGTAGTTGATAAGACACGTTCAACATGCAACATGTATGTGCGGGCTTATTTATAGAAGCGGGGTCAGTCGGAGCGTGCACCACATGCTGCGCGTCAAACTCACCCTCGCAGTGCCGGCGATGACAGCCCCCACCTCCACCCTCGCCCCGAAACCCGAAACCATCACTCACCCTCCCGAAGTGTGCTCGCCACATGTTGATGTGGCGCCCAACCTGCGGCCTGCGATCGCACAACACGCAAAATAACACCAAGTCCTTATTTCATATCATAGTAAAGAGTGCAAGTCCACAGGAAAGTTTTATAAGAAATAGAGAAAACTGATTCTTAGTAAGTCCAATTGACATGTCTACCTAAAACCCCAGGGCACAAAACACAGCTATACATCGTATATATCAGATTGGCCGTTCCGATGTTACGAAGTGACAACATATAAAAGAGAACAATCATTTGAATCTTCCCTTTCGAAAATTAATTTTTGGTAACGGCCGCTGGATGGAAGTACAATTGCAAGCTATTACTTCATGCAATTCCATCAGGGTTATAACTAGGGAGCGAATTTTATGTGCTAAAAATTTAAATATATTTATTTTTATGTGATAAAAAGTACGAAAATATTTGCTAAAAATAATTTTTTTTAATATGACAAAAATACCTTACTTAGCTCGGAAAAAAAAATGTTACTAGGTACTCACCAACCACACTAGAGTGCTAGTAGTTGGCCGAGAATTGCAGTAGACAACAAAGGTTATCTCCAAATTCTCCATCACAAATGCATGACGATTATCTCTGAACAACGACTTATGCTGTGAAAACGATCTTTCCACATCACAGGACGTCAGACGTGCATATTTAAAGAGAGGAATGTCACAAACACAAACAACGTCAATTTCACCTACAGGCACACCCTCCAATACTTGAGCAACTTTAGACATTTTTTTATATTCAGTGTTTTTCCCAACACATTCTGGAATTCGTCCCTTAGTACTTGTACTTCTTAACCTGGACGCGAGTCTAGTTTAATTTCCACGGCACGCACCTCCCTGTTTCAGACAACAGGTTTTTGGATGTTTCGAGTTTTTTTATGGTGTCACACAAAAAGTTCAAATTTGCTAATAGGAAAGCCAAATCGTTTTTTAAACAAACATCTTTCAGTATATCTTGAAGGATATCGATTGACGAAGCCCGACAACAGGGAATCACAAGATATATTGTTTTACTTGATAGACATGGGCGAGAGGCGAGAGATTTGTTCAAATTAAATAATTTTCATACCCGAGCTCTTATCTGTTGTGTTTGACAAACAAAGCGTGGAATGAAATCATCTTCAGCAACAATAAACATTCCTAATTATGTGTTTAATAAGGTAAAGATACAAACAAAACTATCTGATAAATTCTTAACAGTAAATGGGGTGAGGCAAGGAGACTCCTTATCTACAATTCTGTTTAATATTGGCCTTGAAAAAGTCATTAGGAACATTGATATAAATTTTAATGGTACCATATTTAATAGGACCAGACAGTGCATGGCCTATGCAGATGATATTGTGGTCATGAGTAGATCTCTTGGAGTGCTAAATGAAATAGTAACCCAAATTCAAACAGAAGCAGAGCACATGGGGTTAAAAATTAATAAAGAGAAAACTAAATATATGAGAAACATAAGACCAAGTGGCATTTGTAATAAAGATATTATAATAAATGGACAGAAATATGAGGAAGTAGATTCTTTTAAATATCTAGGAGTTCTAATTACCCAAGAAAACACTGCAGATGCGGATATGAGGCAAAAAATTGCTGGGGAAATAGATGCCTGAGAGCCCTTAACAAAACTTTGAGAGCAAGATGCATAAGTAAAAAAGCAAAACTTACATTATATAAAACAGTCGTAAGACCAATTGTGCTTTATGGCAGTGAAACTTGGACTCTGTCGAAGAAAATGGAACAACAACTGATGACATGGGAAAGGAAAATTCTAAGGAAAATCTATGGTCCTAAATATGAGAATGGGCACTGGAGGATTAGATATAATACAGAACTGAAAACTCAATATAAATCTCCAGATATTGTTGCTGAAATCAAAGCCCGTAGGTTGGAATGGTTAGGACATGTAATCAGGATGAATGATCAGAGAATACCAAAAAGATTCTAAACACAAAACCAGAAGGTAGGCGCAATATTGGCAGACAGAAACTAAGATGGTTGGATGGAGTGGAGGAAGATTTAAGGACTCTTGAGAAGATGGAGGCAGAAGGCTCTGGTTGGACAGGAATGGACCAAAATCCTAAGGGAGGCCAAGGCTAGACTACAAGGGCCGTAGTGCCAAAGAAGAAGAAGAAGAATTATGTGTTACAACATCTTTCCTCCTTGTCCATGTTAATTTATTCTCTAATAATAACTCTGATATGCTGCCTAGCAGTTCTCAGAACTTGAGGCGATACTATTACAAAAATGGAGCACGGATACACCACACAGCGCTTAGAAACACGAAGCAACCAAGAATTCTTAAAAAGGTAACGTACTTCTGAGTGATATAATTGATTTAGTTTGAAATATTTAAAATTTCTTGTGAAAAAATTATTTAAGTAAAAAAACTCCACGATTTATGTGTTTACAGTAGATTTCCTGAAAATATGTATTTACATATTTTTTTTTGTGAAAATGTGTGTTTTTATGTGAAATAAAATACGGGTTTTAAACTTGAAACTTCATGTTCGGAATTTTTAACTTTGTTAATTGTGTTTTATCACACGCAAAAAGAATATTTAATTACATAGGAATCCGCTCCTTAGTTATAACGTGGCTTATTTTGCAGTCGTTAGATTGCAGCACAATGAAATTGATAAAAGCTTTATCTTGAAAGTTTATTAGGCAGATCAATCTGCTATATGCAATCAGAGCTAGAAACAATCGCCACAACTGGGAGCATAGCGTCATTCATATTCTCATCTTAATCATAACGACAGTTAGCATTAACATTTTCGCCATCATTACGTTTCTCATTCTTCTTAGCCTTTATGACCGCCTTCGTCATCTGCATCTTCATCGTGGTCTCATCATCATCTTAATATTCCTGCCTTTCATTACTTCCTTCTCTTATCATAGATCCATGGAATGGAATTTACGCAAGGGGGGCACTATGGCCCAGTACTGCGACCTGTTACTATCTATTGCGCTAACCCTCAAGCTAGGTGCATTCCCAAACCCACACCGGCTGACTACACTAGGTTAGTTCGTTACGTTTGGAATGATGACGAAATGGAGAAATGGTGACGGAATGATGTACAGTAGTAGCAAAAAGAACCGGACCGAATCTTGTAGCTGATTTCAGAGCCTTGTTCACTCCAGAGCACGATAGACTGGTAACTAAGACTTTAGTGGTTCGGATCCTACTTCGGAAGGAAACTTTTTTTTTATTTCTTATTCACTATCCTTTATAGAGGGGCGAGCAGAAGCGGTTGGGGGAAACTGGGATGCGACGTAGGCAAATGAACGACAGTACCTGTGCGAAAATATGATTCAATATTGAAAGCTCTTTCGTCACTGGAAAACGCGAACATACTCCTGGAACGTACTATACTCACTAACTCCGTACTGTTTACTATGACTGCATAGCTGCCTTGGTTCTGTGTGGAGGATGGATGGAAGTTTACTAGTAGAAGGAGTGGTAGTGATGTACATTCAAAACTCAGGTACAATAAAAATTGAAGTAAAAATAATATGATGTCCCTGTACAATGAAAGTTTTCATTAATATTATAATATTGCTTTCACGTATTCTGTCGTCTTTTTTATTACTGCATTTAGTTTGTTATTACTGCACATATTGGTTTTATTACTGCGCAAGTTGTGTATGACTGCACACTAAAAAATCCTGCGGTTATATTACATTTCAAATGAGAAGCCATCGTTTCACCACAACGTTAGAGTTCACGTTATCTGCTTCTGATTTCCTTCCGCCTTTTACAATAGCGTATGGATCTGGATTCTGATTGGCTCTGCGATTAATGACGCCATGATAGAGTCAACGAATTACTATTCATATTCATATTCTTTATTTGCCTGAAGGTACAAGAATACAAGAGGCCTCGTCAATGTAATAATATAAAAAACAATGTGTCAATATTTAAAATATTAAAAGAGTAAAAAAAAAAAATAATAAAATTTAACTAAAATACTACACCATTTTAAAAAAATTCATTCATATTATGAAAGGGATTATTTTGTAGCCATCTCTTAATCTGAAGTTTAAATTGTGTTTCATTAAGTGCCTTTATATTTGTTGGTATCTTATTATATACTTTTATTGCAGTAATTACATAGCTTGATTGTGTTTTTTGCAACCTGACAAGTGGTACGTTTAATTGATCATTATTTCTGGTTTCATAGCGATGCAGGTCTACTATACTTGTATAATTAGTAATATTCTTGTTTACATACATTAAAAGTTCAAAAATATACAGGGTGTTTCAAAAATACGGGGCATAATTTCAGGTATGTATTTCCCACATGTAGACAATCAAAATAGTTCATTACAACATGTGTCCGGAAATGCTTCATTTCCGAGTTATGGCCTTCACAACATTGAAATTCACCGGAACGTTTTTCTTTCCGCAGGTCGTTGCCGTCAAAGGAGACATTAAGAGGGCACTCTGACAGTTCATTCCGAGGCGAAGGTTACATTCAGTGTTGTGTAGGCGTTAGACTGTGCGACATGTATTCAAATCAAGAGCTGGCAGAGATACACTTCATGTACGGTAAGGCGGACGGCAATGCTGCGCTGGCTCGTCGTTTGTACCAGGAGAGGTACCCACAGCGACAATGTCCAGATCGGAAGACATTTGTACGTCTCCATTACCGTCTGTGCGAGTATGGAAAATTTAACTCTCCTGGTTTGGGAAGGGGACGACCAAGATCTACAACTCCAGAAGTACAGGAGGAGATTCTGGAGGCTGTGAACATGACTCCTTCTATCAGCACACGAAGGGTAGCGTTGCAAGTCAATGTTCCTCATACGACTGTCTGGAGACTGTTGAAAGAGTATCCCTTCGGAATCGAATTGTGGCATGTTCTGACGACATACGCAATACTCCTGGAGTTTAGGATCGTGTTCGCAGGTCAATGAGACATCGATGTGAGGTCTGTATTCAAGCAGGAGGTGGACATTTTGAACATCTTCTGTAATGACAACGACCTGCGGAAAGAAAAACGTTCCGGTGAATTTCAATGTTGTGAAGGCCATAACTCGGAAATGAAGCATTTCCGGACACATGTTGTAATGAACTACTGTATTTTGATTGTCTACATGTGGGAAATACATACCTGAAATTATGCCCCGTATTTTTTAAACACTCTGTATAGATTGTAGACTGTCATAATCTTTTCATTTTTGAAAAGAGATCTACATGATAGTCTGGGTGGTGACATTGTTAACATACGAACTGTCTTTTTCTGCAGTAACAGAATGTTTGGAAGGTCCGAACTATTTCCATATAAAAGTAATCCATATCTAATAATACTTTCAAATAGTGCATAGTAAACTTGTTTTAAATAATGTTTGGGAATCTTGTACATGAGACTTCTCAAGAGATAAATTACTCTAGAAATTCTTTTACATACATAACTGACATGGCTGTTCCACCTTAGTTTAGGATCCAAATACATACCCAGCATCTTTACAGATTCATTTATCACATTATTTTGGGTTTGTTTCAAACTTAGAGTTAACACATGAGTTTTTTCATCATTAACATTAAATCCATTAATTGAAAACCACTTTCTTATTTCAGCAAATACAGCTTGCTTCATAAATTCTAACTCAGCAGTATTATTATGTGTGATAACGAATGGAGTGCAAAAATTCTCTTATTCTTTACATTTAGATCAAACAATTCCTTTCATTGAATATCTCTGATTGGAACTCCTAATCGGCGACAATCCCAAAAATAATAAACGGTTTAATAAGTTCATTCATTTTACAGGTTGAAGACGTCTCGTAATATCAATCAGTCCACACCTGTGGAGTAACGGTCAGCGCGTCTGGGCGCGAAACCAGGTGGCCCGGGTTCGAATCCCGGTCGGGACAAGTTATCTGGTTGAGGTTTTTTCCGGGGATTTCCCTCAACCCAATGCGAGCAAATGCTGGGTAACTTCCGGTGCTGGACCCCGGACTCATTTCACCGGCATTATCACCTTCATTTCATTCAGACGCTAAATAACCTAGATGTTGATACAGCGTCGTAAAATAACCCAATAAAAAAAAGATCAATCAAAAATTCTTAGATGAGACAGACACATGTTTATTAGGTTGATGATAATGATGATGATTCATCAAGAAAGTCCGGAAGCCTTAGATCTTTAATCTGGCATGAACTTGCAATTTCCGTAGTTCTGCAGATGTTTACTCTCAAATTCTCCTCGTGCTATAGATAACCGAAGCTGCTTGCTGTCGGCCACTTCACACTTCAAACATCAGCGACATTTATTTCAACATCTGGTGTGAGAATTACTGAAATAGCAAACTGGAATGGAATTCGCGGAATGCCCGGGCCCTCCATCTCGGCATAAAGAAACGCCAAGAATTACGAGTTCCTCATTAGCTCCCCCGCCTTCAGAAACCGCATCAGATAATTTTTCAAAATGTTCTCCCTACCTCCCTCCCCCCTCCACTCGTCGTAATCTCGTCACGGTGTATCCCAAAAACACACGACATATGTTCCAGAAATAGGAGTCAAGTGTCACTTTCGTTTAGATGCCACATCCACCACTCGGCTGGAGGGGATGAAAAGTGAGATTTTAACGACAACTAGACGCTGAAAACGTCATTTAAAAAACTTCGGAAGGGCTTGAGAATCGTAAAAACGGTTAGTTCTCAACGGGACGACCCTTGAGTAGACGTATTCAATTCATCCAGTATGCAAAGTGAATCATCAGCCTCATCTTAGACTTCTGTCTGTCGAACAAGCTCAGCTGCTGGTTGACGACTGTGCATTTTGCTCAAGAGTCTGCCTATTTGACGATCAATGGGCATTCCATGTATGAGTCTGAGAGAGTGTAATGTGAACAAATTTGCTCATTTGATAACATACATGATATTTTTATTCCCTTCATCTTTTTCTCTTTCATCAATCCCACTTCTTTTCTTTCCTTATCTTCTATCATCACCTCTATTTTCTTTTCTTATCTTATCTTCTTTCATTACTTCCATTTTCTTTTCTTTCCCTATCTCCTTTTAATCACTTTTATTTTATTCTTTTCTTATTTTATTTTCATATTTTAACTTTCTTTTACTTTCTTTTATCACTTCCATTTTCTTTTCTTTCCGTAACTTCTTTCTTATCACTTTTATTTTCTCTTCCCTTCTTATTTATTTTCATAACTTTAACTTACTTTTCTTTTCTTAGTTACTTACAAATGGCTTTTAAGGAACCCGGGGTTCATTGCCGCTCTCATATAAGCCTGCCATTGGTCCCTTATCCTGTGCAAGATTAATCCAGTCTCTGTCATCATATCCAACCTCCCTCAAATCCATTTTAATATTATCCTTCCATCTACGTCTCGATCTCCCCAAAGGTATTTTTCCCTCCGGTCTCCCAACTAGCACTCTATATGCATTTCTGGATTCGCCCATACGTGCTACATGCTCTACCGATCTCAAACGTCTGGATTTAATATTCCTAATTATGTCAGAATACAATGCGTGTAGTTCTACATTGTGTAACTTTCTTCATTCTCCTCCAACGTCATCCCTCTTAGCTCTAAATATTTTCTTCAGCAACTATTCTCGAAGATCCTTAACCTCTGTTTCTCTCACAAAGTGAAAGTCCAAGTTTCACAACCATAAAGAACAACCAGTAATATAACTGTTTTATAAATTCTAACCTTCAGATTTTTTGACAGCAGACTAGATGACAAAAGTTTCTCAACCGAATAATAACAGGCATTTCCCATATGTATTCTGCGTTTAATTTCCTCCCGAGTGTCGTTATATTTGTTACTGTTGATCCAAGATATTTGAATTTTTCCACCTCTTCGAAGGATAAATCTCCAATTTTTATGTTTCCATTTCGTACAATATTCTGGTCACGAGACATAATCATATACTTTGTCTTTTCGGGATTTACTTCCAAACCTATCGTCTTGCTTGCTTCAAGTAAAATTTCCGTGTTTTCTCTAATCGTTTGTGGATTTTCTCCTAACATATTCACGTCATCAGCATAGATAAGAAGCTGATGTAACCCGTTCAATTCCAAACCCACTCTGTTATCCTTAACTTTCCTAATGGCATATTCCAGAGCAAAGTTAAAAGTAAAGGCGATAGTGCATCTCCTTGCTTTAGCCCAAAGTGAATTGGAAACGCATCTGACAGAAACTGACCTATACAGACTCTGCTGTACGTTTCACTGAGACACATTTTAATTAATCGTACTAGTTTCTTGGGAATACCAAATTCAATAAGAATAGTAGATAAAACTTCTCTCTTAACCGAGACACCTGCTTTCATCAATTTCATATCTTTTCTTAACCACTTTCAGTTTCCTTCCCTTCTCTTCTCTTTTCATACTTAAACTTTATTTTTCTATCTGTTTCAACACATTCATTTTCTTCCTATCTTTACCTGCTTTTAGTCACTTTAATGTTTCTTTTTTTATTTTTTCATCTTCTTTTTATAACCTTAACTAGTTTCCTTAACTTCTTTCATCACTTCCATTTACTTCTATTTTTCGCATGTTTTATCACTTCAATAATTTAAATTTCTTATTTCTTTTTATCACTTCCGTTTTATTATCTTGCCTCATTTCATCACATTCATTTTCTTTTCTTATTTGTCTCTTACCACTTTCACTTTTTCTTCTCTTATCTTATTTCTATTGCGTACTTAATTTTCTCATCTTCCTTCTTCATCAGTACTCATTTTCTTACAAATGTCCGAATTTAAAATGGTTGTACTTAATTTCTGCAAAAACTTCGGGCATTCAGAGGCCAAAATTAATAAGTTCCTAAAATTAAAACTGAGAAAACCTGCAGTATGCTGAAGAGATGAGATGGACATTAGGCTAAATTTTATATAGACACGCTTAGAAATATGTGAGCTTCAAGCTGTTAGACTATTTGCATCACTCCACGGATCGCTGTTCTGATGGACGAAGTTACAAAATATTTCAATAAAAAAGCTAGGAAAAACATTCGCCCTCGGGTGGGCTCGAACCACCAACCTTTCGGTTAACAGCCGAACGCGCTAACCGATTGCGCCACGAAGGCACACACCTATCGCCCCCAATTTTACTGGACGTACCTATTTGCTAATTGAGTGTAACAATCAATTCTAATCTTTCAGAGCCATTTACCACTGCAGTACTATCGTTTTAAATTACCGATTTTGTTTTATCGATACTTTCTTTGGTTCTTTCTCATGTTAATTTTAATTCTCAAGTGATTTTTTCCAAACATAAAAGGGTTCCTTTAGAAATGACTCAATAACGCAAAAATTTGTTGTTTCGTCCGTCTGGAATGATGCCCTCGATATGAGATATGATTTTTTAGACATCTATCATTATATCTTAAGCTTCTTTGCTTTCAAAACAACGCCAGCCCCCTTCTAAAAGTTTGTGTTATTGTGCATGTCACTTCAGAACTCGCTCAGTCAGTAGACCGATGGATAAAAAACTAGCCCAGTCCTTTCATAAAAATGGACTGAACGCGTTTTTGGATCACACTTTTCAATTGCAATTCTTTGAGTAAGCAACAGGATGCAACTTTGTGGACCATAAAAGAAATGAAGCTATAATGAAGGAATTATAATTTATACCGATGTTGTAAACAATATTAAATAATGAATATTGTATATTTCAAGACAGAAATCCAAGCATAATTGTCCATAATAATGAAACCTCATAAGTTACTCATTTTGTCATTTTCGTTTTATGTAAAAAAAAAATGAAGTCGCAACCTAGACGCATCGTTTTATGCTGAAAAACAGCAAGTCTGGTGTATAGAATAGCTGTGGGGACAACGCATATTATTGCTTTGGTTTTGAAACTCCGTAAGTCACGGACTTACAAGGTTTCTCAATGCAACCTTATTTCACCGATATACAATGCTTTCCCTGTAGTCCAGCGGTGGCGAAAATGCTATCGTGCGCCGAGCCACCGTGTAAGCTGCAAAGTGCATAGCACCTATGGAGGGAGGCGGACACCCGAAGGGGAAGTGAAGCAACTGTCTGGCATTAACGGTTTTTCATTTTCCTTACGTCAAGCACTTAAATAAAATTATATACATTACAAACTAATGTTTAGTACGTGTAACGAAGAAAGAAATGAACAAAAAACATAGGACACATTATCATAACCTAAAATTAATTGTCTTCAGAATGTCTCTGCGGCAGAGTTTCAAAATCAGGAATTATGTCGCTTACTGCCAGTCGTAGTTGATCACGAAGGTATTTGTCTGTCAGTCGTGATCTAAATTTGATTTTTACTATTTTCATTGTTGAAAATAATTTTTCACAAACGTAAGTTGTAGCGAACATGGTTTCAACACAGCAAGCGAAAGAACGAAGCTTCAAATGTTTATTTTTGCCAAAGATTTGAAAAGTTCAACATTTGTCAAGTCCTTACATCTAGCTTTCATTTAACATCACATTGTAAATATGTGAGTTTAAATTGAAGATCTAACCGCATTATTCGTACATCTGCTGAAAAAGGATCGACGTACAGCGATGATTATGATGATGATGATGATAATAATAATAATAATAATAATAATAATAATAATAATAATAATAATAATAATAATAAATAATAATAATAATAACAACACTTAACCTTTTAATGTTTCATCAGTAACATGCAGTAACTTATAATGTCGTTTTATGTTATACAACCGTTTTCCTAGTAATACTTGTGGATAAATCATACATTTAATATTCTCATCATATTGTCAGCAAAAAATGAATCCTCCCATCCTACTTGAAACTTTCGTTTTTATAGAGGTACATGGTTTCGAAAGAGACATTGCGACGATACGCCACTCGCAGGTCAGATACAAATACAAATGGAACGGAGTTTGACTCAGTGAGTGAGAGGGTGGGGGTTGTAGGTAGGAAGCAAGGGAAATGCACTGCGAGCCACAATGTGCTCGTGAGTCGCATTTTCGCCACGGCTGCTGTAGTCAGTTGTTGGCAAACTGGTTTCTCAACCTATACGAGTATTTATCACTGCTGTGGAGTGTCAGCTGTTGGTAACATGATAGTCACTCATACAGTAAAGCAAGTTGTGTTTATTCTGTTATAATATTCGTTCTGCTTTTTTTTCCTATGACAACATGTATTCAGTGGATAACTGTGAGAGAAATGAACTAGTTAGAAAGAAAAAGGGAATAGAAATAATAATTTGCATAAGGGTAACAAGATTAAGATAGCTATTATGATGCCATAAAAATAGAGCATACTTGCATAGCCTTACAACAAATGTAAAAAAAATCGAAGATTTGAGAATATTTCAAAAATATTTACCTAATGAAGTGGAAATTCAAAGTTTAGAGTGTCTATGATTGGGACTGAAAGGAGATGAACTGAGGATCTCTATTTCTGAAACATTTGCTGTGTATTTTCATTATTTTTTTTTTCCTTGTCTGCCTCAGAACAACTCGTTAATAATTTCAACATTTATAACTTTTTCTACACATAAAACTATCAGTAAACAAATTATTGCAACACACATATGTTACGTCATACTCGTATATGGAGTCTGAATTTATTGGTTTTCTTAATATAATAACAAAATATTGTTTATTACTTTTTGAAATCCCGTACGTCATGAACATTTTAAATTGTCTAGCAGCAAATTTAATATTATACATGTACAAGTTAATAGCATGCTTCCGTGACTTCTTCACTGAATATTTAACTTTTCAGACGAAAAATGTTTATAAATACATCCTAATTTATTAATTATCTACCTTTTTCGTTTTTCCATAAGTTTACAATTCTTGACTTATTGGGTTTCAAAAATTACCGATTCAATTAACCTAGAAGACGTAGCAAAGTTACCTCTGAAAAGACAAACAGAAAAAATGCACATGGAACGATCATGATTTTAAAATCAAATGTAGGAAACAGAAAACAGATGTAGGTAAATTCTCATTTTTAAATAGAACTATAAATGATTGGAATGACCTACCTGCAGCGGTCTTTCAGGGCTGTCCTTCCTTAAGGAGATTCAAGAATAACTTAAAAAGTTGCGTATAAAGTGAAAATTAAAATTAAGGTGACATTCAACATTTAATTTTTTAAGGTGACATGTATTTATCTAGCCTGACGAGTTTACTTCCTTGGTTTGAATTGTAAATTATTTAAAAATAGCGTGTAAGAGGGCCTTAGACTAGAAATGTTTAGTTTAAATGTAGTTCTGTTTATAAGTATGCATAATGATGCAATTATTTGACTTATTTGAACTGTTGTATCAGTGAAGCGAGGTGAGTCAGTGAAGTTATGGTTTTACAGTGCAGTGAACAGTTTCGATCAGTGATAATTTATAGCGTCAACGAAATGTGTTCTATAGTGTCAGTGAAAGTGTCAGTGAAATGTGTTACAGAGTGTCAGTGAAATGTGTCTAAAGTGTCAGTGAAATGCGTCATAGTGCCACTACAGGGAATGAGATGAGAGTAAAGTGAAAGACTATTGAAACTTATGTAGGACCTATACATAATTATGTAGGTTGTGTTGTAAAATTAGGTATTTTATTTATGTTTTATTATTATTGTGTTAAATTGTATTGTGTATTCTTACTGTATTGTGTATAAAATTGTATATGTGTTGTAAAATTGTATTGTGTATTGTAAATTTTATTGTGTATTTTTTATCATTTTATTGTGTATTGTTCATATTGTGTATACCACCGGGTGCTTGCCCACTTGCAGTGTAAATAAATACATACATACATGGACACAGAAACCGATCATTAATAAATTATTATATACTACTCGTTGCAGAGTTTTACAATGATCATGATGATAACGATGATGATGAAAATACTAGCCTATATTTTTTGAGAGAAAATAGCACACATTTATATTCTTTCGCAAAAAAAAAAAATTGCGTTGTTTGTGTTTTTGTACGATGTGTTCTGTCGGAAAGCCGCTTGCAAAAATAAACATTATAAAGCACCCAAAATGAAACTTTAATGACTTGGCTGTTTGTTTGTAGGATAACAACTATTGTCCAGTCAGTTGGGCGAAAACAAAACTTAGCAATAAACGCGCTGCAATTAAACAGCCTGGACGTCTGTCAAAGTCGAATGTTATTGCCTGCATGTCAACAGTAGCAACGGCTAAATTGAAAACGTCCGCCGTTGCTATCGAGGTACAAAGCGCTCTTATTAAAGAATGGCTCGTTTCTTTGTAATATAATTAACACGATACACCACAAAAACATCAATGGCGCCACTGTCACAGTGATCATAATCATCATCATCCTCAGAGGAGCTGTGTTTATGGTGATATTATTTTACTTTCATCTACAATTTTGAAAAGGCGTTTGAATATTGAATAAACTATTATATTTTACCAGAAAATAGCTTATCAAAAGGGAAATATCGCAGATGCTTTTAAGAGTTCGTAACTGAATCTAATCTTCCGTAGTTTGCATATATATTTGAAAACTACTTTCAATAAATCGAAAATAGAAATTTCTCCAACACGAGAACCTCTCAATAATCCAGTCATAATTCCCCTTAAAATAGAGAGACAGGTGAAATTTGAAGCATTTCTGGTCAAAAATCAGTTTTTCGCTTGCGCAAAAAATAAATCTACAGACTCTAATCTGTGTGTCACCAAAGTTTCAGGACACTACCACACTTGGAACTGTCAGTAATGTTATATTTAAATGTCTGCTCTCTTTAAATGTTTCGTTGTATACTTTGAAAGCAGTAATTTTTCGACACTTCCATTTTTAGCATATTTCTACATGTTTAAAATCTAAATGTTTCTACAATTTTAAAGTTATCGAGCCGAATTATTTCCTGCCTGTTCTCTAAATCAGCATTGTTTAAATAAAACATTGGATTCGTCTCCAGATCCACATTTCAAATGCTTCTAGTCGTTTTTCACTTCGTTGTAATGTTCATGTTTCTGACTCATACAATCTATTTATTTATTTATTACTTTGCTAATAACTGTAACATAAAATATAATATATATACAGAAAAACTTTAGCTCGCCCCTGAAAGAGTAGAACTCGTGCTCAGGAGCGGATTCCTGAATTGAAATGAATAATTATACAATACAATTTGTCTTATGTCCACTATGCAATTATAGTATATAAATTTAAATTTACAATTTTTCAATTTTTATAAAATCCATACATAACTTTTTAAATTTAATACTAGAAGTATTAGAATTGACAAGATTAAGATATTTAAATATAAATTTGTTATATATTCTTGGGCCTAAATTACTACTATGATTAAATACTGTAACAGTGTTGGATTTCGGTTCAAACAATCTTAAAGAATTCATACCTTTTGTTTCATAACTATGACAATACAATTCAAAATTATTTCGATTTTTATGTATGAATTTTATTAATATAATATAATAAATTTGTTTTACGTTAATTACATTAGAGTCTAGAAACAAATTTTGAGATGGAAAATCAATAGGTTTATGAAGACATATTTTAATTATTTTCTTCTGTAATAAACAGACATCGGATTCTAGGGCAAATGCCTATTTTGTTTCTTTAGGAGAAAAGTAAAAATAATTATTAATATTTGTGTTTCATGGAAATTGAAAGGTATTCAAAGAGTTTTATAGTGCCCTAAAATGCCCTAAAACGGTTATTAGAGCCTAATTTGTTAATATTCGCCTAAAAATGCCTAACTCACTGTAAAGTTTCGCATTTTACTCTTACTTTTTATAATTTATACATGCATTCACTGCGAAATTTAAGGCATTTAAAAAGTGGAAAGTTTGCTTCACACCGGCCATGAAACCATTGATAAAGGAAACAAAATGTTTTGAATCTCACGACACTCGCAATAGATTTCACCGAATTTAACATGTTTGGAGGCATAAATGCCGACAAAGAACCAACCTTAGTTTTGAAGCAGGCAACAATCACAACATGTGCTGCTACCGATTCAGAGATATACTATACTATAAAAATGACTGTTTTCGGTCTGAAACCGATTAGCTGTACTGCCCTTCAGAGAGTCATAAAAATCACAATTTTTAGAGAAAGAGTGTTTTTGAAATATTTATGAAAAGTCGTAAAACTGCGAATTAGTAGGGTAAACCGTTACAAAATATTTAAAAGAATGGCCCTCCTAGTGTTAACACTACCAGGAAATGCAACAATAAGTGGAACTTTGTATTTTTGTCCAATTGAATCTCAATAACAACGGTTCATTTGAATGCTCGTTAACAGTTGCTCTTTCCCTCACCTTATTTGTGTTGAGAAGTTTTGAGCGGTAGGACGTTTTCCTGTGAAGTTTAACGCGATAATGCCGAAAAATATAAGTGCAAAATCTACATTGATCCGGCAATGGCTAAAGAATATTCAGAATTCACTTATGATGGAAAAATAATATTCTGCAAGATTTGTAGCAAACAAATATGTAATAATAGTTGAAATATATAAATTCTATTAATTTTAATGAGTATGCCTATAATATTTATACATTGACTGAGCTATCCTGAGGTATAATTCTTTTTAAAACCACTACACTTTAACCTTTTAAATTCCGAACTGGAACTGAATTTCAATAACTTAAAATGAGTAATCTTGATATCAATAATCATTATTTCATTAGTTTCATTATATTAAATTTGTGCAGCTCTGTTTATAAATATAATATAGTATTCTTTTTAATGTTTAAACATACTTTTTTGTGCGTATTTTAGTGTATAACTAAAAATTTCAGTGAAAGAAATAAATATGATACCTTGATGTGCCTAAAATGCCTATTTTCATTAAAATAGAGCCTAATTTTACAAATTTTGAGCTTATTTTAGGCGCCTAAAACTGCAATTTTAGTGCCTAAAAATCCGATGTCTAGTAATAAATAAAGTGGATTAAAATTGGATTTAAATGAGCTACCCCATCCTATAATTCCATACATAATTACCGATTGAAATAAAGTGAAATATATTGTGCGTAATAAATTTATTGACAAGTAATTCCTCAATAAAACAAAATAATATACTATTTTACGTAATTTATTACAAAGATAATTAATGTGTTGGTTCCATTTGAAATGATTATCGAAAATTATGCCTAAATACTTAACTTCAGAGGACTCTTTAATAATCGGACATTTACACTGTATAAGGCAACAATCAGAATTATGTAATTTAACACTTAATATAGATGTAGGAGGTTTGTTACATTTTTCAGATAATGAGAATGGAATAATTATGGTTTTATTTTCGTTGATAGAAAGATAATTTATGTCAAACCATTTTTTTATTAATTTAAGTCCATTATTTGAATTATTATATGCATCATACCAGGTTTTTCCACCAAAAAGTAAAACTGTGTCATCTGCATAAGAATAGTGAACACCATTATGCTACACTCCATACAAAGCATTTCACTAGTCTCTTCCTTAGTTCTTTTTCTAGAGGCCCACAGAAGATGCTCCTTTTCTATTAAAAGCTTCCTTTGTCATTATTATTCTCCTTTTAACTTCCTGGCAGCAGCTCTTATTACTGATTATAGTATATCCCAAATATCTGAAGCTGTTCACTTGCTATACTGCTTCATTTGGTATTCGCACGTTTACCTTCTTTATTTTTCTTCCATGATCTTCGTCTTGTTGGATTTATCTTCATCCCATACTGCTCAAAGTTGTCATTTAGCTCTAGTAGTATAGGCCTATGTAAATACAAGTTCCTATGCCACAGAACCACTATCATCGTCATTCACCATGGTCATCATATTCTTCTAATGATGGGTCTGACTAATATACATTTTAGAGAGACGAACCCGGTTATGCACATTCTCTGAACGATGATATACCCACACCTGCGAGTCTGATGTTTACAGCAAACAGTAGTCAGTGGGGACGCGTCGAGATCTCAACGACAGCGCCGCTCACCAGCACTGCAAATATTATGCCACAGTGCAAACCGAATTCAGAGAGACGCCCGTCGGATCAAAATCTACCCACAGGGTATTTCGCAATATATAATACCGCTCTTCAGCGGTATGACATGGTTGCAATTTTTGTGTCAAAACTAGACAGAAAATAAACGCTTTATGACTTTATATTCACTTCTATTTCCTTTAATCTATTTTCAGTTTACTTCCTCGCTATATGTAGGGCTTCGTAAAAGTAAGAGATGGTTTATTTTGCTAATAACTTCGATAATTTTTTTAAATAATCTTCAAAATCCGAACACGATCTCTTAAAAATAAATGTGATTTTCTTAATTTAAGCATTCAGTTGTGATACCAACTATTTTTCAACGAACTACGATATTTTTCAGCTTAATATCAATTTAATTCTCTTGGTATAACGCTTTATCAATTTCTGTTTTTTGTAAAGCAATATTGGAAACTGCAACATTTTAGTTACATCTGTGGAACTATAAAAAGGATTTTTTTAAACAAAACTAGGAAAGAAACGGTCTTACAATTTTATAAAGTTTTAGCAGTGCCAGCTCTTCTGTATAGGTCAGTGCGTTGGACACTAACAAAACTTTCTAAATCTGAATGTAATATTTTTATAGAAAAGAGACTTAAGTAAATAGATCTGAATCTAAAACAATATTTTATTTAACTGGCTGATTGAGTGATTGTTTTCACGAGATTTGCATCTAAGATGGATCCTCCACGTAGCCCGTTAAACCCATTGTACGGTCTATATGCGATGAATGAATGAATGAATGAATGAATGAATGAATGTCTAAGAAGGAACCCCTTGAGTGCGAGATAGCAAGTGGAATCTCTAGCAAGGTTCATTTGAAAGTGTTGTGTTAATAATTATGACAGGAAAAATATTAGCTGCTAATGACCCAACTTGTTCATCAACGTGCATAGCACCTATGGAGGGAGGCGGACACCCGAATGGGAAGTGAAGCAACTGTCTGACTTATTAACGGATTTTCATTTTTCTTACGTCAAGCACTTATATATAATTTTATACAGTACAAGGCTACAAACTAATGTTTAGTACGTGTAACGAAGAAAGAAATGAACAATAAATGAACAGTTTCACAACCTAAATGTCTCTGCGACAAAATTAAAAAATCAGGAATTATGTCACTTACTGCCAGTCGTAGTTGATCACGAAGGTATTTGTCTGTCAGTCGTGATCTAAATTTGGTTTTTACTATTTTAATTGTTGAAAATAATTTTTCACAAACGTAAGTTGTAGCGAACATGGCTTCAACAGAGCAAGCGAAAGAACGAAGCTTCGGATATTTATTTTTTGGCAAAGATTTGAAAGTTCAATAATTGTCAAGACCTTACATCTAGCTTTCATTTGACATCACATAGTAAATCAGTGAAAAGCTAACCGCATTATTCGTACATGTACTGAAAAAGGGTCAACGTACAGAAATGATGATGATGATGATGATGATGATGATGATGATGATGATAACAAAAATAACACTTAACCTAGTAATGTTTCATCAGTAACATGCAGTATAATGCCGTTTTGTGTTGTACAGCCGTCACGAAGGTATTTGTCTGTCAGTCGTGGTCTAAATTTGGTTTTTATTATTTTAATTGTTGAAAATAATTTTTCACAAAGTAAGTTGTAGCGAACATGGCTTCAACAGAGCAAGCGAAAGAACTTCGGATATTTATTTTTTGGCAAAGATTTGAAAGTTCAACAATTGTCAAGTCCTTACATCTAGCTTTCATTTGACATCACATAGTAAATCAGTGAGTTCAAATTGAAAAGCTAACCGCATTATTCGTACATCTACTGAAAAAGGGTCGACGTACAGAGATGATGATGATGATGATGATGATGATAACAATAACACTTAACCTAATAATGTTTCATCAATAACATGTATTATAATGCCGTTTTGTGTTATACAACCGTTTTCCTCTTAATACTTGGGAAAAAATCATACATTTAATATTCTCATCATATTGACAGCAAAAAAAAAAAAAAAAAAAAAAAAAAATGCGTCCTCCCATCCTACTTGGAAGTTTCGTACATGGTTTCGAGAGAGACATATGCCACTCGCAGGTCAGAGACAAATAGAAATGGAACGGAGTTTGACTCCAGTGAGTGAGAGGGTGGGGGTTGGCGGAGGTTAGAAGCAAGCGAAATGCACAGCTATCACTGCGAGCCACAATGTCTCGCGAGTCACGCTCTCGCCACGGCTGGTCTAAGGGATGTATGTATTACACTTCACAAAATGTACATCGTCGACATTCAAGAAATGTTCAAAACAAACCATTAACTTGCACCGTGAACCCTGAATAAAAAATGACGCGCCACAGTGATCACAAAGGTTCCCACCATTAAGGTCGAAGACGAACTTCTTGGGAGTTACAAACCGTTCAGGACGTTAAGCTAGGTATCCACTCTTTAAAGAATGCATATAGGAGCATATTGGTATAACGTGGTGACGAGAACTGATGAAATGTGATGGTATGCAACCGAATGCCTAACAATCTGTCGTGTAGAAATTAATTTTTATGTGTAACTTCCCAACCTTGGTAGAAAGTCGGTAGTATGATACTTACCTATCTTCTGCTAACGTTCACAATTCTCTTATCATCATCTTCACTTCATGGTTTAGACTTAGTGCCCGTTCCCCGTCTTCACATTTTATTCAGTTCCACCTCTTCCTAGGACGTCCGACCTTTCTTTTGCCTTTAGGTTGGTATTGTTGTATCAGTGCTGGAATTATTTCATTATCCATTCGAGACCGGTGTTCTTTCCACTTTTCTTTATAATCTTCAACTTTTTCCTTTATATCTTATATATTTAATTCTTTACGGATATCCTCAGTTCTTATCAGATCCCTTCTTGTACATCCCTTTACTCTGCGAAGAAACTTCATCTCTGCAGCCTGTAATTTACTTTGTGCTCGACCATGCCGAAATGTAGTAATTATACACCTGGTAGCAGCCCTTTAATGCACCTCATTAAAGTACACCTATTCATTAAAGTTCAGGCGTTCCACCAATCAGAAAATAGCATTGTAGAAATATGAAAGCGCAAGTACTATCGATTATTCTCGGATATGCAATCGAAAGACAACTAGCGAAACGTCACGGAGGCTGGAAATCCAATACTGTCGCAGAAGGTTATGTTGAAGAATCGATCCAAAATAAAATTGAAATCTCAAATACAATATTAAACTCAGTCGAAAGAAACAACACACAAATTAACATCAATTCACCGTCATCTTCCAGCCTTTCACAAAGCACATTCCCGCAAATTCATTTCACCAATTGCACAATAAATCACCTACACATTTGAAATAGAGTCAGTTCTGTTACTATAATAATTAGCGTTAATTGTAAATAATATTCAAATAAATTCAATTTGTCATCTCGTTTTTCAATGTCTAATTTAATTTCAATGTTATATCAAGATTAATGTTTATTTTACTCTCTAGATTATATCAAGGTCAATGTGGACATTTGTTTCTCGGAAAAAAATCAATATTTTCGCGTCTGCGCACATATCACAATTTACGAGCTATTGCACAAGGTCAGTTCCGTCCTCAGTCAGATAAGAATAAAATGAATACTTCTGAATAATTTCAAGTTAAAAATATGATCGAGCATATAAAGTCGTGTGAAACTTGGCTATAATGGTAATTAAGACGCTCGTATGAAAATTATGAAACTCGCTTGCGCTCGTTTGATAAACATACTCGCGTCTTAATTACTACCATTATAGGCTCGTTGCATAATGTACTATTTATCTCGTTCTTTAATTATCCATGATTCGCTTCCATATGTCAACACGGGTACTGCCATAGATTTATAGAACTTTAGTCGTAGTGTTGGTAGCTCTACTTGGGGAATTCAAATTACTCGTAATCTTCACATTAATGAGCGTTTACAATTCTCAGCCTATTTAATGTGTGAACTACTGTATAGTATAGAAACAGGACACATCTCTGTGCCTCTGAGGTTCGAGCCCTAGCAGTGCTATGACGTAGTATATATAATTGATGTGCGCACGACCCCGCTGTAAACACTCACAGCCGCCTGTTTATTTACTCTGCCTCGTTGGGAAGTCAATTGATTGGTTTTGCTGGAGTGCGTTTCGGAAGAAAACTGTTTTGTGGACTGCCTATTCATCTGGAGAGGCCTCCACAGTAACAATTGGGAGTGAGAAATACAATTTACTGCAGCAAGTGTTCAGTGCTTATAGGCTCGAGTATGGGAGGGACCTATCTATAAATTATACAGCGTGTGGCTCTCGTACGCAACTTGTTACAGACGGCAGGATAACGATTTGACGAAATTTTCAAATTGGCACTTCATTATTTGACGTCATTTTCACTACAGATTCTATTCACTTCACATGGCGGTAAATGTCCTCAGGTATAATTAATTGTTTTAATTGGTTTATTTTACGACCCTTTATCAACTGCTACGGTTATCTGGCGTCCGAATGCAATTGAGGTGATAATGCCAGCGAAATGAGTTCCAGGGTCCAGCGCCGAAAGTTATCCAGCATTTGCTCTTAATGGGTTGAGGGAAAACCCCGGAAAGAACCTCAACAAGTTCTTCACTGAGAACTTTTATCTGTCATTCCGAAGGCCACAAATTGACTATTGTTCTGTTTATGAATAATTGAAGTTAAATCTTCGTAGTCCTCACTTCAATAACACTGCGAAGAGATGTGCAGCTGCTGAACTTTTAGTTCACAAACGAAGATCTACTAAATTTTATTCAAAACTACAGGCAGACATCAATCAGAATGATAAACCAAACGTGTTACCAATTTCTTTTGACTTCATGCAAAACTTACATCTATCTCACATCCTAGTTCAAAAGACATTTTATTTGTGACAGTTGACCGTTAACATTTTCTGCATACACAACGTAAAGGTAAACACAGCCAAGGTATACGTTTACCATGAAGGGCAATCCAAGAAAACACCTACACTCTATACCAGATGTCTTTGGAGCAGATATAAACAACGGAACGAAATGCAAGAGAGCGCGGTTCACACGATATTTAGGGTGCTATGCATAGACAATTCGCTAGCCCGCGCTACGAGCGTGCTAAACTAGCCCCGGCTATCGACTGATTACTTGTACAGGTTTCATATCATATCATATCATATCATATCATATCATATCATATCATATCATATCATATCATATCATATCATATCATATCATATCATATCATATCATATCATATCATATCATATCATATCATATCATATCATATCATATCATATCATATCATATCATATCATATCATATCATATCATATCATATCATATCATATCATATCATATCATATCATATCATATATCGCCAACACTGGTTTATGAATACGAAAAACGTTAGTTCGCTAATCATCTACCGGAAGCCCGCGCTAAGAATGTCTATGAATATGGCCCTAAATGTCTGTGTATGAATTAAGTGACCGACTACGTTCATATAACGAAAAGTGAAAATTAAAGTAATGTGTCTTTGAACATACCTTCTTGCATGCCTTCATGCCAACGTACTATGGTAGGAACGATCATGATTTTAAAATCAAATGTAGGAAACAGAAAACGGATGTCGGTAAATTCTCATTTTTAAATAGAACTATAAATGATTGGAATGACCTACCTGCAGCGATCTTTGAGGGCTGTCCTTCCTTAAGGAGATTCAAGAATAACTTAAAAAGTTGTGTATAAAGTGCAAATTAAAATTAAGGTGACATTCAACATTTAATTTTTTAAGGTGACATGTATTTATCTAACCTGACGAGTTACTTCCTTGGTTTAATAATAATAATAATAATAATTTGAATTTAAATTATTAATAAAATAATACTTATTAATTCTATACAAGCTACATTAGGCCTTGCAGAAAGAGAAATCGGGCGCAGTTTAGTTATACAAAATATATCACAAAATAAGAGAGTTCATTGCACAATCACATTAATAAATGGTAAAATACATACAGCATGTAATAACAGGGTCTATATACAAATAGGAAATACAGAATTTGAATTTGTAACAATTTTTAATTTGCTTAAACAATTAAATAATTAATCTGATTTGTGAATCTATGGTGAGTACTTAACAAATGTAGTTCTGTTTATAAGTATGCATAAGGATGTAATTATTTGACTTATTTGAACTGTTGTATCAGTCCGAGGTCAGTGATAATGGTTTTACAGTGCAGTGAAATGATCAGTGATAATTTATAGTGTCAATGAAATGTGTTCTAGAGTGTCAGTGAAATGTGTGCTAAAGTGTCAGTGAAATGCGTCATAGTGCTTTACAGGGAATGAGATGAGAGTAAAGTGAAAGACTATTGAAACTTATGTAGGGCCTATACATAATTATGTAGGTTGTATTGTAAAATTAGGTATTTTATTTATGTTTTTTATTATTATTGTATTGTGTATTCTTATTGTATTGTGTATAAAATTGTATATGTGTTGTAAAATTGTATTGTGTATTGTAAATTTTATTGTGTATTGCTTATCATTTTATTGTGTATTGTTTATATTGTATATACCACTGCCTCCGGGTGCTTGCCCGCTTGCAGTGTAAATAAATACATACATACATGGCGGCAAATGTCCTCAGGTATAATTAACTCATTTTGAATCTTGCGTACACTACTTTTAACACTTGAATACAAGTAATTGATTAACTAGCGGACTTACTCGTGTTAATTATGTAAGTCTGTGCGGCTTACAGCTGTTTCGGTGCTTCATCACACCATCCTCAGAGCCTACTAGATCTCGGCCTCATCTCGAACTTCTCTGCCTGTATTGTTAAAAAGTGTTGAAAAGTGGAGTCAAATAGTGTGTGTGTACTGAGAACCAAAAACTCAACACACTAGAACAATACGAAATATACAAACACACTAAAACACACCCTGATCAAATTCTCAACACGCAGATCAATTTCAGTACACACACACTATTTGACTCCACTTTTCAACGCTTTTCAACAATCAAACGCACCCACACAACAGACAGAGAAGACGCCGAGATCTAGTAGGCTCTGAGGATGGTGTGATGAAGCATCGAAACAGCTGTAAGCCGCACAGACTTACATAATGAACACGAGTAAGTCCGCTAGTTAATCAATTACTTATAATTAATTATTTTAATTTGTTTATTTTACGACCCTTTATCAACTGCTACGGTTATCTGGCGTCCGAATGAAGTTGAGGTGTTAATACCAGAGAAATGAGTCCCAGGGTCCAGCGCCGAAAGTTATTCCAGCATTTGCTCTTAACGGGTTGAGGGAAAAGCCCGGAAAGAACCTCAACCAAGTAACTTGTCCAAACCAGGATTTGAGTCTGGGCCTCTAGTTTCAAGGTCACTATACTAACCGTTATTCCACAGAGGTTGACAGATGTAATCAGAATTATAATACGTAGAGCAGACGCATTTTTTAAATGGCTACAGTGGATGGAATAAATCAAATACCCTCAATGAATATAGGCCTAATACAATATACCGATTAGAATAAATTCATGGATGGATTAGATCAGGCATGCCAAAACCCTGCACATTGTGCAGTAGTCTCTGTGCGATGTGCACTTTCTATTCCCCTACATGGAGGGAGTGAATCGCCTTGGAGGGGAACGCGACAGGGCTATACAGACTTGCAACAGCATATCAGCTTTTATTTCAGTAACGCAGTTTCAGTACGTGTGCTAATTTGGCTGTGTCTGTGAATGAGTTATGATAAATAAAGTGAGGAGTTCACAGATAACGAAGAAGAGAAATTACGAGTCATATGACATAATTGTTATAATGTTTACCTCAGCCAACAATAATTATTTTAAAATGAAAGGCTTTCATCAGCCCATGTCGAGGTAATAGTCTTGTGACAGTTTAGATCAGATTAGTAAATTTCTCAAAATATATTGTCAGCGCTTATTCCTTAATTAGTACTCTCACGGCAAAACGAACTTGACAATGGCGTTGTTTTGGAGTCTGTACTAATACAGCCATCAAAGATTAGACGACTTACGACTTTCATTTCATAAGCTGATAAGTGATGAGAATATAGCGAGGAATACATGTGAGGCTCTTGAGGCTGTAAGGAGCGAAGAAAGCAACTATTTGCAAGGCGGAAAAATTTTCTGGAAAAATATATAATGGCAAATTTTCCATCTCACGTCGCTATATTATGTTAATATAATTACATTAATAAACCTTTAAACCTGACATAAATAGAATATCGTCGTTTCATAGCTTGTGAACTACACTTTTAATTCCTTTCAGTAACGCTTCCAACTTGTCGATACTTGCTCTCAACGTTTTCCAAATAAACTATATGTGAATTTAAATTCTGAGCTTAATTTATATAATATATTAATATTAATGTTAATTTATATTGACATACAGCAAGGAAATTATTTCAATGTAAAAACTTCACAATGTCCTACTGCATGTAATTAATTGGGAGTATATTTTCTTTAACATTTTTGTACCAATGGTCCCAATAAATAATAATGCTTGACGAACAATGAAAGAATGGGGTCTATTATTTAAAATAATTAGTACCTACTACGTAAAATGAAATACTGTATTCGTTTATTGTTGTTTCGAAATTACTGCAATATTCTTTTTTTTTCAAATACTATATAAAAATCATATTAATAAATTATGCTTTACAAACCACTACTTTGTCAAGTATAACTGAGTAAGCCTAAAGTTTTTGTATTGCAATTGTCAAATATTGACACTGATAATAACAGTGTTTTTTTTTCCTTCTGCTAAGTGTATTTATAATGTCCAAATGCCTATTTAATCCAACCCTAGAAGCGCAGACTAGATTATTGTACACCCCTCCAGCTAAGAACTGGTAAGAGCAACCCTTGAATGATGCAGTCAACACAGACCGGCGATCCGCGCACATAACTGCACATTCAGAGTCTGATTTCTGACATGCCTGGATTAGATAGATGGGAGTGGATAGGATAGAGTACTATAGACAGATAGAATAGTGTAGATAGATTAGAAATGTAGAACAGATCAGATATAGGATAGGGCAGATTATGTGGGATAGAATATATTTGTGACATAGCTGCTTTGAATTTCGAAGGTAAGATTTAAACTTTTATACAGAAAAGTAAAATCATTCTAAGTGCCGCATTTTTTATATCCCCTTAGGCGTTAAAAGGTAACATTAGATTAATATGACTATTACAACTTTTATACAAAAGGACGTATTTCAAAATATCGCACAATTTTATCGGCTAGCATTTGTTTAATTTTATCGCGTCCCTAGCATTTGTTTCTTTGTTTGACATTTGAAACTGCGCTGGTCTGGACGTCAAAAAAAAAAAAAAAAAAAAAAATATATATATATATATATATATATATTAAAATAATTATTTTCGATATTGGCAATCAAGAACAAGAATTAATAAAAATCACTGATTGATCATACCTATGCACTGAAATCCGATTTACAAATAAATGAAGAGCACCATTCGGAAATCCTTAAGTTGAATACACCATGTAGGCCTAAATCAACGAGTTCCAATAACAGTCCAATATAACATCAATTGAACCACCAACCACATTCAAATTTAAAAATTGTACATTCAATAATTATTCCTTTTAAAATTATTCATTCGGAAATTCTTAATAAGTTGAATACACCATGCAGACCTAAATCAACGATTTGAGAAAATGTAACCACATTCAAATTTGAAAAGAAAATTATTCAATGTCAGATAAATAAATAGTTTCTTATATGATATTGGATAGTCACGTATCATGTTTAATATTAAGATTTATTGAAAATCATCTGTCAAGTGACGTTGATTACTAGGATTCGGATAATTGAAGTGGAATATTGCATTTTAATAAAAATGAAACTGAATCAACAAAGCCCTCTTCACTAGTAACATTGCCATCGTGTATAATAGATCGAGAACTTTCGACGAGAAGGCAACTGTCATCTAGCATGCATCTAGCGTAATATTTGTAATGTTGAGATGGTACAATAATACATTTGAAGACAGTTATATTTTCGTAAGTCAATTAATATTTTATTGTATTAGTACTTGTTACTTCTAATCTTTATATACTTTCTTCTAATCGTGTAATAGTCAATTAAATCCCACTCGAGTTTTGATTTTCTCTAGATAAATCAAAACGTCTAGTGAGATTACTGTTGATAAATGAAGATTGTAGACAGATTGGATGAATACATTTGAGAAAATGTAACAAGAAAATGAAGTAGATAAATAAACAAAATTAATGCATGTTAGATTTAATAGATAAGTACATAGAATCCCGGCCAAATAAGTCACTCAACTGAGTGCGCTCCTAGTGTAATGGCAGTTGACACTAGACATATACGTCAACATATATGCCTAACTTGGAGTCAGGCCACAAAGGGAAACACTGAAGGAGGAAGGTTCGATCTGGTGCTGTGGATTGAATTCGGCGTAGCTCAGTGGTCAGAGCGCTTGGTACGTAGAACCAAGGACCCGGGTTCCATCCCCGGCGCCGGAGCGAATTTTCCTCCTCAATATTAATTGACAAGTTATATTGTTGAAATTTTTCCGGGCTTTTCCTCATCCCATTAAGAGGAAATGCTGAGTAACTTTTAGTGCTGGACCCTGGACTCATTTCGCTGATATTACCACCTTCATTTCACTCAGACGCTAGATATGCATTGCAGTTGATTAATTGTCGTTAAATAATTCAATTAAACAATAAATGATTTTAAGGCAATTTTTTTATAATCAAAATTCCAGCCTTATTCTTTAAACCTTAGTTCAGTTCGTGTAATATCAACAAATATACAAATACAATATTATATACAGTAGTTGTGTATTCCTAGTAGAATTTAACTTGTTACAACACAGGGTACAAAGAACGTCAGTTCAATGTTTGGTTCATTACAACTTTCAGAAACTTATTTCTGCTTTGGAGCTCTCTGTGATAAGTGATCTGAATAAAACATCCTTCTCCATCACAGGAAACGCTCGGCAGGCACTTCTCCACTTCTGCAGCTCTCTGTGATAAGCGATCTGAATACATATTTCCTCTCATCACGGGAAATGCATGCTATTTTGCATATAGCCACGATTTCCTCAGGCATAGTAGACAGAAATTTCCCATTTCATACTTCATATTTCTTGTTGCTCAGTCTTCTGTTTTGCTTCTTTTTTTTCTATCCCCCGTTCTCCAAAACTTCCAGCACTTCACCGTCTCTGTGAGTATCGCAGCTCGTACGTAATAGTCACAGGCAAGGCCGTATTCAAAAGGCAAGTTCAGTCAGATCGAACAAACGATCATTTCTTGATATTTTGTAGCCTACCGTGGTATAAGCAGCCGTGTTGACGCTGCGAGTTGGAATCCAGAGTAAGTCATACCTAAGTCCACCGCTGTGGAGAAATGATAAGCACGTCTAGCTATGAAATGAGCGGGCCAGAGTTCAAACCCTAGTTGAGACAAATTACGTCATAGGCGTTTGTTTCGGTGTTTTCCCTCAAACAATTCAAGTAGAATGATTGCTGGGTGATTTTCGGCGTTGGACCTCTGACATTTCGCATCATCATCATCATCATCATCATCATCATCATCATCATCATCATCATCATCATCATCATCAGGGTACGAGTAAGTCATACCTAAGTCCACCGCTGTGGAGTAATGGTAAGCCCGTCTGGCTATGAAATGAGCGGGCCAGAGTTCAAACCCTAGTTGAGACAAATTATCTTGTTAGGGTTTTTTTTCGGGGTTTTCCCTCAAACAATTCAAGTACAATAGTTGGGTAATTTTCGGCGTTGGACCTCTGACATTTCGCCATCATTAATTCCCATATCATCATCATCATCATCATCATCATCATCATCATCATCATCATCATCATCATCATCATCATCACCATCACCATCACCATCACCATCATCATCATGGTACGAGTTGGAATCCCGAGTAAGTCATACCTAAGTCCACCGCTGTGGAATAATTGTAACCACGTCTGGCTATGGAATGAGCGGGCCAGGGTTCAAACCCTGGTTGAGACAAATTACGTCGTTGGCGTTTATTTCGGTGTTTCCCCTCAAACAATTCAAGTAGAATTATTGCTGGGTGATTTTCGGCGTTGGACCTCTGACATTTCGCCATCATTAATTCCCATATCACCACCACCATCATCATCATCATCATCATCATCATCATCATCATCAATTAGCCCGGATTAAGTTTACGTTGCGGCTTGCTCTATTTGTACAACAGCGCGGCAGTTCGGCTACCCAATAATTCACAATAATGAGTGGTAAGCACAATAAGCCTCAGGTTGCAGTGTAAGCCTTTGGGTCCCTCCTCCGTACAAGAGAAAAAAAAACTCTCCAAATAGATACTGAATAGGGTAGGTGATAAGTACATCCTTATCGTACTCCTCTCCCTATTTCACTTCCTTCAGACATTTGTTCTCCTATCCTGACTCTGACTCTTTATTTCATATAAAGTTTACTGAGCAGGCTATTCTCTTTCCAATCCACACAAATTTCCTTCTGGATTCTCAATAATAATAAATGTATTGTATGTATTTATTCATACTGCAAATGGGTATATACCAGGGGGCAGTAGTAACTAATTACATTCAATAATGACAATTAATAATAATAATAGTAATAATAATAATAATAATAATAATAATAATCATCCTAAATTAAATGAAGCACGATCACTTAAAATAACATTTAAAGGTAATTTAATTTGTATCTTAACCCTAAGTTCGAACAAAAACCCACGAGTATATGTTCATATCTGCACAAGTACCTTTCAGCACTACACTCATTTCTCTGACAACTCACTTACTGCACTGGAACTACGACACATTTCACTGATTCTACCCTGATTTCACTAACACTTCAAGAACATTTCACTGTTCAAATACTTTGCACCGCCACTATAAACTATAAAACTTCACTGACAGAAACACACTTCACTTACACAACACACTTCACTGACACAAGACACTTCTTCACTGAGACAACACTTCAAATAAAAAAAATATTTATTACACCCTTTAAATAGTGTGTATAATATAGGTAGCGTCTATTAGTAAAGTCCTTAAGCCTATTTTATTGGTAAAACCTTTAGTAAAGCTTTACTTAATAATAATAATAATAATAATAATAATAATAATAATAATAATAATAATAATAATAATAATAAGAGAAATGTCAGTAATAATTATTTGTTTTCATGATTTACGTCCTCGTTTGAAACGAAACCTATTTCAATGGATGGGCAACTCGTGCTCCCAAAGTACTAAAAAAACCTTGAAAGAGTGAAAGACAGACGGAGCCAGCCACAGCAGTTACAAGTTGTTTGTAGTTTCGCTGCAAAAGCCACGGTGCGCTCTGGCGGCTCATGCAGGTGATCGTGATATCTGTTCCATGATTTGAATTTCAGAATGACGCATGGTACAATAATTATAGTAATTTTAGATAGACTATACCTGAACACATAACAAAATTATATTATTTTCTAGCTTTATAAATTAGTTTAGTACTGGAAAAACAAATGAATACAATCTTTTCAAGATAGGCCTACAACAAATATAGCTGCAACACTTATTTATTATTACACTATTTGTTAATATTTCTTATTATATGTCTTATTTGGAACGTAGAATGCTAGATTTTATAAGTCTTTATACATTAAAGAGTATTCCTCTGTTCTCAGAAAGATAATAGGCCTAGTCTGTATTCGCAAACAATAACAAATTCAAGGAAGTATTTTTTACATGTTACGGCAGATGAAATAAGCTTACTTCTGAGCTCTTTCTTTACTTTGAGAGCTTTTACACTTCTTTCTTGTATTGAACTCTGCCTCAAGCACATACAGTATATATGGAAGCAAAGAGTATATTTGGAAATTCTGACTTAGGCAACATTACGAACAGTTCGATTCCTGATTTTGCTAGAATCTGAGTGGCGTGCTGTTCTATAGATTTATCAATTCAAGCTATAAATTTTCAGGATTTTCTATCGGCGTAAGCCAATAAGATTTCAGAAAAATTTGGATTCCTTGTCAATTGTCACTATTTCTCCAAACTTAGCAATCAATTCTGCTTAGGTCTTGAAGTAGGGTCTTATATTTGATAAGAAGATTTTCTTATCACTCTTCAAGATAGTTTATAGTCAAAGAAAGTGAAGTTGTCTATGTTCTACATGATACTGCCACATTTCAAATTTATCCATAAATGTTCTTAGCTAGTCGATTATATGTCTTGCAATTCTGTAACTCACACGCACAACGTGCTAACGATATTTGATATCAGTCTCATCTTGTTTATATCCCTATTTTTATCTTTAACTGTTCTAAAGCAGATGCAGACAGTATTTACTAAAACATTCGCTGTTTATTTGTAATATAAAATGTCATTCGTAAGTAAGTGTAATAGAATACAAGCTTTACCTCTCTTCTTAATAAAAAATGCTCTTTTTACTCGTAACTAGAGGGAAATGATCTGGGAATTATATTGTTTTTCGCTTAAAACGAGCCGCCACTTACTGCAGACACGATCGAACTTGTGTCTTGAAACAACCGCACACAGACAGTACAGCTAGTACAGTCCGTTCTACCTGCACTGAGATTGTGTTGACACTGAGAGCACGAGTTGCCCTCCCATGCCCATTTCCAATCCAATGCGATGTACGGAGGGGGGGGTTATAGCTTTACACCAACACAAGACATATCCGCAATGCGAACCTCCTTCATGATGTGGTCGGCATTGGAGAAGACTACCGTAGAAACTTTACAGGACAACACACACAACAGAAAACCAGACACAAGGACAGAAGACAAGTCTCTACTGTCCAGTAGAACAATGGACCCCTGTTGAATGGGAAGCACGGACGCTATCTCAACAACCACTATCATGATGATGATGATAATGATAATGATGATGATGATAATAATAATGATAATAATAATAATAATAAATATAATAAAATATTGTCATACTTCCATTGTAATGTTACGAAAATAAATTCTGTAGGACAGTCTTGACCGTATTGTGGTAATAACAATAACAACAGGAATAATGATAGTCGGAAATATGAAGTGACGTCATGTTTACGAGTCAGTAATGTTGTGTACCCCCTGTGGTCACAGATTATCGGACAGGTAAAGAAGGGGTAAGGGAAGTGATATAAAGCATGGAATCACGAACACCTGCTGTATAATTTCAGCACTCAAAACAAATATCTATTGTTCACGAGTTCTATGTAATGTAATGAACGTGTACACAACCAATTATCATCACATTCCGATTTCCGATCATAATTATCAGGCTGAGGAGAAAAGCGGTATAAGTATGGGCATTTTTATTTAAAACACATCCAATTTCAAATCACCTCTTTTGAATTAAAAAAAATACATTTCAGACCTAACGATAGTTTGTATTTCTTTATGATGTGTACATTTAATTCAAACAGATGAGAGTTTTTGGAGAAAGTTAGTGGCTTTCTGTTCACAGTAGGTTTCACAAACATAATCCTCTATTGGCCACAAGAATCACTTTTTTAAGGGAGAAGGTTCGCCATTATGAAAAAAATGACACTTTAAAATAATTGAATCGGTTATTGTTGATAGGAACTAAGTCCACTTTTTAAAGTTTTGAGATAATCGAAAAAAAACTGTTTGTGGATAATCTATCGAAGATTAAACCAAAATATGTTGAACACATGAAATATATGTGTACAATATATTTTGGTTTAATCTTCGATAGATTATTCACAAATTAGTTTCTTTCGATTATCTAAAAACTTAAAAAAGTGGACTTAGTTCCTTTCAACAATAACCGATTCAATTATTTTCTTTATATTAGATGGATGCATAAGTTTCTAACGTTTTTGTTCGTCGTCACAACATTGAGTTGTTAATATTTTATTTTTATTTTATTCTATTCAAATCCACCACCAACAGAAGCAAGCTATCCAATTATAGCTGGCTTACATTGATACACATACAAAATCTATACTAATAATAAATCTGTAGCCGAAATTTTTCTGGTAATTTTCGATTTTCCAAACATAATTGGTCCTAACATATATAATTAACCACCCTGAAACCGAAAATCGCTTTTTTTGAAATTTTTGTTTGTATGTCTGTCTGTCTGTTACCTTTTCACGCGATAATGGCTGAACGGATTTCAATGTAAATTGGAATATAAATTAAGTTCGTTTTAACTTAGATTTTAGGCTATATGGCATTCAAAATACATTATTTAAAAGGGGGGTTATAAGGGGGCCTGAATTAAATAAATCGAAATATCTCGCTTATTATTGATTTTTGTGAAAAATGTTACATACCAAAGTTTCTTTAAAAATAATTGGCGATAAGTTTTATTCCTTGCAAATTTTGATAGGACTGATATTTAATGAGATAAATGAGTTTTAAAATTAAAATAACTGCCATCTAAGGCCGCATAATGAAATAAAAAACAAATGACTTCGTATATAAGGGACCTTGGACAGCAACAATCGAAAGCTATGAAAGATAGCTTACAGAGAATGTTTCTGTGTTTGTATGAAGTAATATCGGTAGCTAAATTAACCGATTTGTATAATTAATTATCATGTCACCATTGGAAAGTGTAGTTTCTCTAGATGGACATAATGCTATAATGTTATTACAGTAACTTCTGATATAATATAATATAATATAATATAATATAATATAATATAATATAATATAATATAATATAATATAATATAATATAATATATAATATAATATAATATAATATAATATAATATAATATAATATAATATAATATAAATAATATAATATAATATATAATATTATATATATAATATTATATAATATAATTTTATTTGAAGGGTTCAGAACCATAGTGGGCCAAACTCCATTTACTGAACACGTACAAAAGAAGGGTTAAAATTAAGTTATTACCATAATTCAATGGAAACATATAGCAAGTAAAATGAAGTATAGACATTAAATCTAAATGATGTCAATGTTCATTAAACTATGGTTGCATGTAATAACAATTAAGAAACATGTTAAAGGAATTGTCATTGCACCAAATGAGTGCTCTCTGGACCGAAATGATCGCATTTAATTATTTAAACACAATTTAAATTAAGTAACATATTAAACGATTTATCCTTCTATCAAACACGAATGTTCCCTGGATCAAATGTCCTATTTTAATTATGTAATTACGTTATATTTATTTCTAACGGGTGTAGGGGAGCGCACGGGTACGGCTAGTACATAATAAGAAAAAACAAAACAACACAAGCGAAAGAAAGAAAATACATACCAGTAACAGATGCTAGAATATAATATTGCAGTTAATATATGTGCCAAATATCAATATAATAATGCAAAATTGTTTAAAAACTAGAGTAAAAAACATTATAATACACTCATTCAATTAAATATCTAAGGAAATACAATTCTTTTTAATACTGTATGAAATATTTTAACTGTTAAACTGTAATCTAATTGAGAATCACAGTTTAAAGACAGAGAGTTGTAAATATTACACATAAACAATGGAGAGTTCTTGAAGGCAACAGTTCTAGGAATTGGAATGACAAAAGGTTGTCTATGATTTAATTCTGTTCTTTTTACATTAAACTGAAGGAATTTAAGAAAATCACAGTTATTCAATATACCGTTAACAGTCTTATAGAGTAAAATTTGACTATTTATTAATCGTCTAGATTTTAAAGTTTTATAATTAAATTAAAAAAGTAACTGATTATATGAAATTTGCTTTTCATAAAGACGACACGTGATGTTCTTTAAAAATATATATAACGTAAAAATCTTTTCTGTATCCTTTCTATTTGCATCTGATGGGACTGGAACTGAGGTGACCATATTACAGACGCATACTCTAGCTTACCCTAACTAGAGTGTTATGTAGAGTATCAGTAGTATTTATATTTTTAATTCTTTTGTATTTCTGATTATAAATCCTAATTTTTATATGCATCAATTACCACGTGATTTAAGTGCATTTTAAAACATAAGTTGTGTGTAAAATAAATACCCAAATCCTTAAATGATTCTACTCTAAGTAATTTCACACCATTAATTTCATACGAATTTTGAGCAACTGTCTTATTTTTAGAATATGTCATAAAGCAACATTTATTACGATTTAACAGAAGAAAATTGTCAATACTCCATCTATATAGTCTGTTCAAATCATGCTGTACATCAAAAGCGTCTTGTTGTTTGCCAATGACTTTATACAATTTAACATCATCAGCATATAGTGCAAAATCTGTTTAGGCAAGTCATCGATATAAAGTAAAAAGAACAAGGGACCAAGATTGGATCCTTGAGGTACACCTGAAGTTACTGTGAATGGTTTTGATTTTACTTGATTGAATGAAACATACTGCTGCCTGTTTGTAAGATATGATGTTATTAGCTGTAAATATGAAAAAAAAAAAATAATCTAAAACTTTGAAGTTTATTCATTAAAATTTTATGGTCAATTTTATCAAACGCTTTGGAAAAGTCAAAGTATATCACATCTAAATTTCTAAGATTATGTAATGTATTCAATGTCTTTTGTGTAAAATTAATTAGACTTGTTGTGGTAGAACTGTGGGTGTAAAATATAACATAAAATATAATATAGGTAAGGTAATAACTGCCTCCCATTGGAGGTAGCCCAGAAGGACTCAGTATACTCTCCTACATGAATTTTGCAAATGTTTACATAAATTTTGTAGAAAGAAAATTAAAATAAACATATATGAATAGAAAATGAATAAAAAAATTAAACAGAGTAAATATGATGACTCAGAATTTGGCAAGAGCGTTTCAAAACTGAAGTTATGATGTCAGCAGTAAGTGTCTGTGGTAGTTCAAAAGTCTTCCTGAAGCGTTCAAAGAACTTG
Source organism: Periplaneta americana (assembly GCA_025594305.2). NCBI lineage: Eukaryota > Metazoa > Arthropoda > Insecta > Blattodea > Blattidae > Periplaneta > Periplaneta americana. Next base: position 170,457,052 of record JAJSOF020000003.1, on the reverse strand, counting down.
GGAATCACACCACGAGCTCCAGTAAGAAGACCAATCACCTCAATGTCTTCAAGCTGGTATTTTTAATAATAATAATAATAATAATAATAATAATAATAATAATAATAATAATAATAATAATAATAAATCTTCCTAAACTAGGTGAGGTTGTCAAAGACAAAGTAACATTTAAGATGTGACATTTAAATGTCTCACGTGAAAATGGTGTACATAAATTTAAATTTACTTATAGTTATTAAATGTCTCACAATTAAGATCATGAAAATTTTTAGTATAATAAGAAGATAAAGGATTTTTTATACTTCGTCATTTGTCATCTGTAGTGTTGTGCTTGTAAACACGCCTTCAATTTTGGGGATTTGAAGAAAGTTTGTGCTATTAGTGGGGTAAAGAATATGGAGTGTCAAGTGCAAAAAAAAAAAGAACACTTCCGACATATTCTTCTGTTTGAGTTTAATAGAGGAGCAAAGGCAGCGGAGACGGCTCGAAAAATTCGTGTTATATATGGGTAGAATGCCTTTGGAGAAAGCACTGCAAGGAAATGGTTCTGTCATTTCAACACACAACACCCAGCACAAAACTTTGTGTTCATCCACAGAAGATGATGTTATGTTTCTGGTAGATAAAGAAAGTTTCGTGTACTAGGAATTTCTTCTCAGGAATGTAATCATAGCTGTTGACGTTTATTACCAATAACTCAAACACCTTGCTGCCGCAGGTGAAGAAAAACAACCGGGAAGACTGCACAAAATGCTGCTGCAACACCATAATGCACGCCCGCACTCCGCTAACATGACGAAAGCAGATATCCAGGATCTTGACTGGTAGGTGATTCCACATGGCTCATATTGCCTCGATCTTGCGCCCTCAGATTTCCATCTTTTTCGTTCTCTATACAACAATCTTTGATAAAAAAGATGCTTTACATACTTGGTATAACGACTTATTTAATTTCAAATCAGCAGATTTGTTCAGACGTGGTATAGAAAAACTAACTCAGAGTTGGAAGAGAGTCATAGATAATGTAGGAGAATATATTAATTTCTGTTTTCTATTCATTCCAAATAAAAGCTTTTTTTGTCGCTACGAACTTTTTCAATAACCAAATAGAATAATACACTTTTATCTTTCTTGTGAAGAAAGAATTTCTTAGATATCTCTAATAGTCTTCGAGATATGGCCTTCAACATGCTGGCATAGCACTTCCCCTGTCAGTTTCAATTTACCCTTTGTCGGTTGTTTTCCTAAACTTTACATTTTACATTTTTTCCCCCTGGTACTAAAAACAAGCGAGATTAATAGACATTTTAATGTGCGATTTTGATGTATTAACTACATAAACTACTTCTGACAATGTTTTCATTTTAAAGAAACTAATTTGAAAACAATGAGAATTTATAAAAAAATAAGAATATTTTATTTGTTGATTTCGTCAAAACATACAACATAAATAGAAATGTTATGTAGAAAATATTATTGGTAAACGGAGTTCCTGATAAATTAGAAAGACTGATTAAAATGTATGTTGGTGAATTAAAGTGTGTTATTAATATTAATAACTACATTTCAGATAATTTTATCAACAGTAATCTCACTAGAGATTTTGATTTATCTAGAGAACATCAAAACTCGAGTGGGATTTAATTGACTATTACACGATTAGAAGAAAGTATATAAAGATTAGAAGTAACAAAGTACTCCAATACAATAAAATATTAATTGGCTTACGAAAATACAACTGTCTTCAAATGTATTATTGTATCATCTCAACATTACGCTAGATGGCAGTAGTGTTTTATGATTATGTTTTCTTGTTACCGGTATCAGTTGTGCCAACTATGGAATCATCATTGAACTCTGTGTACTGTTACTAGTCAAGAAGGCTTTCTTGATTCAGTTTCATTTTTATTAAAACATTTGCATTTCACTTCAATCACCCGGATCCCAGTAATTAACGTCATTTGACAGATGATTTTCAATAAATCTTAGTATTAAACAATCTCTGATACGTGACTATCCATAATATCATATGGCAGAAGCTATAACAAACATAACCTAAATAATAGAAACAAGTGTTAGAAAAGTTTTAATTAGGGATGATGAAATAAACAAACGTTTTAATTAACGATGATGAAATAAAAAATAAACATGAATAATTTTAAAAGAAACAATTATTGAAAGTACAATTTTCAAATTTGAATGTTTTAGTGATAGGTGGTTCAGTTGATGTTATATTGGACGTGTGCGTAAAAGAAGTGAACTCGTTGATGTACATGGTGTATCCCTCAACTTATTCAGGATTTCCGAATGGTGCTCTTCATATATGACCAGTGATCTTTATTAATTCTTGTTCTTGAATGCCAATGCGAGTCATATTTGAAAGTGCTGTGCATCGACTGGAATGGTTTGTAATTTTCTGTTTTTTGACGTCCAGACCAGTGCAGTTTGAAAATGTTGGCAAACAAAGAAACAAATGCTAGGTAGTGATAAAAATAAACAAATGCTAGGGACGCGATAAAATTAAACAAATGCTAGGGACGCGATAAAATTGTGCGATAAGCAGCCATGATTGGTTGAAAGACGTCCTTTCGTACCGTTTTATTGGTCGAAAGTAGTGTGACGTAGTAAAAGTGTAATAAAAAAGGTACAAAAGGTAAAGGTATGCCCGTAACATGCCATGAAGACGCTTGGGGGGCATGGAGGTAGAAATAGTCGTAAAAATTAGGCCTAATGTCACACAGTATACACAGTATGTTCACAAACAACGCATAGTGGCATTCTGTATATCTGTGTACAGTCGTGAATAGTTTGAAGAATATTGTTAATTTATATTAATATTTTAAGTTTTGAACAAAGTAAGCTATTCTGTTAATATTGTATTATTTACGTAATGTTAATATTATGCACGATTCCAAAAAGTAAACTCATAAGTTATTAAATAATTATGTAAACAGTAGTGTGTAACACATTTATTTTTTCCCGGATTATTCTTCGTTAAATGTTGACGTCTCGTGCTGCTATGCATTCGGTTGCGTTACAGTCCAAGTTCAACATCGGAATTACGATACGAACTTCCTAGCTGCCATTACAATAGAAATGAACAATTTTCTTGAAAACAATTATGAGTTTAATATTATTATATGCCACATACGAGATACGCTATTAGATTCACAAAGTACAGTACTTGTTCACCTTATGATAATAAGAAACACTGTATCGTATTTCAGATTTACTTGTGAAGTAGAACGAATATTTTCAGAGTACAAATATCGTTTATATTTTTTTAACATAAAAGGAGTGTTTCTTTTGATAAAATGATAATGTTTATTGTTATTTGTTGTAATGAGACTAAAAATATAATCGTATACTTTGTATGTTATGGGTAAATTTTATTTTACATTGGGAATTACGAAATTTATAATTAAAATTTACTGTTTTTTTTGTTTTATTCATTTACTATTTTCTTGTTCTAAGCCAGTGGACGATTGGAGCATATGTTTGGTTACCACCCGGCTGTATACTCTATTTTATTTCAAGGAGTGCAGTTCGGTGGCTCCTTTGAACACCCACTTACAGATTTATGACTTCCTACATAATCACTAGGGAGCGGATTATTATGTGCTAAAAAATTTAAATATATTTATTTTTTATGTGCTAAAAAGTATGAAAATATTTGCTAAAAATAAAAAAAAATCTTTTAAATATGACAAAAATACCTTACTTAGTTTGGGAAAAAAAATGTTATTAGGTACTCATCAACCACACTTGAGTGCTAGTAGTTGGCCGAGAATTGCAGTGAACAACGAAGGTCATCTCCAAATTCTCCATCACAAATGCATGCCGATTATCTCTGAACAACGACTTACACTGTGAAAACAAACTTTCCACATCACAGGACGTCAGACGTGCATATTTAACACCGTCAATTTCACCTAAAGGCACACCCTCCAATACTTGAGCAACTTTAAACATTTTTTTATATCCACTGTTTTTCCCAAACACATTCTGGAATTTGTTCCTTAGTACTTGTACTTCTAAACCTGGTAGCGAGTCTAGTTTAATTTTCACGGCACGCACCTCCCTATTTCAGGCAATAGGTTTTTGGATGTTTTGAGTTTTTTTTATGGTGCCACACAAAAAGCTTAGATTTGCTAATAAGAAAGCCAAATCGTGTTTTAAACAACCATCTTTCAGTATATCTTGAAGGATATCGAAGCCCGATAACAGGGAATCACAAGATATATTGCCTTACTTGATAGACTTGAGCGAGAGGCGAGAGATTTGTTTAAATTAAATAATGTTCATACCCGAGCTCTTATCTGTTGTGTTTCACAACAAAGAGTGGAATGAAATCATCTTCAGTAACAACAAACATTCCTAATTATGTGTTGCAAGATCTCTCCTCCTTGTCCATGTTAATTTATTCTCTAATAATAACACTGATATGCTGCCTAGCAGTTCTCAGAACTTGTGGTGATACTATTACAAAAATGGATCACGGATACACCACAAAGCGCTTAGAAACATGAAGCAACCGGGAATTCTTAAAAGATAACGTACTTCTGATTGACATAATTGATTTAGTTTTAAAATATTTAAAAGTTCTTGTAAAAAATTATTTAAGTAAAAAAACTCCAAGATTTATGTGTTTACAGTAGATTTCCTGAAAATATGTATTTACATAATTTTTTTGTGAAAATATGTGTTTTTATGTGAAATAAAATTCGTGTTTTAAAGTTGAAACTTCATGTTCGGAATGTTTAACTTTGTCAATTGTGTTTTATCACACGCAAAAAGAATATTTAATTACACAGGAATCCACTCCTTAATAATCACCCCTGACAATTTCATCCTGTCCCCTCGTCCCAACATTGCATAGTTGCCATAATCCTGGTGACCTTCGAAATGAGACAGTGAGACTGACGGGATTCTTGGAATTCGGAAAAGATGCGACAACTCTGCCTCCACGTGGATTTGACGGGAACCTGTCAATTCTTCTGAACGAGGGTTGTGATTGGTTACTGACAGGAGAAGGCAAGATTTCCATCACCGTAAGGAAGACATTTATTTATGACAACCAATTAGTAGGGGGCAGTAGAAGGTCTGTCGGCAAAGTCCTTTCTATGAAACTGCATTCCATGAAATAAAATACAGTATACTCGTACATGTTTGTCGTTTTGGTTCACTGGCATTGATAGCTCCGCTACTACTTTTCATTCAGTAGAGATACAATCCAAGCTCACACAACTTGACAGTTTTGGTACAAACTTCCCAGCTCTCCTCATCACCAGGCTTCGAGACTTTGGACCCGATACAATAAGTTTACTGTGCATGCACTATAGGTTGTTGACTCGCTGCAGGTAGATAGAGATGTGTTGAGGTAACAACGTTGCTATTTAGAGTGGAGCACGGTAGTATGGGGAAACACACATATGTACATTCTGAATGAACACAATAATAATGCCAAAAGAATGTGAAAAGCATTTATTCTCCTGTCTTTTATAAGCATTTGTGTTTAATTATATACAGTGTTGATGGTGGAAATAAGCGTGTAGCAATTTTAATTTTTTCATTTATCCTATTGGTCGTCTTTAGGAAGTGCAGTTACAGTACCGAATTGCAATGTACCTACTACAAGATACATTCTCAGTGTCTCAAAGGTAAATCTTTTTCGGTTATCTGCCAAAGTTTGTACTGTGAAAAGCTGCGCTCTACGTCGCATGACGTGATAGAAGCAAAACGAAAAAAACCTAACATCATTGCAGTCTCTAAGAGACAGTCCTTTATTATCGGGTGATTCTACGTCCACTAATTTGCTTTTATAATACACAATGTTCCATATTCGTTATTTTTAAATAAAATTGATTTCCACTTCTGTTTTACACGTTCAGTAACCGGTGTACTTGCTGTCTAATTAATTCTCTGCATCATTTTCTAAATTAATTTGAGGGCTTCCGGTATCTCTTGCTCTGACTTTTGCTAACCGTGTAATACTTTCAGACACAGTTTGTACGAAAACCAAATTATTCGTCAGAACATTCAAATCCAGAGCGTTTTCCTTTGCGTATTTGTTGGCATTCATTCTACAGTACCCCCACCCACTGTACGCTTTACCACTATACTCAGTACGCCGTTATACGGATTTCCCACTGAACTGCTCTATTGGGTCCGAAGTCTCGAAGCCTGCTCATCACTATTCATGACTATGAGAAGACGTTTTCTATCACAAATAAAAACTCCGTCATAGCCGGGTTTCAAACTCGTGTCTGCGGTCTTTGCATGCCAGCGCTCTGCCATCTGAGCTACGGAACCACCATGGTACGGACGTAGTGAAATCCTAAGAGAGAACTGCAGTGGAATCAGAAAATGATAGATGCGTTAGAGAATCATTTCATTTCACTACAGTCACGGATGGAGAATCCAATCCGATACTGGTGCACTTGTGTCACACTTCCTCTCATCTCGTAATGAGACGTGTGAGCTAGGCGCAATGTATGCCTCGCTTTTATATACGGTCCTGCATGTTTGTTAGAATCGCTACGCTCTGTACAGACAATGCAATTAACTCTTTGATTGTTGGATTAAATTGAATTAATTATGAGTTGCGGTGGAACGTGAATAATTAAAAATCATTCTCATTCAACTAGTTCTTGTTAGCGGGCTTTCCGGCAAAACGTAGCTAGGTTTGATACCCGATCAGCTCATTTAGGGATTTCTGTTCAACAAAGCTACATTGCACCATGTGCGACACAGAATGTGCTATTTCACAAATTACAGCAGAAAATAATACGGGTCGTACAGAGGGAATGGATGTGACGTTGTATGCTTTCACAGCTGCAGTGTGATATATAACCAGTCTCTGTATAGGCCTACTGTCAATACGGAGTGACCCAAATTGATGTATAATAATAATAAAAATAATAAAAATAATAATAATAATAATAATAATAATAATAATAATAATAATAATAATAATAATCCGTGGCGCTACAGCCCGTGGAGGGCCTACACCGATCAGCCGGCTGCTGGCCTCACGCCCACATGACGAAGCAGAGGTGGACGATCACCAACCAGAATGGAGGTATCGTGTGGTTAGCACTATGATCCCCCAGCCGTTATAGCTGACATTCGAACTGGATTTCGCTAATCGTAGCTCCCCAAGTGCATCACGATGCTGGGTAGGCACCGGTCCCATACACTGGCCGAAATTTCATGAGAAAATTTCTTCCCCATGAGGAATCGAACCAGGGCGCATTTCGTAATGCGAGTCGTAGGCAGGATGCCTTAGACCACGACGCTACGGCGCGGGACCAAATTGATGTATACACTCTTTTAAATACTCTAACCAGTCCGTGTATAGGCCTACTGTCAATACGAAGTGTCCCAAATTTATGTATAATAATAATACTAATAATAATAATAATAATAATAATAATAATAATAATAATACGTGGCGCTACAGCCCGTGGAGGGCCTAGACCGACCAGCCGGCTGCTGGCCTCAGGCCCACATGCCGAAGCAGAGGTGGACGATCATCCAACCAGAATGAAGGTATCGTGTGGTTAGCACGATGATCCCCCCAGCCGTTATAGCTGACATTCGCAAACGGATTTCGCTACCTATCGTAGCTCCCCAAGTGCATCACGATGCTGGGTGGGCACCGGTCCCATACACTGGCCGAAATTTCATAAGAAAATTTCTTCCCCCATGAGGAATCAAACCAGGGCGCATTTCATAACGCTAATTCTAGGTAGGATGCCTTAGACCACGACGCCACGGCGCGGGACCAAATTGATGTATACACTCTTTTAAATACTATTTCACAGCAAAGAAATTATATAGAAATACGATTTTTGCGGTTTATGATTCAGAAGGCAATGGAAGCATGTTCAACTGTTTATAAACAAACATGGCGATGCAATTATCGTTCGATGAAGAAAGAGAAGTTCCATCGATAACGAGAATGTTGATGCAGTCATGCAGGCTTTTGCACAATCTCCAAGAGGTAATGTTCTCGTGAGATTGGTATCAGCAAATCCAGTGTTCATCGAATTTTACGAGCTCAAAAATGGAAGCCTTACATTCCGAGACTTGTCCACGAACTAAATGAGGATAGGCGACTGGAATTTTGTGAGTCGTTCTTGAACATGTGTGAGGAAAGGGAAGATTTTCAACACTTAATTTTTGGGTTAGATCAGTGGTGGGCAAAATGAACGCAACCCACAAGACAGGATTTAAATGGCAACTACATACTGTGGGAGAGGTTGCACTCTACAGTGCAGTGACGGATATACAGACAGTTGCGTCACTACACTCCTACCTACCATATGTAATTAGAATTGTCCATTCACGTGATATTTAATTAATCATTTTTCAAAGTAATTTCTTCGAAATATCTGTGCATGCTATTTTCAGTTGCGCAAGGAGATGAGCATCGCTTAAGCGGGATCTGTGGCTGGACTTTATAAATTTCATTTTAGGAAACAGCCGTTCGCATTGGTAGGTTGATGAATACATACCGTCATTTCCCATAACTATGGTCCTGGAACACAACTATGGTCCACGACACAACCATTCAAAGATCACTGTAGAAGTAACATAGACCGTTCGTAGATAGCTGCAGTGACTTGAATTCAAACTACAGTACAGCAAGGATATAGATAAACGAGGTACTACGTTATGGAGTACAAAATTTGAATAGTTGTATCGTGGACAATAGTTATGTTCCAGGACCATATTTATGGGAAATGACGGTACTCATTATTTTTGAAGCAAACTGTCTACGCAGTCGATATGTAGTACTGGACAGCTTTTAAAAAATTTTAGCCCCCAGTAGACTTTCACATTCTGCTTTCAAGAAGCCATCATTCTGCAAATCCAGTACCTCTAACTGCAATTCTGGGATAACATTTTCAATTTAAACATTAAAAGGAGTGGCAAAAATATTAAAATCTTTCTCCATCCTTTGAAAATCATTGAATCTGTGTTCTTTGAACTCTTATAACAGGTGATCTATTTTAAGAATGTACATATTTAAGTTCGCGTCCTGAATATTTGTAACTAATCCTAAACATGAGAAATGAAAGAACCGCCTTTCTTGTAAGTGTGATATCCTCTCGATTCATATGATTCTGCGAAAGACATTGTATCACTAATGAAGCTCCGAAGTACAGCAATCCAGTATAATCCGCCACGTACACGCACAGTATTTTCATGGAGTGGGGGAAGGGGAAGGTAGGGGGTAAGTTTGATGCTTCGCTGAGGTCTGACGTCACTGCGGCAATGCCGCAGGAATGCCCACCATTGGGTTAGATTAAGCCAGATTTAAACTTAATGGCACAATTAACCGGTACAATTGTGTGTACTGGGCTGACGAAAACCCACACATCTTTTAAAAAAAGAGCAGGCTGTCAATGTTTCAGGAATAATAGTATGGTGTGGTCTGTCTTCCAGAGGAAGATGATGATGAAATAGGAGAAATGTAATTATTATGATGGCGAGGTCCAAAGCCGAAAGTTACCCAGCAATTCTTCTTCGATTGGTTGAGGGAAAACGTCGGAAAAAATCAAAATCTGATAACTTGCCCCAACTTGAATTTGAATCCGGTCCCTCTCGTTTCACGGTCAGACGTGCTAGCATTACTCACAGCGGTGGACTCTAAGCGTCACTCTAAATACGCTAGATAAAACCATAAGATGGCTGATGGAATCATCTTGCTTGAACGCACTAACAGTGGTGGCACTATATTCAGTGTCTAGATATGAAGCTGATTAACTTTTAAACTGTCCCTCAAGTAGCAGCAGAGGAGAGTAACCCTTAACCCATGATCTGGACGCAGGATATATGGACGGCATTTCCACCACAAATGTTATGACAACTATCATAAAGGAGTCGCCAGGGAGAAGAGCTGCGGAGGTTCTAAATGTCAAATACTTCAAACTCAGTTTTCATTAAGGCCAGCCTGCGAGTTCATGCGTTATTAGTGGGGTCACACGTCCATAAACACGGAATTTATATCCTCATAATCCCACTCTCCTGCAGGATAAGGAAAGCGTAATGTTAGCCGGGATTCCAAGTGACATGAAGGGGCATATAAACGAAGTTAGGCCTACTGAAATAATCTGTACAGTGCAGTCGTATTTATTACTATTGATTAAGGGACTGTCAGGAAGCAACAGTGTGCATCAGAGCTAAAGAATTAAGGATACATGTTAATCCTTCCACAGAACTCAAATATGAGTACACCGCACGGTGGGACGGATTGCGATTCTAGCCGGAACAAGATCTAATATTGATAAATTCCTTTCGAATCGTTGAAAATAGCAAAATGAAGGCAAATTATTATGACGTTTGATGAAATATTTGTATGAGAATTATTATTTTAGTTTAGAATGCTTACTTATTAAAAAAGAATCATACTGTAATAAGAACTGCATACAAGTAATGCAAATAAAAAATTAAAGTTAACAGAAATTATTTTACAGACTACTATGAGAGAAAAGTATTACATGTAGTAAATTTTATGACTCATGTTTAGAAATCTGAAGCGTCTGTTGTCTCTCCAGAAGTGTCGGAACCGCTAGCGCTACTGTCGTCCTCATCTTGGGGTTGCAGTTGAGCAGTGCTATTGTTGGCACTCACTTGTAGTAGTTTAATTACCTCAAATTACACTTTTGATTTTCTTGGATTTGGATGTCGATTGATCTGAGATATGATGGGATCAAAAGATACTAACAACATGTGTAGGACATCTAAGTTTCTCTCACGAGGACACTTCCTAGCGTGATCTAACCTGTACTTTTGTAAATGTTTGTGTCTTGCCTCTTGAGCATCTTCAGATAACATCCCAATAGGAAGTATCGCAGTTTCTGCAGTTTTTCCTCCATGTATCAGTATTTTATGCAAGCTGGATGGTATGTAGTACCATGGATATAACTATTGTACATATAAATGGGCTGTATCATTGGTGTATTTCTCAAACGCCTCAGTATACTGTATATCGAATATCCACATGAAATGATGCATAAAATTACAGAATATCTGTGAATGAGGTCTTACTAATGCCCGTAATATTGGCTGTAATTTGTGGGTTTTCAAAAAACCGGCGTGCTATATTGCCATCATTTGATGTCCCAGGGCCACCAGATTTCGGTTTGCCAATAAGAAGACCTAATTGAGAGCGAAATCTAGAAATAATTTCCCGTTTTCTAGCTTCAAAAATATCTTTGTTGTTGCCTCCGATCTGCTAAGAACAATGTTTTTTCAAGAAAATAATCCTTTTTTATGGTGACACTGCAGCCAACGTCTGTTAAAATTACTTCGAATATTTTTCAAAATATTATGAATGCACTTCTCACTATTAGAATCACATGTTTCAATATATAATTTGTTCAAAACATATCTATATAGTTCATCTAAGTCGCCACTTTTATTGGCAAGTATTGGAAATAGATCACGGCGCGAAATCACCGGTAGCGGTTCCGAGTCTGGAAAATATTAACCACATGCAGAGCGGTCAGTAGGAGCAAATGAAACTAGGTTAGTCTTAAAATGCACACTTAAACCTATATTCTGACATAAAAATAAATGTGACTCTATATGACTCTCCTACTATAAGTCAACGTTTACTTTGATAAATAGTTTTAATAAATCGCATTTCCGCCCTTAAGTTAACATGCCGTTTCTAAAAATTCAAAGTTATTATGAAAATACAATTTATACAATAATTATCTACCAACCTTGTTCTTCATTTTCCATTTCAGAATCACAAAATGTTTCACTCCCAGATCACAGAAAAGAAGCTTGCTTCTTACACTATTTCAGCGTGGCTGAGCAATAAAACTGGTTACGGAGGAGAATCCTCGTCAACATCATTGTGTGACGTCCGTATGGTTAGTGTCGAAGCTTCTTTCTCATAGATAAGTATTCTGTGATTCATTAGCAACAACTTGAGATAGGACACGCATAAAAATGAGAACATGTGAAAATTGATTTTGTTCCGGCTAGAATCGCAATCCGTCCCACTGTGCACCGTCTCAAAGCTATATAGCCGAGTTTCCGGCGGCGGCTTGTGGCCCGTGTTATGCGCAGGCAGCGCATTTTCGTTCCGAAACAAGTTAGGAAAGTTATCGGTTAGTCCGCGTCACCATTTTTGGCGTGTGAAATAAGTAATGGGAACGTTAAGTGCGAGTGTTTTACATTTGCCGCAGTCAGCCTGACAACTGTGTTAAGCAAATGGCTGATGTGATGTGTATAAGAAGTGGTACCATTCTCAGCTGCACTGGCAACATGCTCAAAAACTGGTCACCATGTATCTAGGACACACGCCAAAAACGCTGGCGCCAGCTGTGGAGTTTTAGGGTTCAAACTCAAGAGGAAGATAAAAAGAGCAAGACGAAGACGAGGAGAACAAGGGGAATATAAAGAGAACAAGGGCTATACAAGATGAACATGGGGAATAAAAGGAGAGCAAGAAGAATGCAAGGAGAGCAAGGAGAGTACAAGGAGAACAAGACAAATACAAGGAGAACAACGGGGTTGCAATACAGTGGACAGATATATACAGTGTACAGAAGGACAGGCGGTTGGACTGACAGATGGAACTGAGAAATTCCCGTTTCTAAGCGCAGCTCAATTTCTACACACTTGTAGTGCTACAATATAGAAGTAAAATAGTTTTCACTAAACTTACGTGTAAAATGAAAAATTGTGAACAAGTGAAAGATCCTCAGTACCAGTCATAGGCTAATTCTGAAATATACTACTGAAGAAAAGTGCACGCCACTCACAAGTTGTTTACGATACACAATTTCATCTATTACCACAACAAACAACATTTTATAAGATAAAAATATTAATACTCTCATATATAAAAATAATCTAAAATGCCCAGAGGAGAAAACAGAATCTTTAATAGATTACAGCATGTCATGGATCGATTTTGTTCTGTTATTTACATTGGCAAGTGAATAATATGATTTATTCATCAAATGAGTGAAAATTCACCGGAAGAAATTTGAGAAGCAGCTGAAACTGTAGCATTAAGTTTACTACAAAAATTCAGTGTTTGTTTCTCCTTAATGGAGTATGTATATTATTGTAAGAAATTGCATAGTGTAAAAAGTGTTAAAAAAATTTAAATTTAACATAGTTTACCCGCCAGTTCAATGTACTAAAATCTTGAATGTAATATAATTAGGGACCGGATTTTTAAGTAAGTACATATTATATTCCTTTCAACCTAACCGTATATAAATAACAAATCTTTGTGAATCTTGTAATTACCATTAATATATTAAAATTTGATACTACATATTTTTACATATTTACCCCACATTACATATTATGGCTTGGTATTACATAAATCTACATATTTAGGAGTTTTATTCATTTTTACTTCTCTAAAAGGAAAAAAAAAAAAAAAACTCCTGTTGGGGAAGTTTACAATTTGAAATACACAGATTTAAAGGGCCCTTTTACCTACCCGAGAAAGGATATATTTCGGGATGAAACATAACGTCCTTAGTTAAAGAAAGTAATGTCGCACTCACCCCATACCTCCCACTGTAAATATGAGTGAACAAAAGGCAACCTTTCTCATACAACTACCTTGTATTGTAAAAATCACTCAGAAAGTAGCGTTATCTTCATGCGGTGGAGAACGACATGATTTTTCTCGAACTATAATTGTTCTGCACACGTCTTAACAAGCCGTTCCCATGCAATTTGCAACCTTATCCACCCTCTTCCTAATTCTTCCAGGGAAAACCCGTGTCAAGTCTGACATGAGACTTTCAGGTTATTGCTTGACCTCTTTATTTTAAATTTAGTAGACCTATACGGAAATGGGATTTTCCGAGCAATTAGAAAGTATGGTTCTCGGCTGGAATAATCCTACCCTTCTAAATGACAAAGGAATGTCACTTTTCAAACAACAGTTTGTAAATGGCTATAGTTTGAGGTTTTAGTACATACTTGTTTCTTACAGGGAGCAGCTAAAATGCATGTCTTCCACATCTCCTCTATTTTCTCCGAATCCAGCAAAGCGAAACAGTGCTTGCAGTACTGTTGTGTCATTCATTTCACTCAGTTCTCTAGTTTTAGTACTTACAGTACCTATAAAGTGCAAGTGAGTTTATCTATTGCTTTTAACTATCTAAAATGGCCCCTGTATCTTCAACTGTAACGACAAAAATAAAATCATGGATTGTAATGGACGAAGCTTTCACTACAGATGGAAAAATAGTAATGTGTCAAGTATGCGGTAAAAAAGTCGGGTGCTCTATGAAATCACAACTGGAGAGTCTTCCCTATCCTATACCTGTCAGATATTGATATTAAATATTTTCATGATTTTACATAGTCTATTGTTTTGGTACATATTCAGCTTTTTTCTTACATAATATATTTCACACCTTGATATTACGTAAAAATCCGGTCCCTAAATATAATATAATATAATATAATATAATATAATATAATATAATATAATATAATATAATATAATATAATATAATATAATATAATATAATATAATATAATATAATATAATATAATATCTATACTAATAATAAATCTGTAGCCGAAATTTTTCTGGTAATTTTCGATTTTCCAAAAATAATTGGTCCTAACATATATAATTAACCACCCTGACACCGAAAATCGCTTTTTTGAAATTTTTGTTTGTATGTCTGTCTCTCTGTATGTTTGTTACCTTTTCACGCGATAATGGCTGAACGGATTTCGATGAAAATTGGAATATAAATTAAGCTCGTTGTAACTTAGATTTTAGGCTATATGACATTAAAAATACATGATTTAAAAGGGGGTTATAAGGGGCCTGAATTAAATAAATCGAAATATCTCGCTTATTATTGATTTTTGTGAAAAATATTACATAGCAAACGTTTCTTTAAAAATAAGTTCCGATAAGTTTTATTCTGTATAACATTTTGATAGGACTGATATTTAATGAGATAAATTAGTTTTAAAATTAAAATAACTGCCATCTAAGGCCGTGTAATGAATTAAAAAACAAATGACTTCGTCTATAAGGGGCCTTGGACAGCAACAATCGAAAGCTATGAAAGATAGCCTACAGAGAACGTTTCTGTGTTTGTATGAAGTAATATCGGAAGCTAAATTAACCGATTTGTATAATTAATTATTATTTCACCATTGGAAAGTGTAGTTTCTCTAGATGGACATAATGCTATAATGTCATTACAGTAACTTCTGATATAATATAATATAATATAATATAATATAATATAATATAATATAATATAATATAATATAATATAATATAGTATATAATTTAAGTTATTTGAAGGGTTCAGAATCATAGTGGTCCAAGCGCCATTTACTGAATACGAAGAAAACATGGATTAAAATTAAGTTATTACCATAATTCAATGGAAACCAATAACAAGTAAAATAAAATATACACGTTAAATCTAAATGATGTCAATCTTCATTAAACTATGGTTGCATGTAATAAAAATTAAGAAACATGTTAAAGGAATTGTCATTGCACCAAATGAGTGTCTCTGGATCAAAATGATCGCATTTTAATTATTTGGATGCAATTTAAATTAAGTAACATATTAAACGATTTATCCTTCTATCAAACACGAATGTTCCCTGGATCAAACGTCCTATTTTAATTAAGTAATTACTTCATATTTATTTCTAACGGGTGCAGCGGAGCGCACTGGTACGGCTAGTAATATAATATAATATAATATAATATAATATAATATAATATAATATAATATAATATAATATAATATAATATAATATAATATAATATAATATAATATAATATAATATATAATATAACATAATATAATATAATATATAATATAATATAATATAATATAATATAATATAATATAATATAATATAATATAGTATAAAATATATCACAATATCGGAATATTGGACACATACGCTTGTCTGCCCTCCGTTACTCTCTTCCTATTGTCTGGTCCCGGCTGATAAGGAGGCCTCCCTTGTTATCATCTCACCCTCTTCCCCCTGAAGCAACTATCCCACCCCTAAAAGCCGACATTCCGTCATCCTCCCACGGGAGTTTCATCTCCCCCCCCCCCCCTACTATACAGCTTCCCTCATCCTCCGTACCCCCAACTCCTCTTACCGACATTCAAAAAGCGATTCCCAAGTTCCCAAAATGTTTTCATGATTCACTTACCAATCTCCCTCCCCAGTGAGCGGATCTCCCCTACTTCACATAGCCGCACAACCCCGTTACAAAACTTACCCTTGTGTTGAGACTGCTGCACTAGCTCCTCCGAAAACATTTATCGCAGTCGGCAAATATTGTTCAAGGATCCTACGTCTCTTCAAATTAAACTGATGGCGTCTAGTAGTTATTATTCTTGCCATTTTATCGGAAGTCCGCGGGTTCAAACCAGGCCGAAATTGATGAGATTTTAAAATACGATAAAAATGAGAACGATTGATGTCTAAAATGGAGGTAAATCCTGAGACTCATGATGTTATTTCATCTCACACAAAATAACCCTAATATTCTGAACGAAAAGGGTTGGGACAAAATTTACCATCCAGATGCTGATATGTAAAATATTAACTGGAACACTTGAAGTCAGGCAGAACTTTCCTCGTAACTATTCTTGGAGCCGTTGGACAGGATTTTCAACGATCATAGAGATATGAATTTGTATTGGATACTTTATAATTTTGCCGAGGTACCATTTAATTGAAACTACAAATGGATAATCCAGGTAATAATAACAATAATAATAATAATAATGATAATAATAATAATATTTATTCCAATATAATCTTCTAGCATCTCGGAATAACTATCTCATATGAGCTTTCAGATGTTTGTAATCAATGCAACCTTTGTTGTTTCTTCTCTTTGGAACAATTTTCTTTCTAGGGAGACAAGAATGATTGCGGTTCTAAAACCGCATACGTTCAAGAATTATGATAATATGACGATAATAATAATAATAATAATAATAATAATAATAATAATAATAATAATAATAATAATAATAATATTTGTTCCAATATAATCTTCTAGCATCTCGGAATAATTTTCTGATATGAGCTTTCAGATGTTTGTAATCAATGCAACCTTTGTTGTTTTTTCTCTTTGGAACAATTTTCTTTCTAGGGAGACAAGAATGATTGCGGTTCTAAAACCGCGTACGTTCAAGAATTATGATATGACGATAATAATAATAATAATAATAATAATAATAATAATAATAATAATAATAATAATATTTGTTCCAATATAATCTTCTAGCATCTCGGAATAATTTTCTCATATGAGCTTTCAGATGTTTGTAATCAATGCAACCTTCGTTGTTTTTTCTCTTTGGAACAATTTTCTTTCTAGGGAGACAAGAATGATTGCGGTTCTAAAACCGCATACCTTCAAGAATTGTGATGATATGACGATAATAATAATAATAATAATAATAATAATAATAATAATAATAATAATAATAATAATAATAACAATAATAATAATATTTGTTCCAATATAATCTTCTAGCATCTCGGAATAATTTTCTGATACGAGCTTTCAGAAGGTTGTAATCAATGCAACCTTTGTTGTTTTTTCTTTGGAACAATTTTCTTTCTAGGGAGACAAGAATGATTGCGGTTCTAAAACCCATACGTTCAAGAATTATGATGATATGACGATGATGATAATAATAATAATAATAATAAATGATTGTGCGATTCATGTTCAATTTCACGGCTGACTTACAGTACATCTACCCTTTGCCTTCAGAGTGCCTCATGTTTACGCTATCTCCCAGAGGAAGTTTGCTTTGAGCGGGTGGTTACGGAAGCGTACTGGTGGAACAGAGGTTGTCGATATAGTTGGAATATTTTCAAAACCGCATCCAGGTGCATCGACAGACCGCATAAGCACGACTGAGATCCTAGACACACGTGAATTGCTAGTACCGCAACCTCAAAAAGCAACAAAGGAAATGCTCAGCAGGGAGGAAGGGAATAAGCCAAAATGTTATCCTGTGCGACAGTGTTTCTCGGAAAATTAAAGTCATATCGAATACTTGTGATTACTTCATTTCAATTCCGGATTGTACGAAGCATAAAAAGAAAGTATTGTCTCCGAAAGTTAACCAGATATTTACGAAATTGTGAACCTTTAGCTGCGATTTAACTCTTTGACGCACGCATTTGGGAAGAAAATAAAAAATTGTATTTGCAATGAAATTAAACTTTTATTTGTCTAAGAGAAGTGCCTCAAATTTTAAAAATCTTAAAAACTCCCATTTTTTTACACAGAAAATGGGTGGTTTCATGGTAAAACCACTATGCAATACTGCAGAACACAATGTCTTCAGACTTATTGCGAATGATACAAAAGGAAACAATTCCTGGTTTCATTAAGGCAAAGTGCCACTTCACATGTGTTGCGTGGTAATTAGAAAGGAAAAAAATGGACCTTCTATCATTCCACTTGAGCCAGCATATGACGTACGGCTATCACTCTCACCACGTTTCATGTCGCGGTCTCTTCTTTCGTCGTGTGGTAAACCAATACGCCCATGTCTAACTGTACCACATGCATTCATATTTTGCTCCCTTAGAGATAATCAGATTCAAACCTGTGAAAAAGTTGCCAAAAACACTTTGTGATTGTCACCAACCATCTCCTCCTTGTAGCTATGATGGATAAGCTGATACAAAAATGGAACATTTTGTTGGATATGGTAAGCATAACTATCCTGTTTGCGTAGTGGTTACGTTTTTAAACCACCACATTATTTCTATATTGACGGCAAATATGTCGAAGAAATTTTTTTATTGGGTTATTTTACGACGCTGTATCAACATCTAGGTTATTTAGCGTCTGAATGATATGAAGGTGATAATGCCGGTGAAATGAGTCCGGGGTCCAGCACCGAAAGTTACCCAGTATCGAAGAAATTACAATCTTATTACTGAAATATGTTCTAAACGACCGAAAGACAAATAATACTAAATATAAATTTACGTAACTGTGATTTTTAGCATAAAACTGCAATAAAAACACGTAGCGAGTCTTCCACACCCCAACTATACACTACAACACCGGCCATCTTAGTGAAGCAACACAAATATAGGGAAAATAAAATTCTTGTACGGTTAGTAGGGATCAGTGAACGCAGCGCAGTAGTTTTGAAATAAAAATCACAGTAAGTAGACAGTAAACTCAAATTTAAAAGGTGGTTATGTACTGTAACCACTGCGCTTCAAAAGGTTAAGGACCGTAAAATTTATTTAAATTTACCGACATAGATCTGTGGACATCGTGTGATCAGGGAGACTAGGAATTTGTACCTGCTTAATGTTGGTCAAAAGATGTAGCCTACTACTATTGTATTGTAAGTCAGTACGAAAGGGCTCCAGTCTCCAGAATGACTAAGAAAGAAAGAAAGAAAGAAAGAAAGAAAGAAAGAAAGGAAGAAAGAAGAAAAAAAGGAAAAAGAGAGAAAGAAAGAGAGAGAAAGAGAGAGAAAGAAAGAAAGAAAGAAAGAAAGAAAGGAAGGAAGAAAGAAACTAAGGAAGGCAGGCAGGAAGAAAGAAAGAAAGAAAGAAAGAAAGAAAGGGAGGAAGAAGGAAAGAAAAGAGAGAAAGAAAGAGAGAAAGGAAGGAAGAAAGAAAGAAAGAAAGAAAGAGAGAAAGAAAGAAAGAAAGAAAGAGAGAAAAAGAGAGAAAGAAAGAAAGAAAGAGAGAAAGAGAGAAAGAGAAAGAGAGAAAGAAAGAGAGAGAGAAAGAAAGAAAGAGAGAAAGAAAGAGAGAAAGAAAGAAAGTGAGGAAGAAAGAAAGAAAGAGAGAAAGAAAGGAAGGAAGGAAGAAGAAGAAAGAAAGAAAGAAAGAAAGAAAGAAAGAAAGAAAGAAAGAAAGAAAGTGAGAAAGAAAGAAAGAGAGAAAGAAGAAAGAAAGAGAGAAAGAAAGAAAGAAAGAGAGGAAGAGAGAAAGAAAGAGAGAAAGAAAGAAAGGAAAGAAAGAAAGGAAAGAAGGAAGGAACGAAGAAAGAAAGAAAGAAAGGAAGAAAGAAAGAAAGGAAGAAAGAAAGAAAGAAAGAAAGAAACTTGTATTTAAATTGGAAAACTTAGTAATGTTCCACATTTCCTTTTTAACTAACTCACAAGTGGTAGTGTGTATTAGACCTTTCAGCACACATTTTACGAAAGGGAAAGGGCTGCAGTTATAAGACAGATCCATTCTTCTTTAAGTACGAACCGGCCACAATAATGTGTTACTCAAAAGCCAAATCGCCTAACTCATTTTCTTCTTCTTCTATTGACTGCAAGAACCTCACAGACATACAGTATTTCTCTTCAATAGCCAACATGAAACTCAATATTTTATAATGCGAACAACTTGAAGAAAACATAATATTGACATTATTTCTGCAGTGCTGGGGAAAAGTGACATAAGTCAGTTTCCACAAACCTTTTTTGATAATTTATTGACAACTTACACTGGTTTATGTCGATTTAATTTTTTTCTGTATGAATTATTGTAATGGGAGAAATACTTATGTATTTTTTTCCAAGCGAGCAGATGTTCCGTAAGTTGTCAATAAATTATCAAAAAAGGTTTGTGGAAACTGACTTGTGTCACTTTTCCCGAGCACTGCAGATTTAATATGTAATGTACGTATAAAATAAAATAGGAAATAAATTTAAAAATTTGACTTAATCTAAATATCTTGTATTATTTCCTTTAACATACCGTACAATTAAAGGATAATTCAAGAAGAATGCTCTCTTTATTGTTAAAGAGCCACCGACGTGGCGCGTTTGCCTGCTGATACGGAGTTACGTTCGGACGTGAGATTGAT
The DNA here is from genome assembly GCA_025594305.2 of Periplaneta americana. NCBI lineage: Eukaryota > Metazoa > Arthropoda > Insecta > Blattodea > Blattidae > Periplaneta > Periplaneta americana. Next base: position 170,436,183 of record JAJSOF020000003.1, on the reverse strand, counting down.
TCCCGCTTGAACTGATTACCTGGTTGGTTTTTTTTGCGAGGCTTAACCCAAGCATAAGGAAAATGTCAGGTAATCTATGGTGAATCCTTGGTCTCATCTCACTAAACACCATCTCGCTATCATCAATCCCATCGACGCTAAATAAGCCAGTAGTTGATACAGCGTCGTTAAATAACCAAGTAAAAAAATTCTTAGCACTAGGGATCTACTTAACATTCAGAACAGACTCTGTGACGAGTAAAATACTGTTGTGCTCAATGCAGGGTTCTATTAGCTATATGTACCGATCGTTGGCGCACTGTTTTGCTTCTCGGTGGCTGGGCATATCACAGCCGGCCGCACTCGTACGTTAACTCCGCTACTTAAAGTGTATAAATCGTACCTTATAGGAACTGCTGGCAATGTCGTCCTCCCTCGGCTAAACAGACATTGTGTCAGGAAAACATATTCTAATTGACACATTAAGTTCGGCCACTGAAATGTTTCTGATTTCATTTGTTCTACCGGTACAACCTCACAATAATTGAAATGCTCAATTTGAGAACAATGAAGAGTAGAATTTCGATAATGAAATAATATAATTTTTCTTTGAATATTTCACTTTTACTATGTCACACTACTTTTCACCAATAAATCGGTACGAAAAGACGTTTTACAACCAATCACGGCTGCATATCTCACAATTTTATCACTTCCCTAGCATTTGTTTCATTTTATCGCTTCCCTAGCATTTATTTGTTTTTATCACTAGCCTAGCATTTGCTTCTTTGTTTGCCAACATTTCAAACTGCAAATTCTTTACGGTACGGTACTATAAAACATGCTTTGCGATCGTAATTTGTTCAGGAAATTGAAAATGGCGGCTCCGTTCAAACATTTTGGTGAAGGTAACATTAGTGAAATAGAATTTTAGTAAGTCAATTAATATCTATTTTATCGTAATAGAGCACTTTATTTCTTCTAATCTTTATAAGTTACACTTTATCCTTTTTTTATCACCTTCCTACAATTTGTTTCTTTGTTTGCCAACATTTCAAACTGCAAATTCGTCATTTGTTTACCGCATAGACAGTCAATTGAAAATGGCGGCTCCGTTCAAATGTTTTGGAGAAGCTATATTAGTGAAATAGAATTTTAGTAAGTCAATTAGTATTTTATTGTATTAGAGTTACTTTATTTCTTTTAATCTTTATATACTTTCTTCTAATCGTGTAATAGCCAATTAAATCCCACTCGGGTTTCGATTTTCTCTAGATAAATATGCTCGTGTCCCACTCGTAGATTTATCGATAAAATCAAAACCTCTAGTGAGATTACTGTTGATAATAATTTTAAGCCGGGACGAGGGGGATTATTTAGATTAAGTTCTTCATTTCATGGTATATTATATTTCCCTGTCGCGAAAATTTTTTTCTCGCACATTACTGATTTTGAAGTAAGAAGGACATAAGGCACTGATAACATAAGCATAGTCTTTATCAGTAAGTTAGTTGATGTCGTGCTTCACGTAATAACCCATATTTTCAATTCTTCAATTATCACGTCTGCTTATCCGCAACTCTGGAAAACAACTTTGGTACATCCACTTCCTGAAGCAAATTCACCTACTTCTGCCAAAGACTAAAGACCAATCTCCATTCTTCCTTTTCATTTAGCACTCTATGGAAGCTGTTATTGCACCCAGCGTCTCAATTGTATGTCTACATCAGAAGTCTGATTAGTGTAATATGTAGCTAATCGGCGATGTATGCAATGGAGTGGGGAAGGAACTGGTCACCCTACACCATTGCCTCCTAGCTTTGTTGCCTTATGAGTGATGTCTTATTGGTGTCACTTTTGAGGGTTCAACAAGTCTTCGGACTCTTGACTAAAAAAACACACGCACGCACGCACACGCACACACACACGAAATTAAGAACAATGAATTGAAATTCTATTGAAATATTTTTTTTATTTGTTTCTGATATAAGATGAACAGATACTCAAAGAAGGGACTCATATGTTACCGTATCTCTTCATTCCTTAAAAATTGTTGTAACATGTAGTAATATTTCCATACTTCCATTATTCCAAGTGCAACTGTACTCCTGGCTAAGGGAGTTAGCCACTGCTTTCAATTAAAGATCCTTATTGTACTACAGGTAATAGTATAAACTGAAACTCCTTTTCATATACGTATTTATTACGCGTGAGTGGACCAAAGTGAATTCTATAGAGAATGTTAGACCTTCTCGGGAAAAGGATGTAACATCAAAATTATTGAAATGTGACTTTGGTGGAAAAAGTAATTTTGAAGCATCCATTTGTAACATTATTGCATTCGATAGCAAAATGAACTTGTATAATTTATTAGTCAAAATGGTTCTGCTGGTAAATATAGGCCTAATGAAATATGTCCCTGTAATTATTTCCTTTCTTCTGAAAAAACAACCTGTATATTGTGATATTCAAATCACTTTTAAATGCTGACTTTCGTAAATAAGAATAGTATCAGAAATTATTAGGATATATAGGACTATGTAACTATAACTATTTTACGCAAAACTGTAAAAAGTAATTGCATATATATATACAGAGTGTTTCCGAGGTGGTGTTACAAACTTTCAGGGATGATGGCGAAGGGCACATGTATCAATTTGAGATAAGGAACCCTGGTCCGGAAATGACTGAGTCAAAAGTTATAAGCAAAAATAGTTGTGTGGAAATGAAATAATTTTATTCCTCTGTACCTTATTTATGTGTATTTATCTGTACATCTTACACATAGCCTACTGTATTCATCTGACGTTGTTTACGTTGTCTACTTACAGTATTCCATTCAGTGCGCTGTCTGAGGGATGGGGACAGAAAACTACACTAAAGCAATGCAGATAGCGTAATGTGTAACGGACATGGTCGGTCCTGATATGCACGTCTATAGACAGCAGTGTATGTGTACAAGTTGCAGTGTCCAGTCGATCAATCCTAGTGAAATGGAGGAGTACACGAGAGCGGAATATGCAGACCTGATTTTCGAATAGGGATGAGTCAATGGGAACTGTAGACAAGCTCACAGATTGTATTGGGTCAAATACCCACGTAGGAGACATTCGGCCCATACCATTTTTCCACGACTGTTCCAAAAGTTAAGGGAGGAATGGCACGTGGTGCCAAATTACAATTCCATTTCCACACAACTATTTTTGCTTATAACTTTCGACTCAGTCAATTCCGAACCAAGGTTCCTTATCTCAAATTGATACATGTACCCTTCGCCATCATCCCTGAAAGTTTGTAACACCATCTCGGAAACATTCTGTATCTATGTATGTGTTTAAATAATACATTTTATAAATTAAATGTCTTAGCTTGTTCTATACTTTTCATAATTTTTTCTTTTTCTTTAATTCTTCTTTTTAATTCATCCAATCATCTATTATTTCTCTTATCATATGAATAGCTGTTTCATACGAGTTTTCAAGTCCGCGCGTGCGTTGGGATGTCAGCGTGCGTCTCTACAGTGATGTAACCGAGATCGAATATAAAGTACAAGGCATAGTTTGAAAATTAGTAATTGAAGTAATTTTTTAATAAAACATCTGAAGCTATCACCGCTAGATAGTATTATCGACGTTCGCACAAGTGAAACAAAGAAGCAGTGGCTGGAAGATGACACCTCTGTACGAGTGCACCATTGACAACTTGAACCGAATATTGATGCACGCATGGCCTCGAGTTGGTAATGGTGCCCTGAATACCCAACACCAATGACTATCCGGGCTAGCATATCACTGTTTGAGTCGCTTAAGAAACTTCTTGTCCCAGCAACTAAAACTTACCCTAGTACAAACCCTAGTAATGCCGCATTTCGATTATTGTGACGTTTTGTTAAGTGACCTAAGTTCTGAACTGTCAGTCAAGTTACAGCGAGTTCAGAATATGTGCGTCAGATACGTATGCAACATCCGACGATACGATCACATATCACCGTCCTCCGCAAGTCTTTCGTGGCTCCGACTTAAAGAACGTAGAACTTTACACTCCTTGTCATTGCTCTTTCGAATTCTGCACACTTCAACACCAAATTACCTTTCGTCTCGTTTCTCTTATCTATACTCCAATCACGACGTAAATACCAGATCACTTATCTGTGGCGCGTTAAGTATACCTCTTCATAGAACATCTCGTTATTCATCATCTTTTACAGTATCCACCTCGTGACAATGGAATTCCCTGTCACAAAGTATTAAGGGCTGCAAGACAATAAACACTTTTAAAAACAGCTTAAAAGATAACCTTCTTAGCATTTCACTCCAATCATACTGACTTAAACTATCACTGTCTACATTGTTACTCCTGCCTTTCGACATGCATCCTGATAGTGCTGTATTTTCAAAATTGTCTCATAATAATCTCTTTCTATTATCTAAAATTATTTGAAATATATTAACATTCTACGTATTTTAGCTTAATTCTGCTACATAGTTTGTATTTCAGTGTTTAATTAATAGTTCATAGTATTTTGTTGTTTAATTCGTAAATAACTCTTGTATACATGTAGCTCTTATCTAAATCAAATTGTTGAATTCTTTGTAAGTTGATACATATGTATGTATACTTTTTGCTGGTTGAGTGGAAGAGAAGGCCTTACGGCCTTAACTCTGCCAGCTAAAATAAATCATCATTATCATTATTATTATTATTATTATTATTATTATTATTATTATTATCATTATCATCATCCCCTTCACCCTGTCTGCTCGGATCAAGTCGCCAACCTGTTGCACATTTGTCTTCGTGACAACCTCCACTGACCGACCGACTCTATGTTCGATACTTGTACACCCTTCAGAGAACTTCTCCATCCAATTGTAGACAGCTTGACGTGGCAGGCAATGCTCACCATACAAGGGCAGCATTTCTTCATGAATATCCCTTGCTGCTAGACATTTTTGCCCAGAAAAATCGCGCAACGGAGCGCTGCTCGACAATCGTACGTTCGCGCAGAGATGCCGCCATATCGCAACTGCTGCTTCTTTGTTTCGCCCGTGCGCACATCGATAATCTTGACATCTGGATAATACTGTCATCTGTCGGTGATAAATTTAGGCAGCTCACTAAAAAATACATATATCGCTATTTCGCTTTGTAACTTACTGACTCGCCCTTGTAAAATATAAGAATATGGTTATATACTGTAGACAGGAATGCAACTGATAAAATTTGAGTGACTAAACTGTATGGAAAGAAAGTATATGTCATCTTGATAAGAGTATTTAAATTCTTTTATATTCCATTTTAGCCTATAATAGACATTTCGTGAGAAACATCTAATGTAAAAATGGAATTTATAATGATGAAATGCCTTTAAAACAAAAATGTATCACAAGCATGCGGAGGTATCTGTGAAAAATTTCTTTCTCTTAAATCTTTGGCATACCTGTTCTGCAAGATACAAACTATAACAGGATCTCCATGAACTACTTAATTACTTACTTATAGCTCTTAAGGAACCCGGAGGTTCTTTGCCGCCCTCATATAAACCCGCCATCGGTTCCTATCCTATACAAGATTAATCCAGTCTCAACAATCATATCCCACCTCCCTCAAATTCACATTAATATTATCTTCCCAACTACGTCTCGGCCTCCCCAAAGATCTCTTTCTTTCTGGTCTCCCAACTAACATTCTATATGAATTTCTGGATTCGCCCATACGTGCTATATTTCTTCCCATCTCAAACGTCCTCCATGAACTATAGCATTGCTTAATTGCCATCTAGTATTTTCAATTGAAATAATCCATTTCTTTGGTTTAAGTGTAAAGTGATAATCTGTACTAATAATAAATCTGTAAGCGAAATTTTTCTGGTAATTTTCGCTTTTCTAAAAATAATTGGTGTTAACATATATAATTAATCATCCTGAAACCGAAAATCGCTTTTTTCAAAATTTTGTATGTTTGTCTGTCTGTCTGTCTGGATGTTTGTTACCTTTTCACGCGATAATGGCTGAACGGATTTCGATGAAAATTGGAATATAAATTAAGTTCGTTGTAACTTAGATTTTAGGCTATATGGCATTCGAAATACTTTATTTAAAAGGGGGGTTATAAGGAGGCCTGAATTAAATAAACCGAAATATCTAGCTTATTATTGATTTTTGTGAAAAATGTTACATAACAAAAGTTTCTTTAAAAATGATTTCCGATAAGTTTTATTCCAGGAAAAATTTTGATAGGACTGATATTTAAGTCTGTCTGTCTGTCTGTCTGGATGTTTGTTACCTTTTCACGCGATAATGGCTGACCGGATTTCGATGAAAATTGGAATATAAATTAAGTTCGTTGTAACTTAGATTTTAGACTGTATGACATTCAAAATACGTTGTTGAAAAGCGGGGTTATAAGGGGGCCTGAATTAAATAAATCGAAATATCTCGCTTATTATTGACTTTTGTGAAAAATGTTACATAACAAAAGTTTCTTTAAAAATGATTTCCGATAAGTTTTATTCTTTGAAGAATTTTGATAGGACTGATATTTAATGAGATAAATGAGTTTTAAAATTAAAATAAGTGCCATGTAAGGCGGTGTAATGAAATAAAAAACAAATGACTTCGTCTATAAGGGGCCTTGGACAACAACAATCGAAAGCTATGAAATATAGCCTACCGAGAATGTTTCTGTGTTTGTATGAAGTAATACCGGAAGCTAAATTAACCGATTTATATAATTAATTTTTATTTCACCATTGGAAAGTGTAGTTTCTCTAGATGGACATAATGCTATAATGTTATTACAGTAACTTCTGAGTGAATCGAGAACAGGTAAGATTAAAATATCTTCTTATGCACAGAAAACTTTATAGGCTATTCTGAATATTCGTTTCCTGTATTTCTTAAAATAATGTTTATGTACACATTAAATCTAAATGATGTCAATCTTCATTATACTATGGTTGCATGTAAATAACAATTAAGAAACATGTTACAGTAATTGTTATTGCGCCAAATGAGTGGTCTCTGGACCAAAATGATCGCATTTTAATTATTTAAATACAATTTAAATTAAGTAACATATTAAACGATTTATCCTTCTATGAAGCACGAATGTTGCCTGGATCAAATGTCCTATTTTAATTATGTAATTACTTTATATTTATTTTAAAGGGTGCAGCGGAGCGCACGGGTACGGCTAGTAATATGAATAAGAACAGCATCAACGTCGTTAGTTCTTTCACTACTCGCCAGATCGCAGAGTAGTATTCTCTTTGTTCAATTTATTGTTTATCACATTTTATTTCCATTATGTTCATTTGCATTATTTACATTCAACAGCTATTTTCTTCTGTTATATTCTGTTGTTATTGTCCATGAATATTTCAACCTACATATGAAAAAATGAACTAAAACATTTAGTATATCACTTATATCCCGTACATTTTTCTTGTTGTCTTGTATATAATAGCTCATCTCTAAAGAAATGGAAGGCACATTTGTCAATTACATGTTCTGGGCTAAGGTGTGTTGTAAAATACGATTAGCGACTTTTCTGCTGATTTTTATATTCTTCTGCTTTTTCCTTTCTTTTAAGTTAAACTGAAGTCATGCACTTCTTAGTTTCAGAGTGCAAGACTGAGTCGTCTGATGATTCATACGTGTAGACCCTGATCTCATATAGGCCTATTTGTGACCATTGATCAGGGTCAGGGGTGCAAGATGCTGATTCAATGGTTTTCACGGGTTAGGTCTCTCTCTCAATTAGAGATGGGAAAAGTTGTTATTTTCTCGTAACAGTTCCAACTGTTCCAGTTCCATGAAAATACTAGGTTCCAAATAACAGTTCCAAAATAACAGTACCACCATGAATCATTTGGCCTACGCCGAAGTTCGCTCCACAACACCGGATCGAATCCCTCTCCTCCAGTGTTTTTCCTTTTGTGGCCTGACTCCATATTGTTACCATAACAGATAAATTCTGTAGGATCAGAAATTGATTTTTACAGTATATATATATAAAACTGCACCAAAATAAAACACGCCAGGAATGAACGAAACTCCTCCAGAGTGAAGTCAGTTCTGTCATTCTGTGAAGCGTGTGGCAATTTATTTATGTTAAAACCCTTTAGTCAAAGTAGTTTATGCAAACATTTGGGTAAAAAAGGCAATAGTATAAGTCGAGAGCCATGAGAAAGTCCAGAAGTCATACTGACAGTATTGACACCACGAAACCAGTTACGTTATACTTATGCATGACACCAGTTCAGGATTAAAAGTTGGTATTGATTCTGTCCCTGAAAATTATTAAAAGTAGCCAGATCTAGTGGACAAAGTTGCTAAATTGACAACACTGCAGCAACGGTTGTCATAATGTAGTTTCATACACGGCGAACTTGATGCTATCTTCGCTTCATCTTTGAAAGCGAAGGGAGCATGAAGTCGGCCGTGTTCCATAACATCGAGTATATTGTAACAAGTAACAGCAAGTATTTTGTATAACAGGTACAGTACTACTAGTATTTAATGTAACAGTGATGTTTTGGAACAGGCCGTTGTGTTATTTTATAGTCATAACTCATAAAGTAGTTCCATAACATCGAGTATTTTTGTAACGGCAAGTATTTTTTGTAACAGGAGTATTTAATGTAACAGTGGAAGAGCCACGTACTACTAGTACGTAATGTAACAGTGGTACTTAGGAACATGTAGGACGCTAAATGATCACATACCGGTACTTCCCTGTATGCCATGTGATGCAGTACGATGTCATAATGAGTCGAGATGTGAATTCCTAGAAATGAAATCTTTTCTAATGCTAAATTGAATTCATAGATCAGGTTTCTTCGAAGCAGAAAATGTAATGTAATTTTAAATTATTTGTAAATTAGTCACGAAATCGAAATGGATCCCAGTGGTAAATAAAATCTAACCTATTCTTCCTCTTCTGCTTAGCTGAAGGTCACAGTAGTGTTCAATTTCTCCAAAAATGCGTAAATAAAAGCTATAATCATTTCGGCCGTGCTAAAATTCATATTAATAATGTACCGTCATGAAGAATAATAATCTCATTGTAATGAAATATGAAAATTTACCGTTGTACTTTTTTTTTTAATCAGAACTTCAATAATAGTCATGTTTCAACAGAATTGGTAATGAAATTAAAACTGTAAAATATTTGGAAATAAAACATAACCTATATATTTTCATCTCCCTTTATAAAATTTACAATGTAGTTACTATAATACAGGCATTATGATATTTGATAGAATCCTATACTTAATTAACATCAGTTCCAAGATAATGTGTACATTTTTTAAAGACTATCTTCGCATCTTTACTATTTATCTTTTACTTTAGTTTCCAACATTTATTTCAGTACGACGAAAAGATTCCCAATTCTGCTTTCAAACAGTGGCGCCAACTTATATGGGTTCGTGGAATCCGAGCTCACCCAATAATTTTTCGTGTTGTGAGATTTATTTAACTTAAGGCTCGTCAAATGTTTGAGCCCACCCACTGTTTTCCAAAAGTTGGCGTCACTGCTTTCAATAATACCAAACACGTTCCGTTCTGTGGAACAGGCGTTATCATAATGTAGTTCCAAAGTGCAACGAGTATTTGTGACCGCAAATATTTCGTACTAGCTCAGAGCAACACTGTTATTTTGATACATAGTGTTCCAAGGTGCTGTTACTTTTTGGAACAGTTCCAAACAAGGAACGGTTACAAAATAACTGTTACGTTATTTTTCCCCCACCTCTACTCTCAATGCTACTGCTCCAACACCGATAAACGGTGGCAACTTTGATTGGCATGTGAGAGTCGCAAGCTCTAGCTAATTCTTGATTCTTCCCCGCGAGCGGAGTTTTTCCACTCCGAACTGACCCGGGCAATTGAGTTTTGGAATTCTGTGCCGATAGTCCATGTGAAGCAAATAAGACTGTAGTTTTTGCTGGTTTTAATTATAAGATTTAAAAAGTGTTAGATTTCACAAACAAATTTGTGGTCTAACGTTTGGGTGAAAATTTCCACACTCACAATTTGCCAAAAAGTGTAGTTACTTTATTTTATTGGGTTATTTTTACGACGCTGTATCAACATCTAGGTTATTTAGCGTCTGAATGATATGAAGGTAATAATGCCGGTGAAATGAATCCGGGGTCCAGCACCGAAAGTTACCCAGCATTTGCTCGTATTGGGTTGAGGGAAAACCCCGAAAAAACCTCAACCAGGTAACTTGCCCCAACCGGGATTCGAACCCGGGCCACCTGGTTTCGCAGCCAGACGCGCTGACCGTTACTCCACAGGTGTGGACGAAAGTGTAGTGTCAGTGATAGGATAAGTGCAGTGTATTCACAATCAGCTGTTCCCACACCTTCCACATCAACATCACAGCCGTCAACAATACAACCAGACTCTGCAGAAGAGGGTGTCGACGAGGAAATTATATTTTTCTCCGCATATGTATGTTTTTTTTTTCTTATTTTTATTTAGTGATATTTATTATTAATTTTTAGCGACATTTCTGGGGATTTTTTTTAACAAACTTTGGAGAGATTTAACTACTTTTTGTTGAAAAGTTAGCGAGATGTAGGGCGATATGTTGGCAACAGTGCCCTGCATACTATTGTTAGCTTTGTAACGTTTTACGTATAACATAATTTTGGAATTTAAAGTATGTGGAAAAAAATATCGCATGCATTTGTTGTTGAAATGTTTGTTTCTGACATGTTAAGTTTACGCCTTTAGAGTTATCTAAGTGATATCTAACACTATTGATTTAGCTGTAGCGTTTCGTAAGTGAGAAAAATCCAACGATATACCAAATTAATGTAATTTTTACCGAAAATTACGGCGTGTGTGGCTAACTGCAGCAGAAATCCACTTTGCGTGGCGTAACAGTGGCAATAAAAGTATATCCTCCGAAACGTAGGAATATTTTCGTTTGTGTTGAATCTAATAATACAGGGTGCGTCAGAAAGAACGGATGGATTTCACATGGCAAGAAAATTGTAAAGATTAATCAAATCAAAAATTTATTGTTATCAACATATTCACCAATATATGCAGTTTATTTATGGAAAACAACATTATCCATATGATGTCCTTGGCTTTCAATACAGGCATCGAGGCGTTTTCTGATGTTCGCCATCACTTTCACAGTCATAGCTGGTGCAATTGCCACTATTTCTTCACGAATCGCTGTCTTCAGTTCGTCCAGTGTATGTGATCGATGTTTACAAACTTACGCCTTCAAATGATCCCAAAGAAAGAAGTCGCAGGGCGCGAGATCTTACCGTAGCCTCGGACAATCTCAGTGCAATAGAATTTCGTCCAGGTGATTTCTTCATTAATGTTGAACCTGTGATACGAAATGAAGCCACCCACCGCAAAATTGTATTCCGAGTTGGAATCCTAGCGTGACATCCGATGTCGAAATGAGTCCTGAGTGGCGATCACAGACTCTTCATTTTTCAAAAATGTCTCTACGATGAAAGCACGTTGTACACCAGACCAACACCATATTCTCAACTGAAACTGCATTCTATGGCTGACCCAACAGTCGTGGTCCCCCTCACTATATCTCTCTCCTCGTTGCGTATCGATAGTTTGAAATCCATCCGTTCTTTCTGACGCACCCTTTATGACACAATGGAACATTACAGAGAGAAAAAGATTTTAAAAAATCGTCTGCCCTCAACAGAGGGTGACCACAAGAAGACAGAAGGCAATAATACAATAATGAATTTACAAACAAAGCTGAAGATTAAGATTAAAATTAATACAGTATTATTAATAAGTGAAAGAAAAATTAATTTAACTTAACATATAGGCCCAAGTGGTAACTTCTTATTTGGAGAAAATCTCTAAGAATTTTAATTAGAATATATTGATTTTCATAGAAATTAATTTTTAGACTTTTAAGGATATCACCGGTGAATTTTGGTAGGGTACTCTTCCTCCAAACAGGAGGTCTCTCACTATCCATTGATTAATTGAATTTTATATTTTTCTGACAGGAATGGAAGGCAGGGTTCGTAGATAGCCTGTTTGTCAACATTTACTTCCTCCGCCTGGGTGGTGTTCCTTTCAAAGTGAATGATAGGATTTAAAACCAATGTTAATATTTTAATTCCTTTTAAGTGCTATGATGCCAGCTCTCCGACTGGAATCTTCTACAGAAAGACAATGAACTTCCCCATGCACTTCCCATGCACGTTGCCGTAGGATTTGAGCTATAGATGCTCTGACTCGATGGTGACGATTGTTTCGCAGCAGTTCGGTGCTTCTGCAGGACCCCAGCACATATCCAAGGGTTTATGTATCGTTGCATCCGGTTTGACAACAATGGGTTGTGCTGAAAGTTCGCAGGTACCGACCTTTCTGCTGTCAAGTTGCAGTCATTATATGGAAAAAAATTTAAAAGATTTTCAATTCCGATTATTGCGTGTATACGCATTTGTTTTAGGCCCGATTTCTTCAACCTTTGTTAAATTATAACAGTGTGTTATTCCATTTTAACTGTAAACTTAACAGTTGAAGCATTTCTTCAACTACTGTTAGTACTAACAGGCTGTTAAAACCTATGTTAATTTAACTGCCCAATTTCAAGCAGTTAAATCATTTAACTCTCTGTTAGCATAGAAGTATCCAATATGGCTGGTGCGTTAGATGCTGAACTTACATATCTGGATTATTTAGAAAATGATATCCATGAATACATAAACAAAGGGGATGATTTTGCGTTTTGACAGAACAGAAGTTCATACAAAGGTATATGCTATTTTCTGCCAAGCCTCACTTTTCGCTTTCAACTTAGATCCGTTTGTGTGTTTATTCTCATTAATTGGTTTATACTGCGAAATAATTTTCAGCAGAAGGTTTCTTTCGAACGAAGAGAAATTAGTCCCAAGATTTCTTTTTGTTCCAGTATTTTCCATTTCATAACAGCAATACCAATACGCCGCTCCACGCTATTGTGATACAGACAAGGAAAGAAGCAGAAATCAAACCTGAGAGAATAGAAAGACTACTATTATCTCTGAATCAAACAACGGAAACAACCGAGAATCGCAATTGTCAGAGTTCAGAAAACAGAAGTGAGCCTATACTTGGTTATAGGTTATGGTTAAACTCTAGAATCTCTGGTCCTAACAGAGAGTTAGCAAACAGAATATCATCATCATCAATAGCTATCAGGGTTTAGGCCATTTGGCTTGTTCCGTCTCAGGTGAAAAGCTGGTCTCTCCATCGCTTCTTCGGGCGTCCACGATCTCGGTATCCAAGGAGTCTGTAATTTAATAATCTCCTGGGTAGTCTATCATTTGGCATCCGTAGAACATGCTCATGCCAGTTACTCCGATACTTGTGGATTGTCTCTGTAATGGCTGCGATATTTAGTTCTTGTCGGATGTCTTCATTATATTTATGGTCATAGAGAGTGTAGCCTGCTAGCGGTCTTAGTAATCTCATCTCAGCTGCTTCTATTTTTTTTCAGTTGACTAGTTGTTAGAGTCCAAGTTTCTGATCCATATAGCAAAGTTGGAATGGCCATTGTTTTGTAGAATTTCAAAATTGTGTCTTGCCGGACCTTCTTAAACAGTGTATTTCTAATTGTTCTTAGCAGCTGTTGAAATTTAGCTAATTTATTATATATATCTCGAGAATGAATATAGGAGAGATTACAGCCAAGGTAAGTAAAAGCATTTACTTGCTCTACTCCAGAGTTATTGATTACTATTTTATTTCTTATAGAATTTTTACCAATAAAGGCCATGGTTTTTGTTTTGTGTATAGAAATTTCTAAATTGTACTCTTTTGCTTTTTTATATAACCTATGAATTGCCATTTGTAAGTTGTCTTCGGTGTTAGCTAATATAATTACATCATCTGCGTAGAATTGAATGTTAAAATATGAAATGTAAAGTCGAAGAAACGCAATATTTTTAACAGCAATTCATACTTTTAACTTACAGTTAATTAACGCTATGTTAGGTGCATTTTAACAAATGTTGAAGAAACCGGGCCTAATAGTCTTTGGTTAGCTTTTATCATTAGAGATATTTTATATACTGTTTAATATTTTTATTATACTTAATTTTTAGTTATTATACGACATTGAAAACTATGGTCTTATGCGGATATTAAGAGGAAGGCGGAAAATATGCAAGACTCGAGAATTATTCTGGGTTTTCAGTGAGAGACTTCCCTTTGGCAGAAAACTATGAAGGAAAGAAGGATGGATAAAGCATAAATTAAAAGATATTATTATACTTTACGTAATAATTATTATTACTCAGCCAAATGGCTAAAAATATGGCCTATAACTTCGAGAGCATTCGATGAAGAATCGGTGGAGCGGAGAAAAATTCTCTCAGGCACCGGGATTCCAAACCCGGGTTCTCAGATCTACGTGCTGACGCTCTATTCTCTAAGCCACACCGGATTCCAATTCCGATGCCGGATTGAATCCTCTCAGTTTAAGCTCCATCTCTTAGTTTCCCTTTAGTGGCCAACCATCATGCACTGTATCACAGATGTGTGACCGTGGCATATGATAATGCAGGATTCCTGCACGGAAATGTCATATATTATGTACTTCGGTACATCGCATTAATAATACATGCGTATAATATAATCACTTAGTGATTTAAGACGGCGCTCATTCCGTCGGATCCCGGCCACTTAGTCACTCGTAATGAGTGCACCTCTGCATATTATGTTGTACATTGTGCCACTGTCACACATTTGTGTCACAGTGCTTGAGGATTGGCCTCTAAAGGGAAACTAAGAGGTGGAGCTTAAACTGAGAGGATTCAATCCGTCAACGGAATTGGAATCCGGTGTGGCTTAGTGGATAGAGCGTCAGCATATAGAGCTGAAAACCGGGGTTCGAATACCGGTGCCGGAGAGAATTTTTCTCCGCTCCACCCATCCTTCATCCTATGATAACGCAGAATTTCTGTACGGAAGTATCATATGTACTTAGGTACATCGCATTAATATAATTCGAGAGCATTGTTTTTTCCCATATTTCCTTATTAGAAGTTTTCTGTTTATTTTAGTGAATTTATCTACTATCAAATTTTGGAACATTCTGAATACATATATGTCATGTCAAAAATTACATTTTTTTTTGGTAGCAGTGATTTTGAAAGCGTGTGTCCGTGACAATCACGAAATATATATTTTTTTGCAGTATCACGATAACGGGAAGTTAATAGTAATATGCGTTACAAGAGCGGTATGTTGATGTTTTCATGTTCGAGGAAAAGATTGAAAAAGCGAAACGTAGTTGAGCTTTTTTAATTTCCTAGAACATGAAAACAAACATATCGCTCGTGTATCGTACATTATTTTGTGCGAAGATCGTTTATTACATACATGAAAGACGAATTTCTAATTAGTTGCAATGAAATCTCCATCTTGATTTCTGTTCAATGACGGCAACTTTTAAAAACAAAAAGATCTATCTTCAAATTTTTGCTATAAAATGTTTTCTGTGTTTACTATATTCCAGCAGGCCGTGATATACGTCTGTCTTTTTTCCCCCCAGTCTGTAAATGCGAACTTAAAACAAACGGTAAGGTTATGTAATGATTTATTTTTCACTTTAATATTTTAACAATATTATTTATATAACATATTGCAGTAATAACATCGGCATCTGTAATCTTGTTGATTTTTTCACGGCTTCCTTAATGTTACTTGCATTACAAATGCAGTAACTTTTGTGGGGTTGTAGAGTTTACTTAATTTTTGCAAATATTTAAAAACAATAATTGACATTGCAATTTAGGTAAAATTGCAGTGGTAAGTTTCCAATTTATAATTATTACTATGTTAAACGTCTCTAAAAATAATATGTTAAAAGCCTAAAGCAGTAAAATGTATGTCGCGCTTAAGCGGTAAGAAGAGGGAAATTGTTATGTGTGTTACGTTGGGAATACTGAATGTGGTGTTTCACACTTACCGCGTATTGGTTTTGTGCGGAAAACAAGCAAATACGCACGATCTCGCACAAATAATATGTTAAAAGCCTAAAGCAGTAATATGAGTATGGTGCTTAAGCGGTAAGAAGAGGGAAATTGTTGTGTGTGTTACGTTGGGAATACTGAATGTGGTACTTCACACTTACCGCGTATTGGTTCTGTGCGGAAAACAAGGAAATACGCACGATCTCGCACAAATAATATGTTAAAAGCCTAAAGCAGTAAAATGAATGTCGCGCTTAAGCGGTAAGAAGAGGGAAATTGTTATGTGTGTTACGTTGGGAATACTGAATGTGGGATTTCACCAGTGGCGGCCGGTGAGACATTCTGGTGGTGGTGCCAAAAATGAAAAAAGTTGTACCTGAATTACCCTAGTAAAATTAATAATCGCAGTTCACGTTTGCATTATATTAAATAAAATACATTAATTAAACCAGCTATTTTACCAGGTGTACAGTTAATAATGTATCTAGTAACAGTTACAATAACATTTCCGAAACTAATAACGAAATTTACAGATACAGATAATCAAAACTTTCACAGTATTGTTAGTCAAATACAAATAACTTTTATAACTAGTAACATTACTGGAAAAAACATACGAGATAAACAATGGCATAGATAATAAACAAACACGTTTGCACTTTATATTTAACAGGCCGATGAATCCAAGGCAGCGGCCTGAATAACACATGTTCATGTCCTGCACAGATCTCATGTATCGTTAACAGAAGCATCAATACTATAGCAACAGTGTAGCGATATTTAGTTGCCGCAAAATAAAACAAATATTACACAAAATTAACAAACAGTTTTACGTAATATGAAAAAAATATTTATCTTTCTAAAAAGAACCATGACTATCTCTGCGTTCAATATAGCTAAATGGATAATAATTTACACATTTAAATCCAAGTTATGTGCATTAGTTTTGAATTGGCAACATTACATTAACATTGGGCGTGAAACTCTAACTCATAGACAAATAACGTCTCCAATAACCCTGCCATCTAGCGAAATTTCTGCATTACTGTGCTCTAGCGGTCGGAATATTAACTACTGAGTCAAATTGAATTCGGCTCAAAGTCTGCCATAAGAAACGCATATAAACTAGAAGTAGTAGCCTTTTGTACAGTGTTATATGGACGCAGGTAGTGCCTCAGCGAAGTGGCTCCAACGTTCGGAAAAACGCTACAAGAGTGCGTCCGGATATGTGCGCGCGCTCGTTCAAATGAAATATGAATAAAATGTATAAACTATTACAACTGGTTTCTAGGATATTATTTTTGTTTCTTTCATTGGTGGTGCCATGGCACACTGGCACTACCCCAAAAGCCGCCACTGGATTTCACACTTACCGCGTATTGGTTTTGTGCGGAAAGCAAGCAAATACGCACGATCTCGCACAAAAATATTTTAGAATCCCGATTTCTTGGAGAACGAACCTAAAAGTCTTCATAAGAGAGAAAGAGAGAGAGACGCTTTGAAGTCTGGGAAATGAAAGAGTTTCGTGTTTATAAAGTAGGATTACGGAGGTAGCTTCTGGACGCAATAGCGTGCCGGCATGCGAGGCGTAGGCTTGTGTTGTCTAATCATGTGCGGATATTGTTTACCGTGAGGTTCGCGTTTTCTCGTGAGATTGCAGACGAGCACAACAAACATCCAGCGACGTCAATGTAATCTCCGCTAGCCAGCCCCAAACCCCTCCGAGCACAGAATCAATAGCATAGCCCGAGTCAACAAAATCATCTCAACTGATACAATATTTCAAGGGGAGGTCGGACGTCTTGACTGTCATCGAGTGTCCACTTTCTTGCAGCATAACACATACTTTGATTCTGAAGCACTGTCATCTGTTAATCCAGTCACGCTTTTTCATTCGTTCACTCTTACACACATCCACTGATCTATTTTATCATCATCATCATCATCATCATCATCATCATCATCATCATCATCATGGTTTGGGCTATTTGGTCCGTTCCTTTTCAGAGAAATTGATCTTCCCTTCTATTATAAGGTCTACCTATACTCCGTCGTCCAACTGGGGTATAGTTCAAAAGTAATTTTGGGACCCTGTCTTAATGCATACGTTCAATATGTTAGATAGATGGATAGATTTATTGATATAGTTCACAAAAGTACAAAACTTAATAATTTAACAAAAGATCTATATACAAATGTAGTTCTACATAATAAATATACAATTTCCTAAACTAATTAATCTATCGCAAATCTCAATAATTTATTGGTTCAAACTTGCACTTACGTCTTGTTTTAGTGCATGTTTAAACCAATCGTGATAACCCTTAAGACTTTAAACCTTATTTATTTGCTCCTTTTCAAAATCTAATTGTAATATTTAGGTCTTATTTTACATAATAATTTATTATTCCAATTAGGTGATCAGATGTCGACATACTGTAAGTCATGAACCTGAAATAGCTGAATCGGTACATTCCATATGTAGGTTAATCTTTCTTTCTTGCAATATTTTCATGTCAGCAGAAACGTTTGCGTAACTTCTATGAAGACTACCGCATACCTGCTTAAAAACAAACTTGACAAGTTGCTTACATAATCAACCTCAATTTAGTTTCATCATTGTGTCGCATGTACTCATTATCGATTCATTGCTATTATGATGACTAATAAATTTATTATAATTGCATTCTTATTGAAATTAAAATATATTAGTTAACCAATTTATAAAGTCAAATTTTCTTCTGACTTTTATTAATTAATATAGCTATCGGAATACATTAATAACTACCTTATTTCTCTATTTTCAATTTTTTTATTATTATTTTAAAAACCTTGACGTAATTCTATCTTATTTTCAAAACCAGTCTTCTTATCTTATTTAATTAATAATAAGTTTTTCTGATTTTAGGAAAATTTAATCTTTTTGATGCCTATCTCTTAGTAGGTAGTTTCGTTCAGTATCTATAGTTTTGATTGAATCTACTTTATTTCTGTTAGAGTTTCTATTTGTCATTTTACCTGGTATTAACTGTTCGTCACCTGCTGTTACTTCATCGGTCGGTATCGCACAGCTCCTCCAAAGATACGTTCAATATGTTCTTTCCAGTCTTCTTTACATTGTAATAATTTGTCATTGAGGTTAAAAATCTTAAGTTCACCACGTATGTCTTCAGATCTTTTATGATCTAAAAGAGTAAACCCCGCAACCGATCTCAAAAATCTCATCTCTGCAGTCTCTATCTTCCTTCTGTCTGATTTATTCAAAGTCCAGTTCTCGTTGCCGTATGTGAGCATAAGGACTGACATAACGTTATAAAACTTAAGTTGTGTGGACTTCAAAGTTTTACGTTCTAAGATCCTTCTTATAGTGCCACACATTCCTGGGAACTTATTCACTTTATAAGTTGTATCGTTTTTCTGGCAGTATGATACATTGCACCCTAGGTAATTGAAGGAGTTAACTTGTTCGATTATTTTACCTTCTGCGACTATTTTAGCTCTTAAATGGTATTTACCCATGAAGGCCATAGTTTTGGTTTTGGCTGATGATATCTTTAAATTATGTTCTTTTACTATATTCATAAGTTTATTTGTTGCTAATTGCAAATCGTCTTCCGAATCATTAAAAATGCCCATATCATCAGCAAACAAAATAGTATTTAAAATGCGATTATTAATAATAAAATTCTTAAAAGGTATACTTTGCCATTCACGAATGACTGCGTCAATATAAATGTTAAAAAGTGTTGGGGATAAAGGGCAACCTTGTTTCACTCCCTGATTTACAATTATTTCATTTCCATTTTTACCAGTTTCCATACTTATGAATGTATTTACAATAAACTCTGAACAACTTTAATTATGTGATTTGGAAATCCTTTATTTAACATTATGGTCCACAGCTTGTTCCATAATACTCTAACGAACGCCTTTTCTAAATCGATAAAAATTAAAAACGTTGGAAGATTGAATTCTCTTCTTTTTTGTATCAATTGATCTAATACAAATACTCAGTCACTGCAAGAGCATCCTATTCTGAATCATGTTGTTCTTCTACAAGTAGGTTTTCGCTAATTTTCTGAATTCGCCGATTTACAATCTTCGTATATAATTTGTATGCTGTATTGAGTAAACTTATTCCTCTGTAGTTTTTACGGTTGCCCTTCTTAAAAATCGGATATATTTTCCCTTTCAGCCATTCATTTGGGATGTTATATGTTCTCCAACAAACATTTTATACAATTTATTATTCAAATCAGCGCATACATTCATCCAACCAACCTTCCACTCACCTACCAGCAAATACATTTATTCTGTTCTATCGGTCCCTTGAATCCAAAATTTCCTTCAGTTTTTTTTTTTAGTTTGGTCTTTGACAACGCTATATCAACTACTAGGTTATTTAGAGTCGATGGTATTTGTCATGGATGAGCAACTCATGCTCACAAAGTGTTGAAAAAAACGTTGAAAGATAGAAAGACAGACGGAGCCAGCAGCAGCAGTTACAAGTTGTTTGTAGTTTCGCTGCAAAAGCAGTTCACTGCCACGGTGCGCTCTGACGGCTCATGCAGGTGGTCGTGATATCTACTCCACGATTTGAATTTAAGAATGACATATGGTACAATATTATAGTAATTTTAGACAGACTGTACCTAAACACACATACTGCCCGTATCTCACGTCCTGAACCGAGAGTTCCCTAGTGCTTATAACCACACCTCTTAGGTCTGCTCGCACCGGCACGGCAGCTGCAGCGTGCGGCACGGCAGCATATTACATGTTCTGAAAATTTTGTCCTATGTTAGTGCAGGGGTTTTTACTGTTTATAATACTGGATACTGTAATCGTGGTTACCACTATCGCTATTATCTCTGATGGAGATTTCCTAAAATGTATGTAGACACTAGGCCACTCTTCGTTCAGTCTGGACAACTGCTGAATTACCATATAGCAGCGTTTCTCAAAGTATGTTCCGGGGTTCCGTGAGCCCTATATGATTTTAAATTTTATTCCATACCTTTTTTCACATGGTTATTTAACAAAATGGTATCAACTACTACGTTATTTTGCATCGATGGGATTGATGATAGCGAAATGGTATTTGGCGAGATGAGGTCAGAGATTCGCCAAACATTACATGACATTCGCTTTACGGTTGGGGAAAACCTCGGGAAAAAATTAAACCAGGTAATCAGCCCAAGCGGGAATCGAACCCGCGCCCGAGCGCAACTCTGAATCGAGAGACAAACGCCTTAGCCGACTGGGCTGCTCCGGTGGCTATTTTATACTTAGTGGTTACTTTAAAAATATATAAATATTACGAAAATAGAAATCAATAATAACATGAAACCACCGATAATGATGATTATAATAATAATAATAATAATAATAATAATAATAATAATAAATAATAATAATAATAATAATCCAATAATATGCATAATAACAATATGTTTAATAAACGTCTAAAACGGAAAATACCCTTAATAGTTATCACTTTCATCACTGGATTCTATGCGTATGTGTTCACTAAAACAAAATACCGAAAAGACAAAATGCCGAAGTACAGTAGAAATGAGACTACAACTTTCCGCCATAAAGCCAGATTGCAGGCTTAAAAAGCAAATACATTCGTCCCACTGAACAGAATTATTGAGATACTAGCTTTCACTTGTCTGTTAATTATTAAATGCTAATAAAATGTTACAAGGATTCCGCAGTTACACTTTAGCTTGAAAGGGGTTTCGCTGTGGAAAAAGTTTGAGAAACATTGCCATAGAGGAAAGAGTTTACGGATGTGTACACGTGATAGCCGTAATCGCGATTAGGTCGATAATCTCAAGTAGAGACTGTCGTCTACCACTGGTATTAGTGTTTAGTTACAGGAATTGATGAGAAGGACATAATTTATTTTGTGAGGGGACAGCCTAAACATTCGCTTGTCCATGGCTGATCTTGCTCCAGAGGTGACGAAAGAAATCCTGAAAAGGCCGATGTGTTGAACATAGGGTAGAATACACATGCGGTACCCAGGACCTCCCACTCTCCCCCTCTGCGTCTCACCCCGCAAAGAAACAGCTCAGGAAGTGAGGCACGGGCAGTAACAAAATTATATTATTTCCTAGCTTTGTAAATTAGTTTAGTACTGGAAATACAAACTGCATACAACCTTTTCAAGTTACAAGGGATATACAGTAGCTGCAACACTTATTTATTATTACACTATCTGTTTAATATTCCTTATTATATGTCTCATGTTAAACATAGAACGCGAGAATTTACAAGTATTTATTCATTAAAGAGTATTCCTCTGTCCTCAGAAAGGTAATAGTCTATATTCGCAAACAATCACAAATTCAAGGAAGTAATAGTCTATATTCGCAAACAATCACAAATTCAAGGAAGTAACTTTTTACATGTCACGGCAAATGAAATAAACTTGCTTCTGAGCTCTTTCTGTATATTGAGAGCTTTTACACTGCCTTCTTGTATTAAACTCTGCCTCCAGCACATAATATGGAAGCAAAGGGTATATTTGGAAATTCCGATTTTGAAAGCATTACGAACAGTTAGATTCCTAATTTCGCTGGAATCTGAGTGGCGTGCTGTTCTGTAGATTTATCAATTCAAGCTATTATGTTTCAGGATTTTCTGTCGGCCGTAAGCCAAAAGGATTTCAGAAAAATCTCGATTCCTTGTCAATTGTCACTGTTTCTCCAACTTTACCAGTGAATTCTGCTGTAGGTCTTGAAGTAGGCCCTTATATTTGATAAGAAGATACTTTATCACCCTCCAAGATAGTTTATAGTCAAAGAAAGTGAAGTTGTCTATGTTCTACATGATACTGCCACATTTCAAATTTATCCATAAATGCTCTTAGCTAGTCGATCATATGTCGTGCAATTCTGTAACTCGCACGCACAACGTGCTAACAATATTTGATATCAATCTCACCATGTTGATATCTCATTTTTACCTTTAGCTGTTCTAAAGCAGATCTAGACAGTATTTCTTTACTAAAACCTTCACTATGTTTATTTGTAACATAAAATGTCATGCGTAAGAAAGTGTAATGGAACATAATACAAGCTTTACTTCTTTTGTTAATAAAAAAATCTTTCTCTTTCGACTCATCACTAAAGGGAAATGATCTGGGTATTATTTTGTTTTTCACTTAAAACGAGCCGCCACTTACTGCAGACGCGAATAAACTTGTGTCTTGCATACAGACACTACAGAGTCCGTTCCACCTGACTGAGGTTGTGTTGACACTTTGAGAGCACGAGTTGCGCACCCATGGTATTGGTGATAACGACATGGGACTTGGTGAGATAAGGCCGAGGAT
The DNA here is from genome assembly GCA_025594305.2 of Periplaneta americana. Lineage (NCBI taxonomy): Eukaryota > Metazoa > Arthropoda > Insecta > Blattodea > Blattidae > Periplaneta > Periplaneta americana. The sequence continues at coordinate 170,412,883 of JAJSOF020000003.1, read as the reverse complement.
TCTCCATAGATTACCTGACATTCGCCTAATGGTTGGGAAAAACCTCGGAAAAATCCAACCAGGTAATCAGCCAAAGCGGGCGGAAGTCAAACACGCGCCCGAGTGCAACTCCGGATCGGCAGGCAAGCACCTATAATCTTTTCGTTGTAAGAATAATCCTACAGTAAACAATGGCACGTGACTGAAGTGAAGCTTGATTGGCCGCAATTTGGCGCCAGAGATTCTTAGTAAGTGATCCCGCCCACTCCTGTACGTTCTGTTTCATGTTAAACATTTCCTGTTATTCGTCGAAGTAGATCTAACCTCACTACCATGCATTGGTTTGCTTAGGAAACTGTGACTTTATAATTTATGTGGAAATGAAATAATTTTATTTCTCTGTACAACTTATTTATGTGTATTTATTTGTACATCTTACACATACTGTATTCATCTGACGTTGTTTATGTTGTCTACTTACAGCAGCCGCGGCGAAAATGTGATCGTGCGCAGAGCCACTGTGTAACCTGCAACGTGCATAGCACCTATGGAGGGAGGCGGACACCCGAAGGGGTAGTGAAGCAACTGTCTGACTTATTAACGGATTTTCATTTTCCTTACTTCAAGCACCTAAATATAATTTTATACAGTACAAGGTTACAAACTAATGTTTAATACGTGTAACGAAGAAAGAAATGAACAATAAAACATAGGACAATTTACCACAACCTAAAATTAACTGTCTTCAGAATGTCTCTGCGACAGAGTTTCAAAATCAGGAAATATGTCACTTACTGCCAGTTATAGTTGATCTGTCAGTCGTGATCTAAATTTGGTTTTTACTGTTTTCATTCATGAAAATAATTTTTCACAAACGTAAGTTGTAGCGAACATGGCTTCAAAAGACCAAGCGAAAGAACGAAGCTTCGGATATTTATTTTTTGGCAAAGATTTGAAAAGTTCAACATTATTTTGTCAAGTCCTTACATTTAGCTTTCATTTAACATCACACTGTAAATATGTGAGTTTAAATTGAAGATCTAACCGCATTATTCGTACCTCTGCTGAAAAAGGATCGACGTACAGAGATGATGATGATGATGATGATAATAATAATAATAATAATAATAATAATAATAATAATAATAATAATAATAATAATAACATTTCCTTTTAATTTTTCATCAGTAACATGTAGTATAACGCCGTTTTATGTTATACGACCGTTTTCCTCGTAATACTTGTGAACAAATCATACATTTAATATTCTCCTCATGTTGGCAGCAAAAAAAAAAAAAAAAAAAAAAAAAAATGCGTCCTCCCATCCTACTTGAAACTTTCATTTTTGTAGAGCTACATGGTTTCGAGAGAGACATTGCGACGATACGCCACTCGCAGGTCAGAGACAAATACAAAGGGAACGGAGTTTGACTCCAGTGAGTGAGGGAGTGGGGGTTGTGGGAGGTAGGAAGCGCATAGCTATCAATGCGAGCCACAATGTGCTCGTGAGTCACATTTTCGCCACGGCTGACTTACAGTATTCCATTCAGTGCGCTGTCTGAGGGATGGGGACAGGAAATTACAATAAAGCAATGCAGATAGCGTAATGTGTAACGGACATGGTCTGTCCTGATATGCACGTCTGTAGACAGCATTGTATGTGTACAAATTGCAGTGTCCAGTCGATCAGTCCTAGTGAAATGGAGGAGTACACGAGAGGGGAATAAGCAGACCCGATTTTCGAATACGGATGAGCCAATGGGAACTGTAGACAAGCTCACAGATTGTATTGGGACAAGTACACACGTAGGAGACATCCGACCCATACCATCTTTCCACGACTGTTCCAAAGGTTAAGGGAAGGAGGGCACGTGGTGCCAAATTACAATTCCATTTCCACATAACTATTTTTGCTTGTAAATTTCGACTCAGTCATTTCCGGACCATGGTTCCTGATCTCAAATTGATACATGTGCCCTTCGCCATCATCCCTGAAAGCTTGTAACACCACCTCGGAAACACCCTGTATATTTTTCTGCGTCGTGTGAGTGTTTGGACTGTGAGCCAATCACCGGTATGATAGCCACGTGCTTGTGTTTACATTAGGATTTTTCTTACAGCGAAAAGGGTATAGTCGACAGAGTTACGCCGGTGGCTAGTTTGCACTAGCTGCGCTGTCTTTGCTCCTCTATTAAACTCAAACTGAAGAACACTGTTGGAAGTATACAAATCTGGCTTTCAGGTAGTAGCTCCCCGTAAAGCAGGTTTGAATAATTTCAAGGAAAAATTGTTCCGGGGCCGGACCCTTCGCTTAGCGCGAGAACGCTCTACCGACTGAGCTACCCCAGGAACTATACACGACACCGTTCTGGCGTCTTGTCAGCTCATGTGATTTGTGTGGATATAAAAGGTGTCGTGTATAGCTCCTGGGGTGGCTCAGTCGGTAGAGCGTTCGCGCGCTAAGCGAAGGGTCTCGGGATCGATACCCGGCCCCGGAACAATTTTTCCTTGAAATTATTCAACTGTTGGAAGTGTTCTTCTTTCTCCACTTGACACTCCAACTTCTTTAGCCCACAAATAGCACAAATTTCCTTAAAATCCGCAAAATTCAAGGCCTTTCACAAGCAGAACACTCCTAAAAATAAATGAGAAACGACAAAAGATAAACAATCTCCTAACAACGTAGGGACCTAATACACAATGAAAAGCCGGTACGGTCGGTAGCTTTAATGTACACAATATCCCACATTATCCTATAGTTTCAACCTCGATGGGAGCCACCAACTGAGCTAGGGCTGGATTGTTTATCAGTATCGGTGGGTGATGTTTTTAGAACTGTCGTCACAGAATATTAACACCGGGTGCGGGGTTTCCCAGCTTTGCTTTCAACAAGCGCTCCCCTTCCCCCTTCCCCTCCCCCACCCTGAAGCTGAGGCTCCCTAACGGAGTAATGCCGCGTGTCACTCCGGCAGCCCCGGGCTCGTCCCGATGCTACCCGGAAATCAGAAATTAATGTTAAGATCGACAAGCGACGACTCATCTCTCTCTCTCTGTCTAACAACAAGCAATTATATCACTCACTTGTCTCACAGAATGAAGGAACTTGTCTTTAAGAAACATAACGTTAAATAATACGTTCTCATTATTAGGGATCGTATGTTTTTATGAAAAGAAAGGTTATTTCAAATCTGTCACTATTTCGGAAGTTACAGTAGAGTGCAAATTAATCCGAACACGACATATTTTTACATTTTCTGTCATTGTTGGCCTCACAGCTGCTCATACCGCTTTAATTGACATCTGTAGTAGATGTAATTCCATTGTTGAAGATCTGTCGTTATTATTTTTTATAATATGTGACATTTTGCCTGTCGCTTTGTACTTATAAGCATTTCAGTTGTGTTGAAGACTTAATACTGCAATCCTGTGTACATTCTGTCGTCTTCACAAATGGATACAACTCCACGAAAACGGTATAAAATTATAACACTAGCAGAGCATTCTTCTATGACACAGAGGCAAATTGCTGCAGAATGTCACATCGGTTTGGCTACTGTTAATTCGATCATAAAACGATACAGGGAGACTGGATCCATCACACCCCAGAAAAAAGGAATGTGTGGCCAGAAAAGAAAGACTTCACCTGCAGATGATCGTTTAATTGTCAGGAAAAGTAAATTAAACCCTAGACTAATTGCTGTCGACTTAACCCGCGAGTTAATGGCTACCACTGGGGCGAATATTCACGTCACAACAGTGCGGCGTAGGCTTTTGGAAGCTGGATGAAGGGCTCGTAAGTCTATTAAGAAGCAACTGCTAACCCCTGTTATGTGCAAAAAACGCTTAATGTGGGCAAAATTACATCAACACTGGACAGTGAATGACTGGAAGAATGTACTTTTTTCCGATGAGTCTCATTTCGAGGTCCACGGCCATCGTGTTTCTTACGTACGGAAAGGATCCGAAAAAGTAACAGCAGCTCATCTCCAACAAGCACCCAAATACCCCCTAAAGTAATGTTTTGGGGTTGTTTTACACATGAAGGGCCTGGAGCATTAATACCTATCAAGGGAATGATGAATTCTGACAAATATATTCATTTATTGGAAACCAGAATCGTACCCCAGCTGTAAAAATCATTTCCGGATGGCAGAGGTGTGTTCCAACAAGACCTGGCACCATGCCATGGGTCTCGAAAAACTACAGAATTCTTCTGGCCAGGCAACTCATCCGACATCAACTCCATTGAGAACTTGTGGCCAATTTGCAAAAGAAGAATGCAAAAAATGGATTGTTCTACAAAGGAGAAGATGATTTCTGCCCTCATTGGTGTATGGTTCCGCGATGAAGAAATGAAGAATATTTGTGGGAAATTAGTGGAATCCATGCCAAATCGTCTCAGAGCTGTTATTAGGAACAAGGGAGGCCACATAGATTATTGAGGTATGTCTTAGATCATTTTTTTTATCCCATTTGTGTGTTTTTGCATAAGTAATTACGTTGTTCGGATTAATTTGGACGCTACTGTATTTCGTGAAATAATTTTCCCAACTAAGTACGTTATATTTTGTTTAATATATAAACTTATGTCATTTTTTTCTTTTCGTTTATTACTTTGGATTGCTTTCTTGCATGAGTACCTCTATTTTGTACCTGGACATATAGTGAGGATCACGTAAGAGTAATTCCTAAGGGTGCTATTCATAGACATTTCGCAACACGCGCTACGAGCGTACTAAGCTAGCCCCGGCTATCGACTGGTTACTTCTACAGAATTCAAATCATATCCTATCGCTAACACTGGTTTATGAATACGAAAAACGCTGATCATCCACCGGAAACCCGCGCTAAAATGTCTATGAATACGGCCCTAAAAGACTAATTTGGCAGTCTCTATTCAGTTGTGCCAACTAATACTAGATATCACCAAAAGAGGATAAAATCACACAATGTCATGTATAATAATAATAATAATAATAATAATAATAATAATAATAATAATACTTACTTATTGGCTTTTAAGGAACCCGGAAGTTCATTGCCGCCCTCACATAAGCCCGCCATTGATCCCTATCCTGAGCAAGATTAATCCAGTCTCTACCATCTTATCCCACCTCCCTCAAATCCATTTTAATATTATCTTCCCATCTACGTCTCGGCCTCCCCAAAGGTCTTTTTCCCCGCCGGTCTCCCAACTAACACTCTATATGCATTTCTGGATTCGCCCATACGTGCTACATGCCCTGCCCATCTCAAACGTCTGGATTTAATGTTCCTAATTATGTCAGGTGAAGAATACAATGCGTGCAGTTCTGTATTGTGTAACTTTCTCCATTCTCCTGTAACTTCATCCCTCTTAGCCCCAAATATTTTCCTAAGAACCTTATTCTCAAAAACCCTTAATCTCTGTTCCTCTCATAATCATAATAATAATAATAATAATAATAATAATAATAATAATAATAATAATAATAATAATAATAATGTAGTATTAACAATAACGATGTCCTGCTTATTTACCACATCTCATCTTTATGTTGGGGAGGTGTTTTCTAAAAGGTTCAATAATTTGTGAAAGAGTATATTTTTCTTCTGCACCTCTCGTGCATTATGTTAGTAGTTAGTAGAATAGTGTATGATCTAATATTAAAATGTATTTTGTCTGACAACATGAAATTCATTGGTTTGATTAAACAGTTTACGAATCACGAGACCTAACCTAAAAATGTATTTCGTTTGATCACGTGAAATGATTAATATAAATTCCGAAAACGAATGCCACTTTGAAATGCATGCTTTAGAATACTTACTCCATTATTGCAATAAAAGTATAAACACGAAAGAAATTAATTAAAATGTGAAATGGTATTTCTGTCGATTACTCACACGAAATATGTCATATTTATTTACACTTAGCCTACCTGACTCTAATCTTGAAATTGTAACCACAACACAAAACAACACATACAATAACTATTATGTATTAATATTAATACCCTACTACTATTAATTAATTATTAGTATGTTCAAATTACATTAACTTCCAGTAATGGGCTAAGAAATCTAGAACAATTTGAATTTTCAGAATTTTTACTACTAACAACTTGTGTCACTGCTGCCAACATAACAGTTATAAAATCACTACCAGTTGTAGTATTTCTCAGTACCGAAATTCCCAAGTTGGCAAAAGAAAATTCAACCTGCAAACTTGCCTGTTATCTTTCTGATTCCTAATGTAATTAGACTATTACCTAAACAGTTTCAGTATGTTACGCAGCCAGCTCAACCACCTCTTGAACGATGTCGTTTTCGAACTGTCTAGCCGCTCGTAAACGAAAGCTCTGTCAACCAGCTCGCGAACGAACGAGTTGCCAACCAGATCGCAAACGAACTGACTCTTTTGAACGACTCTCTTTTGAGAGCGTGAGCTAACGAGCTGTGTGAGTCAAAGAGTCGGTTGGACTCATCACTACTAGAAGAAAAGAAAGAGAGAGATAAACGTAAAGATAGAAGAAAAATGAAATTGGAGAAATAAGACGAATTAGAAGCAAATTATCGAAAGGAAAACAGAAAGAAGAGGTATAGGAAAACAGAAAGGGGGGGAAGTTAAAGGAGGAATGGATACGAAAAAAAGTTTTAAGAAAAAAAGAGGTAAAAAAGGAATAGAGGATAGTAACACAGGAGGAAAGAAGCATGAGAAGAAATTACATGAAAGGTAAGAAACAAAGGACAGAAATAGGAGAATACATGGGTATAAAGAATGAGTGAGAAACAGGTGAAGAATGGCGAATCCTCGGCCTCATCTCGCCAAATACCTCCTCGCTATCACCGCTCCCATCAACGCTAAATAACTTAATAGTTTATACAGCGTCGTTAAATAACCAAGTAAAGAAAAGATGGAGAGATATGAAAAGGATAACAAGAAAAAATAAAGCAAAGAAGTAATGGTACAAAAGGAGTGGCAATATGAGAGCAAATGAGATTAAGATGAGAAAAATATTATTCGCCATTCTGAATCATACCTACTTCTACCATATTTGTCCAGCAAGACCCATTCACAATGAAAATTAAACATAACCGTAACACAAACACAGAAGTTTGCACCCAGGCTACCAAATGGGATCATTCAAAATAATTCACATACGCATTGACATAAACATTACCGTAAGACGTTAACATGAAAGTTTGCAAACTCCAAACTTTCATGCTTATGCTTACGTGATTTGCAAACAGAACACAATCGTGGATGCTGAAGTATACGACAGAATATGAGGAAATGCCGTCGTTGTTGTTTCCATGGTTACCAAGTATGTTTGCTGTTATGTTTATGTTCCCATCGTGAATGATGGTATGACTTCTTGATTTTACCGTAAAGGCTCATTCACAATGAAAATTAAACATAACGTAAGCGTTAACTTAAGAATGTAAACGTTACGGTAAAATCAAGAAATCATACCATCATTCACGATGGGAACATAAACATAACAGCAAACATACTTGGTAACCATGGAAACATAACAACGACGCCATTTCCTCATATTCTGTCGTATACTTCAGCGCTCCACGATTGTGTTCCGTTTGCAAATCACGTAAGCATAAGCATGAAAGTTTGGAGTTTGCAAACTTTCATGTTAACGTCTTACGGTAATGTTTATGTCAATGCTTATGTGAATCATTTTGAATGATTCATTTGGTAGCCTGGGCGCAAACTTCTGTGTTTATGTTACGGTTATGTTTAATTTTAATTATGAATAAGCCTTAACGTTTATATTCTTAAGTTAACGCTTACGTTATGTTTAATTTTCATTGTGAATGAGCCTTAACAACCTGTACGGCTAAGTTTGACGTTTTCACAGTTGAAGTTTTAGAGAAAAGAGTTTTGGAAACAAGCATTCGAACATTCCCGTCTGTATGATCTTGTAATAAAATATCAGTATGTATGTAGGTACACGACGAGGCCATTTTAATTTATGCTGTTACACGCCGCCTTTGGAAGGCCCGAGTTTGAGTTGATATCACTATCTAGGATGCGCGCTAGGTTATAGCAATAAATTATCTGGCCTCAGTTTTCTCCTCTCGGTCTGCCGGCGAGCCTATCCAGTGGTGCATGATGGTCGTCACTATCAAAGGCTCAGCAGTGATATTCAATTTGAAAGCGCATAATTAAAACGTGAGAGGATGGGTCTGGGTCTGGGGGTGGGAGAGGGGATGGGATGGTTGCGAGAACCGACAATCTGCATGCATTAACATTCTGATGTTGGGAAATATTATTTCAGCTGACTCTGGCCATCACGGTCGGGAATGGATTTTGCAGAAAAGAGAATATTTGCTATTGACGGTCGGTCAAATATGAATCTACCAAGTGGATATCAAGTTTCCAAAAGGGGTTTGGAATTTACACGGGCTTTGCCAAGGACAATGAGAGAGTGAAATGAAAAATATTTCACAGAGGCATTTCTCCCCCCTGCTATTGTTTGTTAACCAACGGGGCAGCTGTACTCTGCATATAGCAGGCTATGCTGGTTGCATACGCATTAGGCTTACTGACTGCCGTTCCTTTGTGAAAGATAATCTCTGTACAAACACTCATTTCTCGGAATGTGTTTTAATTTACACTTCATGGCTTTCAAATGCTCTTCTGGATACGTATCATTATTATCACAGAGAGACATTCCAATAACTTATTCCAAAGAAGAAAAGTATAATATTAATCTTTGCACAGTCATCAAAAACAAATATAGAACGACTAAAAGAACTAGAGTTGACAGTCTCTCATTAAATTTCTACAGGGACATCATTTTATTTTTACTTCAATTTTTATTGTACCTGAGTTTTTGAATGTACTTCACTCCCACCCCTTCTACTAATGAAGTTCCAACTCCACACAGAACCAAGACCGTAGATAGTAAGCACTACTGAGTTACTGAGTATAGTACGTTCCAGAAATATGTTCGCGTTTTTCAGTGACGAAAGAGCTTTCAATATTGAATCATATTTTCGCACAGGCACTGTCCGTTTGCCTACATCGCATCCCGATTTCCCCCACCTGCTTCTGCTCGCCCCTCTGTAAAAGCTGGGCTGTTTTAGCTCTTTTCTGAAAACATTAATTTCTGTTAGGAATTGGACGTTTACGTAATATTATACAGCTGTTTAATTTAACTTAAATAAAAGGGCCTCGTTAAGTAATTAACTGTCACGTGATTTCCTCCCTTTCTACAATCCTGCGGGATAACCACTTGGACGGACAGTAGATAGCATGTCTGAGTAATTTTATATTTTCGGGTCGGGCAGAAGTTAAGATTGAATGTACAGAATTTAGAGTAGGCACAGAATTATTTCAACATGAGTTAGTAGTACGAAGGACGAAACTGGCAATTGGAATTAGATGCAATAGCCTATAGTGCGATAATATGCACAAAAGAACTGAAGCCTGTATCGAAATGAACGGCCACCATTTTCAAAAATGTGTTTAAATATTCATATTATGATTATTTTTCAATCCAACTTCGTTCTCTATATTGTACGCTAATGTGCTGTAGACAGTATAATATACACTGCATAATGAATACGTTCGCGTGGATAACTCACTTCGTGAGTAAAAACACTTATTCTTAATACAGTACTGTACTTTCATTAAAGAAAAACCTAATGAAAATTATCAAACTCAAAATCGCGATATTTCCTAGTTTACGTAAATGGATGAACTACTTTTCTTCATTCCTATACCTAGTAGAGTGATTTGTGTTTTACGCCAGTATCATCGAACTCCAGTCTTGGAGGGGGGAGCAAGCGGTGTTTCCGGTTCTCTAAAGGTATAGGCAGGTTAATATTAAAAATGTTAGTAAAAATAAAATGATGTCCCTGTATAACGGCAACCCTACTCAATTATCTCCTGCCTTAGTTACCTCATTAATGATATCTAATTGGTATCACGAGGTTCCCACCATTAATTAAGACGTTATTATGAATAATGCCTCTGCTTGAGATTCTGACTGAGAGTACGTCTATTGCACTGAAGGACAAGAATTTTGCTCTGACTTAAAACAATGTATCCCTTATGGTTTGGTGTGAGCTGAACCCGAACATGCATCTCTTTTCTTCGAATCAGGTAAGGGTTTTAAGATATACTATGATTTTCACTTTTCGATAAGCGCTCTGGCGCGAGTTGGGAGTTTTAAACCAAAACAAAAGCTTGTGAATTCTATGAGTTGACCTATTTCCGGTTTCTTATGGTTGTTGACATGTTCTTTTGTAGTTCTAATAAGTAAACAGATATTGGTCCCTTCTATTCAGCACATTTCATAACAGTTCAAAGTGAGGTCTACGCAATGAACAAGGAAGGGTGTGGTTTTCAGTATTTAAAAGAAACGTTTACCAGTTTGAGGGAAGGAAAATTAAAAGAGTGCATTTTCATCGATCCACAGATTCACCAAATTATGGCTGACTCTTTGTTTAAAGAGAAACTTTCCGTTACAGAAAAAAAATGGCATGGCGCGCTTTCAAAGATGTTTGCTCAAATGTCCTTGGTAATTCTAGGCCAGACAACTACACCGAACTTGTGGAAACCATGTAAAGTGCATATGAGAAAATGGGGTGTAATATGTCTCTCAAAATACACTTTTTTTTACATTCTCATTTGGGTTTTTTCCTCCTAACCTTGGAGCGGTAAGCGACGAGCATGGGAAAAGATTTCATCAAGAAATATCTGAAATGAAAAAGGGATATAACGGAAGATCATCACCCAACATGCTTGTAGACTATTATTGGTTCCTCGTAAAAGACAATCCTGGGTCTAGTTATAAAAGGAAGTTAGCAAGAAAATCCTTTTAATTCGCGAGTTCAAATTCCGAGATTTTTTCTCATTATACAATGAAATATTTTTATTATTATTGTGTTTCTTGTGTTTTAAACTATGTGACATCATATTTGTATCCAGTACACATTTTGCTAGTATTATGAGAGATTTTGAATCTCTAGTCTATTGTAATTCTATCAGTAGTAGTCAAAAATAAACAAATAAAAGTTTTTAATAAAAAATTCAATTCACTTTGCCCGGAAAATGGTACGTGATGGGGCAATTTGAATTTTAAATTCAGATTTAAAGCACACATGTTAGTAATATTCACCTTTTTTATTTCGGAGCAAGACAAAAAGTAAAACTTTGTTGTTCATTGTTATCAGGTAGTACAGCTCACTTGACTACTATATGTGTCAGAAAAAAGGACTATTATTTGTATGCATTTGAAGTCTGATTAGTGTGATATGTAGCCAATCGGCGATGAATATAATGGAAGGGGAAAGGAACTGGCCAACCTATCCTATTATCTCCTGGCATAGTTCTCTCATAAGTGGTGTCTTGTTGGTATCACTTGTGAGGTTATACCTGTCTTGCGATAGTTGACTAAACAACAACTAAACAACATTATGACTAAAGTAATTTATATTTCAAACCTAGAAACAGAAATTCTTCAAAGTGTCCTCCATTGTTATCCAAGCATTGAAGACATCGTTCAAACACTAATTTACATATCAGCCGTTCAGAGCAAAAGTGGTGCAAGTCAAGATTGGGTAATGAGGTTTAAAGTAAAAATTCTGTAAAATACAGCGCAAAGTAGTAATTAATTTGTCCTTCGTGCTATCCACTGACTACTAACAGTTTAAATAAACTGAGTATTAATTGCCCTATGCGCTGTATTTTACAGAATGTTTACTTTAACCCTCATTACTCATTTTTTACTTACACCACTTTGCTCTGAACGGCTCATATCTTGTTACAGAAGTCCCCATTTTTACCGATGTTCTCAAATACTTGTTCAACCAAATCCTCTAAATGCTGTAGAGTTATTGACTTTGTTGCATGAACATTGTCCTTCAATATTCCCACATTGAAAAATGATATGGCGTGAGGTCCGGTGATCTCGACGGCCAATGAAATTTCTTTCGCCTTCCTATCCACTATTCAAAATGTTCTGTAGTTACTGATTTTGAGCGGCCACTGCGTGGTAAGTCAGCTAGAGAACCTGTTTCCTCGATTTAGTTTGTAGACAGCTTGTCTGCATAGTGACTGAGTATGTGAGAACTTTTCCGTCTTACATCTTCATAATTTCGATCAAATTGCCGCCACTTTTGTAAAATAAACACGCGCTGTTCTGTGGACAATTTTCTATTCGTAATATAACCTTCACACGCTAACAATTAATACAAAAATGGAGCCGAAAGACGGAAACCAGCTTTTCATTTGTTACTAAGAAGTCAGTCTTGCCACTACTCTAAACAAATTTCAGTGCGCTCAGATTATATCATTATTTAATTAGCTTAAATGTGACCATCGACAATAATGTGCAGCGGTTAACTGACTTCTGCCGCACCGGTAGAATGAAGAGAAATTAGCAACTTTGGTTGGATTAAGTATTAGTAAAATTTATTTTTTATTTATTTATTTATTTAACCTGGTAGAGATAAGGCCGTCAGGCCTTCTCTGCCCCTTTACCAGGAAATTCCAACTATAATATGAAGAATAAAATTACAATTAGTATTAAATTTATAATTACAATTACAATAAAAATCAAAGTACGAAAAGATTACCTCACTAATTAAAGCTAGATAATTTATCATATAAAAACAAAGAATATTTTATATTTACTGAATTACAAATTAAACCTACAATAACAAATTCGTATAGTGATGGATATTGACATATTTTGTGATAGATTAAGGAAACTATTTACAAGAAATCAATTACTGACCAAGTGCCTAGTAAGTTTGCGTTTGAATTCAATTTTATTTCGACAGTCCCTGATGCTAGCAGGTAGCGAATTCCAGAGTCTTTGCAGGGCTATTGTGAAAGAGGATGAGTATGAGGAAGTGCGATGGAATGGTATTGTTAGTATTGTTTCATGACGAGAGCGTGTGTTTAGAATATGGTGGGAAGAAAGGTAAGTGAAGCGAGACTACAGGTAAGAATGAATAGAAGAGTTCAAGATTTCCAAGAGAAAGAGAAGTGAATGTAAATTTCTTTTCTTATCTAGTCCTGAGCCAACCTATTGCTACCAGGGATGGGATAATATGACCATATTTACAAACATTGCTTACAAAACGTACACACAAATTATGAGCACGTTGAAGTTTCGTTTTGTTGTCGCTGGAGGGATCAGTGAGTAAAATGTCTGCATAGTCAAAATAGGGAAATACAAGCGTCTGCAAGAGGGAAGATGAACATTTAAGTTATCCTTTTTAGCACATGGATAATACTGGGTGTTCATTTCAAAGTGTGTCATGACGTCACTGTTGTGAGTCAGCGATTTGAAGCGAGTTTCAGCTTTTATGTCAGAGAAGTTGCCTATTAATCAAGGCGTTCAATCTGAACTTGAGAACGTGTACGATATAACTTGAAGGTCGTAGCAACAGATGGCGGTCTGTACGATCTATGAGCTACCATAACCTCTTTCGAACTGTGTTTTGCGAGACCAAGTCGTATGCAGGTATTTGATATCATCGTTTGCGTACGGAAACATTCCACAACACAAATCAAATGCTCCGTGTCCATGTTGACCGTCGAAATTAATGTCAACAAATACGTAAGTAATCGTCTTAACCCTCTCCTAATATCTCGACAGTAAGAAAAAAACTCACGTCAGTACATGTTTCAAAACAGTTCACACTCCTGCCACTACCGGCGTCACCGTACGTATCGGTAAGTACTCTTCAGAATGAACGCCGTACCTGCTAGGCAACTTCTCTGGCAGATAGGTAATACACCTCTGCGGAAGTGTAGGAAGATTGAATTCTCTAGGCTCATCGACTAGCCATATGACGGCGTACAGCGAGCCATGACACACTTTGAACTGAACACCCAGTAGAATATACTTTAAGTAGTATATGAGGAGAGAAACTATACTTTTCCAGTGGGGGGAATCGCCCCCACCCTCATCCTCCCTACAAATCACATTCTGCATTTCATTAAATGAAAGACAGTCCTAGTCGATTCCATATTTTGTTTCTTTGATCTTTCTTGTTATAACTTTTCTCTGTTTTTATTAATATTGTGACTGCCACGTGAGGTTCGATCTCACGGCCGACGGAGGAAGGGCTAATTCGGCCGTGTTTTGAGCGGGTTGCGCGCGCATCTGCTTCCTGGGGCTTGTGCTGTGGGGAGAAAGGGGAAAGAGCGACCGCGGCAGAGAGGAGAGAGATCCGGATGATTCGAGAATGGATAACCGCGTGGAAATCTCTAGATCGCGAACTTTCTCGCAACTATGGTTTAGTTATAAAAGAAGAAACGCGAGTGAACTTGAGTCAGTCAGTCAGTCAGTCAGTAAACCAGTGTTGTTACAGGCAGATTTGGACAGTAAGCGAGTTAGTCTTGTGTAGCTGTGAAGCCAGCTTCGAGACCAGGGCGCGACTTGAGTTGTGTCCGTAACTGTGGAGCCTGAAGCCCGGAGTTCGAGTGCAGTGGACCGCAGTTGGGGGACCTGAGTTCGAAGTTCAGCGGATCGTCTCTGAAGGTCTGGGGTTCGAGATTCTGTGAACGCGAGTGACTGAGCTAGAAGAACTAGCCAAGACAAACGAGCTGTGAACTGAGAACTGACAGTTCTGTGTTGTAAATAGTGCTTTGTGAATATTAGTTAAAATTAACAGTTCATTGTTGTTCTCAATATTCAAAGTAAATTGTCATTGTCGTCTGTGGAGTGCACTAACGAATACTGTGTTACTGTGTGGAGAGCAAATCCCGTTGTTGACGGGAGTGGAATTAAATTGTAGAAAGTGAAGAGTTATTGTTGGAAGAATAAACTACATTGTTGTCTAGTATAGAAAAGTTACAATATTTATAGTTGTCCCACTTTCCTCATTCCGGTTTGAAACTGCATCTCTATGAATGAATAACTAGCGCGGTAACCATTAGATAATCGCTTTAGTTGACGTCGTCGCCCTGGTATTCGTATATGGCGCAATGGAAGAGAAAGGAGGAATGATAGCGACAACTGTAACGAGCTTCCCTAAGTGGAGACGTAGTAATAAAAGTTGTACTCGTATCAGACGGGGAAATGCGAATTATGTGTCCCAGTGAGGGAGCTTAACAGCAGCAGCAAGGGAAGTTGGAAAACCACTGAGCCAGCCTTAACTGGGATGACAGTTAAACCAAATCTACTCGAGCCTGTGAGACGGCTCAATGCTAAAACCTGTCCGATGTTAGTGACTAGTTTCCACCCGACCCTAATCAAGCGGCCAATTTATCCCCGAACTCCCTGCGGATCGGGATTATACAGGCGCCCAGAGTGATAAGATTGCTACCGCCGCGCTAAGCGTACTTGCAGACAGGGAACCGTCAAATGACATAGGAAAGCTGGCGGTGAACTTCAGAAAGATTCTGTAAATGAATGAATGAATGAATATATGCCCGTCAAAATATAGCTCTGTATTTTCTTACATCTATTCTTATCCATTTTATATTTATATTTATAAGTATTTATTAAAACAGAAAATCAATATGCCGAATTTAAAAGAAAACTTACAAATTAAACCAAACCCCTTAACTCTATTAAATATAGAATATAATCTAAATTTAACAGAAGAAATACTGAAATCAGAAGTAAACACTGAAATACTGAAACAATTGTCTTTAGAGATAATTAATATTAGGTACCCTCCACAAAACTGGCTTCATTTATATACCGACGGATCCTTGATCTCCAGAGAACAAGGTGCCGGTGCAGGTGTTACGTGCTGTCTCTTCTCACTTTATAGATCTCTTGGATATGGAACAAAAGTTTTGATGGTGAAATCATTGCAATAAGTGAATGTCTCAGGAATCTTCTATGCCACATCAATAAATTTAGGAATGCAGTTATATTGTCAGACTCCAAAGCAGCTATTCTATCAATCGTCTCTAGACACACACCTTCATTTCAAACAGCAGAAATAACTAAAATGCTCTCTCAATTAATACACTCAATAAAAGAATTGTATTCCAATGGATATCATCCCATTGTGGAATTCTGGGAAACGAGAATGCGGATGCTTTAGCAAAGAAGGGCAGCACTGCTACTTACAGACCTGTTACTAAATCTACGTATTACTCTGTGAAGAGATTTATTAAATCTACGTACTTAGACTTCAACAAACAAAATTTGATAACTCAATCCCAAGGGAAAAAATGGAACTCTCTGCATCAAAATCCACAGTTAATTCCCGATTTACCACGAAAATCGTCTGTAGCTGCATTTAGGTTGGTAACAGGCCATGATTGTTTGGCCAAACACCTGCATAGAATTGGAATATATCAGTCCCCTAACTGCCCATTGTGCAACTCAAACCAAGAAATGGATTCGGAACACCTCAAAATCTGTGCTTCAGTGGCTGGTCATGATAATATCTTTGAAAAATATTGGAGTGCAAGAGGTCAAATGACTTTATTGTCAAACGCCTGGCATTAGAAAACAACAACAACATTTACAAGTATAAGGGCCGATTGTATAAACCATTTAATCTTAGATCAGAGGTTAAATTGATCCTTGTTTCAGCTGAACTTGGAATTTTGTGTTGTATGAAGTCTAATCTGAGATTAACTTGTCTCAAACTAAAGTCAACTTTGACTGAAGAAATTTCTTCGATTAAGTTAGATGATCCAAGTTCAGTTATTTCTTTTCTGTTTGAAATATACGAGTGACAGATTGTGCAAATAAAATATCCATTATTATTAATATTAAAAGATATTTTAGATACATTTATATATATTTCTTTCAATTTCTTGCCTTAATACACAAACATTCTTATATTTTATAAGGCTCTATCGTGTTCAGCAGTATCAAATAACATAACCTATAATTATATTATGTTTATAACAACCATTAATTATTAATGGATATGATAGGTACATTCATAAATGTTCAATTAACTGTATTACTAAACGAAAATTGTCGTTTTATAAAGCTTTATTATGTTTAGCAGTATAACACCATAACATGACAACAACTTGAGTCAACCTTCTTATTGTCCGCCATTATTTACATTGCACAAAAAAAACCAGTGTCTCCAACAGAGTGTAATACGGAAAGTCGCCAAAAAGTAGTTGTAAAGTCGCTAGATTTCTCATTATCAACCAAGAAAGATTAAATTTTGTCACTATGGGGTGCTAAAAAGGTCACTAAATCCCTATTTAAGCAATATAAAAGTTAAAAGAAATTGTTGTTGAAAAAGAGTTAAAGTCGCTAGATTGGCAACACTGAACAAACCTGTATAACATGGTCCACGCATCACGTATTTCACCTGTTTATGCGATGTTGTCAAATCCTTTTCACGTGAACTTAGATTGCATTTGAACCAAGGAAATTTGATCGCAGAAACGTTTTATACAATAGAAGAAGTATCTGAACTCGGTTCACTTTTCGATCTTCGATCAAAGTTGATCTTTAGTCAGAGAGTTTTATACAATCGGGCCTAAATAAGATAAGAATACAGGTTTTCAAAATAAGATAGAATAACGTCAAGGTTTTAAAATAATAAAAATTTGAAAATAGAGAATTAATGAAGTTATTTATGTATTCCGATAGCTTATTAATTAGTAAAGGTTGAGAGAAGATAATTTAACTTTATAAATTGGTTAACTACTATATTTTAAATTCAATAAGAATGCATTTATAATAAATTTATTAGTCATCATAACAGCAATGAATCGAAAATGAGTGCATGCGATACAATGATGAAACTAAATTGATGTTGATTATGTAAGCAACTTGTCAAGTTTGTGTTGAAACAGGGATCCGGTTGTCTTCATAGAAGTTACGCAAACGTTTCTGCTGACAAGAAAATATTGCAAGAAATAAAGATTAACCTACATATGGAATGTACCGATTCAGCTATTTCAGGCTCATGACTTACAGTATGTCGACATCTGTTCACCTATTTGAAATAATAAGTTATTTTGTAAAATAAGACCTAAAAATTAAACATAAATACTGGATAAATAGAGCAACAGGAAATATTGATTTACACTTGTTTATTGTAGAGCTAAAATTAAAAAAAGTATTAAAAAAAATTTTTATGGTAGTAAATTGTGAAAAGCAGCAGATAAATAAGGTTTAAAGTCTTACTGGTTATTACGATTGGTTTAAACATGACTAAAACCAGACGTAAGTGCAAGTTTGAACCAATAAATTATTGAGATTTGCGATAAATTAATTAGTTTAGGAAATTGTATACCTATTATGTATAACTACTTTTGTATATAGATCTTTTTGTTAAATTATTAAGTTTTGTACTTTTGTGAACTAATATCAATAAATCTATCTAATCTATCTATCTATTTATAAGTAGACTCCGTATTCCAGCTACCTATAAACTGGAATGAAGTTTCCTGATTCTAAGTACACGTGACGTCACAGCGCAGGTACAGGTACGTTCGTATACAAAATAGTTACGCATCCCCTGCCCTCTTCCTCTAGAAAGTGAAAATCGGGACGCAGCCATAGTGAGTAATCTGCTCTTATTAGTCGTATTAGGGCTATTTAAGTAACTACACCTTTGTGGCTGATTGAAGTTTTATTGCATAGCGTGTAATATTGCGGGGCATAGTTGAGGATATTTGAACCAATATTTTTACTATCAATATAGACAACATTACATATAAATTGTGTAAAATAAACGTATAAGTAACCAAAAACAGTGCACTGAAAGACACTGCAATACCAAAAGGCACAGAAAGTGTGTTGAACGTAATAAAAAGACCCAGTACCATAAAAATCTCAAAATTATGAAGATATTAACTCGATGTTTAGAATGGATTTGTGTAGCCTACCATGATGTTCAATGCCAATATCCCAATTAATAAATTAAATAATCTCCATTTGCGGGAATTTCTAGAAACGTACATAGAAAATGAGTGGGTTTTGAGTGATGAGCGAGATGCAATATCCTAATGAAACACGAAAAAATACCACATAATAGGAATATCTTGTACTACATCATGCACCAATAACGCTATGTGCTATTGAAAGAATTTCTTGCAATCATTTCCAGTGACATCCACATATGTTCAAGTTCCGTAGCTTACGAATGCACGTTATTATTCACTGCAAAGATCACGACGAAAATGAACATCACGGCTCAAGCATGTGTTTACTAGTATACCTTCAGAATGTCGGGAGTTGACTGCACCCCGCGAACACGCAGCGATGATGTGTTTGTTTATATCCTTATCCGTTGCATTACCTGTGTTCGGCGTACTATATACCCAATGTGTCTTTAACTTCAGTCTTTAGGTAGCTGTAATACGAAGACTGTTTATGAATATGCGACTCATATTTATATATTTCTTCTTTGTGTGCCTCTGAGTTTGTCTTCTGTGCTTCTATATCTCTCTTCGATGTATCTTTCTGTCCCTTCGTGTCCATTTTGTGTCTCTGTGTCTCTCTTCTGTGCATCTGAGTCTCACTTCTGTGCCACTATGTTTCACTCCTGTGCCTCTTGAGTCTCACTTCTGTGCCTGTGTTTCAGAGTCTCACTTCAGTGTATTTGAGACCACCTTTTGTGTCTCTGACACTCACTTCTGTGTTCCGTATCTCACCTCTATGACTGAGTTTGACTTCTGTGTTCCCGAGTTTCGCTTCTGTGACTCTTGAGGCTCACTTCTGGGCCCCTCAATCTCTCTTCTGCGTTTCTGAGTCACTCTTATGCCCCTCTTTGTGTCCATTCTGAGCCTCTTCATATCCCTTCTACTGCGTGTTCAGTTCAAAGTGTGTCATGGCTCGCTGTATGACGTCATGTGGCTAGTCGATGAGCCTAGACAATTCAATCTTCCTACACTTCCGCAGAACCGTATTACCTATGTGCCAGAGAAGTTGCCTAGCAAGTACGGCGTTCATTCTGAAGAGTACTTACCGATACGTACGCTAACTCCAGTAGTGGCAGGAATGTGAACTGTTTGGAAACCCGTCCTGGGGTGAGTTTTTTTCTTACTGTCGGGATATGGGGAGAGAGTTAAGACGATTACTTACGAATTTGTTGACATTAACTTCAACGGTCAACATGGACACGGAGCATTTGATTTGTATTGTGGAATTTTTCCGTACGCAAACGATAACAAATACCCTGCGTACGACTTGGCCTCGCAAAACACAGTTCGAAAGAGGTTATGGTAGCACACAGACCGTACAGACCGCCATCTGTTGCTACGACGTTCAAGTTATACCGTACACGTTCTCAAATTCAGATTGAACGCCTTGATTAGTAGGCAACTACTCTGACATAAAAGCTGAAACTCGCTTCAAATCGCTGACTCACAACAGTGACGTCATGACACACTTTGAAATGAACACCCAGTATACCTTTGAGTTTCTCTTCTATGCCTCTGAATCTCTCATATGCTTCTGCGTTTCTCTTCTATACTCCTGCGTCTCCTTTTTGTACTTATTCTTCTACTTATAACTCCTTCCTCAGCGTATCTCTCCTTCCTCTAAGTATCTATACTTTCTTTATGTACATCCCTTTTTTCCACGTATATCTTATTCTTTTACTTATCACTCATTCCTTAACATATCTCTTTTTCCTTTACTACCTCTCTTTTTCTGCGTATCTCTTATTCCTTTGCATATCTTCTCTTCCTCAATGCATCTATCCTTCCTTTACGTAGTCTATCTCTCTTTTCTCTACAAATATCTTTTTCTACGATCTCTCTCTTTTCTGTACGTATCTCATCTCTTTCCTTTGTCTACCTATTCATTCTTCCTTTACGTATATCTCTGTTTTATATACCACTCCTCTTTATGTACGTCACTCTCTCTTTTACCTACGTTTACATCATGTTTCTCAGTTTTCTACCTTTACGTCTTTTTCTTCTTTTATCCTAATCTGTTTTCTTTCTGTGACTAACTCTTCTCTGAACTACTGTACCTATTATCTTCGTGTTTCTCTCTTCTTTTTTCTCTCCCCTTTCTACATTTTCTACGAATTATGTGTTGCTTATCATTTCTCTATGTCCTTCTTCATCTTCCCAGAGTGCGTTTTCATTCCCTTCTTCTCTCTTTTCCGTCAGTCTCTTTTGTTAATTTTCCATTGATTTTCATTTATTCTGCAGGCTTTTATACGCTCATTGCTTATAATTCTTTCTCTTTATATTTGTACATTATTGTTTTATTCTTCATCTCTCTCTCTTTTTTCCTTCACACATTTAAAAATTCTTTGTTTTCACACATTATTCTGTATTTCAACTAAGGCTGGAAAATTGTCCAGTTTGATCTGATGTAATTCTTTACTTCAAAAACCATAATTTTTGTTAGAGAAGCCACAGTGCCGTATATTAAACATGTTCCTTGCGTTATCGGCAAGTATTCCTTGTTAACTTTACACATTGTTATTCTGAGCGATGGTCTAAAGTTACAGTTGCCGCTTTGTTTGTTTAAATATCGGGGAGGTGTATTGACAGCCACGCCACCTCGTCTGTGACACTGACATATCGCTTACCTCATTAATCCTCCTCTTTCCTTACTCCCTCTTGAAACGTCACCCCTACCAACTGCCATCTCACCCCTTGTTAAGTAAGCAACACACACATAAGGAAGAATGGACTTGTTAGTTAGAATCAACAATGGGCGAAGTTGCTGAAATACACTGCGAAATGTATTTTAAAGAAAATGCCATGATAAAGACTACAGAAAAAACAGTGTGTGTTAAAAGTCATCTCTATCTTACCTGTAACTCAACTCAGAGTTTTCGGTTACAATCTCAGCGTACCTGGGTTCAGGAAAAATGTGGCTTGAACTCTTTTTTGTTGCTGATGAATATGAGAATAATTCATGTTTCGAAAAGGAAAAAGGTGATACGGGTTTGTTGCACGTTAGAGTAATTACAAACGGCTAATCCACCTGACTGACCAACAACTATAAGCAGAGCAGTATTAGTATTAGTAGTATTTATTTATTTAACCTGGTAGAGATAAGGCCGTCAGGCCTTCTCTGCCCCTCTATCAGGGGATTACAACTATAATATGAACAATAAAATTACAATTAACATTACATTTACAATTACAATTACAATAAAAATTAAAGTACGACAAGATTACCTGATTAATGAAAGCTAGACATTTTATCATAGAAGTTAAGAACAAAGAATATTTTTGTATTTACTGAGTTACAAATTAAACCTACAATAACAAAATTCTATAGTAATGAAATTACCGGATATTGAAATATTTTGTGATAGATTAAGAGAACTATTTACAAGAAACCATGTCTGAACGAGTCTCAATTACTGGCCAAGTGCCTAGTAAGTTTGCGTTTGAATTCAATTTTATTTCGACAGTCCCTGATACTAGCAGGTAACGAATTCCAGAGTGTTGGTTGGGCTATTGTGAAAGAGGATGAGTATGAGGAGGTGCGATGGGATGGTATTGTTAGTATTGTTAGTATTGTTTCATGGCGAGAGCGTGTGTTCAGATTGTGGTGGGAAGAAAGGTAAGTGAACCGAGACGACAGGTACGAAGGAATAGAAGAGTTCAAGATTTCGAAGAGAAGGAGAAGTGAATGTAAATTTCTTTTCTTGTCTAGTTTAAGCCAACCTATTGTTTCCAGGGATGGGATAATATGATCATATTTACGAACATTGCTTACAAAACGTACACACAAGTTATGAGCACGTTGAAGTTTCGTTTTGTTGTCGCTGGAGAGGTCAGTGAGTAAAATGTCAGCATAGTCAAAATAGGGAAATAAAAGAGTCTGCACAAGGGACTTTTTTAAGCAAGAGGGAAGATGAACATTTATCCTTTTTAGCACATGGATAATAGAATATACTTTTCTGCAGGTTTCTGTGATTTGCATGTCCCAGTTGAGATTATTATCCATGTGAATGCCAAGATTTTTTACCGAAGAACTGAAAGGGATATGCACTGTACTTACTTTAACGGGGGAAATGTCGAGGTGCTTTACAGCGTCGGTTTGCCGTGGTGGGCGCTAGCGAATGAAAAGTGTCGAATTATTCGATAGTTACCGACTACCATTTTACGAATACAAAGACAAATTAATTTTCATTGCATTGACTTCAAGATAAAAAATCTAAACAAGAACGAACGAAGAGTACTAACGGAAATTTGCTTTCGACTGGAAAGTTCCTTATCGTCTCGCAACGAATGGATTTTTCGTATGATGCCGTTGGAAGGATTAGGACCTATACAGCTTTTAAAGTAAGGACCGCATTAAATTAAAGTGGTATAGAAATTATGACCCATTGGCCCTGAACAGACGAGTAGTACATATGTCTTAAAAATTAATATATCTATTTAATTTATTACGGCTTCAGTTGCTATTAAGTTGCATTACCGGAATGAAAATCTTGCGTTGCCAGCATGCAGCCTACTGGCTTATAGGCCCATTGCACACCGCGTGGCGGTCGACTGCCGACTAGATCACTAATACTAAATAGTATAGACGTAATAGCACAGACTCTTCCTCTTACCTTGCTCTTCAATGAGAAGTGACCCAACTTGAGTGACTTAGAGAATATCTCCTCGACTACCTGAAAAAAAAAATGACAATGTTACAGTACAGTCTACAAAAGAATCTTTTTCTCACATCATCATCGTCATTGTATTTGCCATTCTAGTGCGTTCAGTGTAACATAAAGTAAGACTTTGTGGTGATTTTGTAGTGTAAAGAGAGGAAATTGAAACTTTTGTCGCCGACCTAGTCTTTCCTGTAATCACATTGTTTTCTTCTATTCCCCTTGTTATCATTGTATTCTCCTTTTCTCCTTGCATTCCCATTGTTCTCCCTGCATCCACACTGTTCTCACTGCATTCCCCTTATTCTCCTCACATTCCTCCTGTTCTCATTGTATTCTCCTTTTTTCTCCTTGTATTCTTTTGTATTCTCTTCGTTATTTTTTCGTACACTTGTTAAAAAAATCTGTTCCTCAATTCACTGTTTGAGTCGCTTAAGAAACTTCTTGCCCCAGCAACTAAAACTACCCTAGTACAAACCCTAGTAATGCCGCACTTCGATTATTGTGACGTTTTGTTAAGTGACCTAAGTTCTGAACTGTCAGTCAAGTTACAGCGAGTTCAGAATATGTGCGTCAGATACGTATGCAACATCCGACGATATGATCACCAAAGCTCGGAAGTTGGGGACTTGTGTCTTTGAACGTGGCTAAGCGACCGAACTTCAATGTCAACAAACTCCCGCTTCCAGCACAGAGGTACTGTCAGGTCTGCTATAAAAGTGGTTCCTGGCTGGAACAACATAATGATAATATTATGATAGGTTGAAACATCTAATTTTATAGCATATATATAAATAAACATGCAAAATACATCAAATTTACAGTTCTGCTCTGTACATTTCATTACAGTGTATGACTACATGCATTCGAAGATTTTCGAACCCATAAATTCTTCGTCTGTTAGTTAAACATGATTTGAAACGAAGGAAACTTATTTCCACGTCACATGAGGTGACGGGAGCAAACTTTAATTTTTTTTATTTTATTTATTTTAACTAGCTACCTAGTGAGTACAAATTACATTTATAAAATAAAAATGTTTCTAGCCACTACCGTAAGAGTCAGGCTCGTGTACGGTGTGGTCTTAGTGAATAATATAACATAAAATTTACAAGGACAGTAATTAACTTAATTCAAACCAATAAGTACAACACAAGAGCAAGAATAAAGAAGAAAGGAAAACGAGAGAAAATACACATTTAATATAAATTGACAATCCGACAGAAGCCAGTGATATTCAATAAAAACATGAATATAGTCGATAGAAATAAAAGGTAAAAAAGTACATTTGTTACTATTATATATCATGGATAATTTTACAAAATTCTTTTTAAAAGTTTCAATTTTAAAAATTTCAAATTTGGAAAATGGTTTGAAATTTTATTATAAAGTCTTGGGCCTAAATAAAATACTGAATATTTCACTGTCACTGTTTCCTGTTCGATTTTCAGCAGATCTCGTATCTGAGAAAGATAAGTATATCCTAAATTTTTCTCGCAAATAGTTTTCAATTAGTGTATCACTACTAGGGAAGGTCCCTCTACGACTTGACCCATGGCTATGGACAAATTCTCCATCAATTTAAAGGACTGCAATGTCTTTCAATGAATGCCCGTTTCCAGCTCTAGTTTATGTGTGGTACAACTTACAAGATATAAACTCTGCATTAGAAGAAAATAATGTATCTCCTCAGAATTCCTCCACGAAATTCTGTACCTAAAATTTAAGAAATGCATTTTCAAACTTCCATAACACCCATTCGAATAACACGTATTTTCTAATTCCTCAAACAGACCGTTTACCTGTAATTCTCTTAATGTCATTGGCTTCGACGTGACACAGTTTATTCGTTCGTCTTCTTGCCATTCGATGTGACCACTTTCTTAGTACACACGACTGTCCCTGAGCACTTGCAGCGTGAGCTTTGTGTACGTTATGCCTGTAACCTTACTCAAGCACACGACACACAAGTCCCCAAGATCCGAGCTTTGATGATCACATAACACCGTCCTTCGCAAGTCTTTCGTGGCTCCGACTTAAAGAACGTAGAACTTTACACTCTTTGTCTTTACTCTTTCGAATTCTGCACACTTCAACACCAAATTACCTTTCATCTCATTTCTCTTATCTATGCTCTAACCACGACGTAAATACCAGATCACTTATCTGTGGCGCGTTAAGTATACCTCTTCATAGAACATCTCGCTATTCATCACCTTTTACAGTATCCTCCTCGTGACGTATGCAACATCCGACGATATGATCACATAACACCGTCCTTCGCAAGTCTTTCGTGGCTCCGACTTAAAGAACGTAGAACTTTACACTCTTTGTCTTTACTCTTTCGAATTCTGCACACTTCAACACACCAAATTACCTTTCATCTCATTTCTCTTATCTATGCTCTAACCACGACGTAAATACCAGATCACTTATCTGTGGCGCGTTAAGTATACCTCTTCATAGAACATCTCGCTATTCATCACCTTTTACAGTATCCTCCTCGCGTCAATGGAATTCCTTGTCACAAAGTATTAGGGGCTGCAAGACAATAAACACTTTTAAAAACAGCTTAAAAGATAACCTTCTTAGCATTTCACTCCAATCATACTGACTTAAACTATCAATGTGTACATTGTTACTCCTTCCTTTAAACATGCATCCTGATAGTGCTGATTTTCAAAATTGTCTCATAATAATCTCTTTCTATTATCTAAAATTATTTGAAATATATTAACATTCTATGTATTTTAGCTTAATTCTGCTACATAGTTTGTATTTCAGTGTTTAATTAATAGTTCATAGTATTTTGTTGTTTAATTCGTAAATAACTCTTGTATACATGTAGCACTTGTCTAAATCAAATTGTTGAATTCTTTGTAAGTTCATACATATGTATGTTTACTTTTTGCTGGTTGAGTGGAAGAGAAGGCCTTACGGCCTTAACTCTGCCAGCTAAAATACATTATTATTATTATTATTATTATTATTATTATTATTATTTGTCCTCTTTGTATTCCCCTTTTCCTTTGAGTATAGTCCTCTTGTTCTCTTTGTCTCCCTTTTGTATACTCTTTGTCGTCCCTTTGTTCCCTTCGTATTTTTATTTTTCTCTTGTATTCGCTCGTTATCCTTGCATTCCCTTGTTCTCCTTGTATTTTCACGATATGCTCAACATGCTCGCAGGCGATTCCAACACAGACGTATCCAGAACCAGAAGCGAGAACACTGTCGTCTTTGACGTAAGTAATGCGCGACAAGTTTGGCTTGAGGCTCATGCATCGACATGGTCTTCGTAAGAAATTTGGACGGCTAGCGATACAGCCACAGTAGGCTACCTCATACTTCTATATCATCGCCCTTTTCTTGCCTATATGATTCCATTCAATCTGTCATCCAATAAGTGATGAATGCATACATAACCTCGTTTCACTTTTCGTACTATCCACATGAATATCTTCTGTAACGTAAAGGAATGTTGATTGGATTATCAAAAAAAAAAAAAATCATTTTAAGGAGCGGGTTAGTGTGAACCAGAGTGCTGCAGAACAGCGCTTAGAACCGGTTTACATTCGACCGGTTGCAGAATAACAGGCGAGGTTGGACATTAGTTCGAATATCCGGCCGTGAAGCGGTTGCCCCTGGTTAGACAGAACACATATAGAGGACAGAATACCAAGCGCATTTCATCATACAGGAACTCTGACGACATTTTGTAACTACATAAATGTAGTAACAATTGAAGGAAATTTACTTTCCTAATTTAAAAAAGTGTTAGCTTGAAATTGTTAGGAAAATGTTTGGGGCTAAGAGGGATGAAGTTACAGGAGAATGGAGAAAGTTACACAACGCAGAACTGCACGCATTGTATTCTTCACCTGGCATAATTAGGAACATTAAATCCAGACATTTGAGATGGGCAGGGCATGTAGCACGAATGGGCAAATCCAGAAATGCATATAGAGTGTTAGTTGGGAGGCCGGAGGGAAAAAGACCTTTGAGGAGGCCGAGACATAGAGGGGAGGATAATGTTAAAATGAATTTGAGGGAAGTGGGATATGATAGAGACTGGATTAATCTTGCACAGGATAGGGACCTATGGCTGGCTTATGTGGGCGCGACAATGAACCTGGGGGTTCCTTAAAAGCCATAAGTAAGTGAGTAAGTAAGTAAGTTAGCTTGAAATAGATTATAATTGATTGGACAATTTGGTACATTTATCTTCATAACTAATAATGAATCAAGTAATGGACACCGGTAACAACAAAGGTAATAAGCGTAATGCATAGATGAAATCTGACATTTAAACAAATAACAAGAATAAAATAAATTACAATTACTTACAGAATAGAAGAGCAAATATGTACACACTTACTATTGTAACGTTCATACTTTAAACTCAAAGTACATAGACAACTTCTGAAAGAGTAGTTGTTAATATAGCTTATGTCTTTTAATTATTCTAACTGGATGTATTATTATTTCTCTAATAAATCATTTTTAGAGAGATAAACTTTATTAACATAAATAAAATCACTCCCAAATCTAATGATTGTAGTTTCATCATGCGTGCTTCAATCAATGAGGAGAGAGGAGGAAATATCATTTGAAAGGCACACGATGATAATCGCGTCCTTGCAACGATTCTTGGAACTCCTGGATGGCTCAATATTATTTCTTTCATGATTCAGAGCCGTCCACCCAAGTAAGACTCTGACATTCGCTAAACCGAACATTGGACCACTCCGCGAGACGCAAGAGCTTCGCATATTGTCTATAGCGCCTGGCGTTCAGTAGTAATATATATTTTCCTATCTTTCGTAACCGATTATGCAGAACTCTAGTATGAACCATAACCAGACTGGCTTTTGTAAGATAATCATACATCATCAATCCCTGCGTGGATTTTCATGACGATCATATTGCAGTAATGTAATAATGGTTACATTAAATTTGTTTTTTATTATTGATAGATAAACCTCCACTAATTTACTGGGATTCGAACACGATATGGCAGAATTTCTAACCAGACCTGCTACTATTCGAGTTTACAGACAAGAAAATTCCATAACGAATAGCATTTAATAAAAAAAAATCTATATAGATTGGTCCCAGCGTTTTCAAATAACATTTTTGTAGCCCCATTGCAGTAGCTGTTATATTTCCTGCCTCTGAACTAAAATGAGATTCAACACAATAAACAAAAACAATGTCTTCTGGAGATGCTGCAACAAGAAAAGAAGACAGCGTTGCTAACTTTAGGGCCGTCGCACACTTGGATGCGCATGTGCCATTTCATTTAATAGGTCAACAGAAAACCGTCGGCGATGATGATATGCCTCTTCCTTATGATTCCCTTCCGAGACAATTTTCCCTCGCCTCCTCCACGACCGTCAAGTAGAGATACATCAGCGCCTCCAGCGGCGATGAAGAGAAATGACACGAACAAGTGAAGGCACGGAAGCGGCTTTTCAGATTCTCGTTTGTCATCAGCAGACTTTGAAAACTTCCCCATTCTCTATCCCCCAACTTTATTATATATCGCTTATAGCATCTTTTTTTTTTTTTTTGCAAGGCTTCCTTTTTAGTTAAAAAAAAAAAAGAAAATAAGAAACTCACACAAAAGAAAAAGAAGGTTATCGAGAAGAAATATGAGGCCGAAGTGAAAAAAGGAGAGAAATGCGAAACATTACGTTCAAACTATGATTAACTGAGATCTGAGAGAATATTTTTGTGGAGGAAATTATAAAATAAAGTAAAATATAAAAAAAGCCCTGCGAGTTTGAGGTTACCGAGATTGCTGATTACTGAAGAAGTTTTAATTCTACCCCCTCAACCGCTGTACTCACGCCCCACCACGCCTTCTGTCTCCGCAAACTCTTCTGAACTTGAGTTAGCTTGCAAAAGACGTTCTCTGCATAGGGCCTTGGAATTATTAAGAGCCCAGCCACAGAACATGAGAGATGGTGGGGCACGAAGAATCGTATGCTCAGGAACGTTGTGATGCCTTCATTATGTATCTCAAACTCCACCACTTTATTTTTATGGCGGAAGAAAATGCGAGAACTTTTATATTACAGGACTCATTGTCTTGTCTTTCTCGGGGTTAAAGACCTTTATGACGAATAAATTTTCAGAAAACATAATATCAGTGTCAAAAGTAGCAGTAATAATAATAACAATAATAATAATAATAATAATAGTAACAATAATAATGATAATAATAGTAATAATAATAATAATGATAATAATAGTAATAATAATAATGATAATAATATTGATAATAATAATAATATTAATAATAATAATATTGATAATAATAATAATATTAATAATAATAATATTAATAATAATAATATTAATAATAATAATAATAATAATAATAATAATAACATGGAATTAGGCAGTGTTCCGACCACATTCAGAAGCCTTTTCAGAGGACACGCCTTCAATCGATCAATCAATCAATCGGTCAGTCAGTCAGTCAGTCAGTCAGTCAGTCAGTCAGTCAGTCAGTCAGTCAGTCAGTCAGTCAGTCAGTCAGTCAGTCAGTCAGTCAGTCAGTCAGTCAGTCAGCCAGTCAGCCAGCCAGCCAGCCAATCAATCAATCAATCAATCAATCAATCAATCATGTTTATAATATTTGTCAGAATTTCAATTGCGTAATTATAGACAATAGTCAATAAAAACAATCAGATTAAAATTCCAAGTTCATATGGCTGTTAAAAAATCATTAATATGATAAAAAGGATTATTATCTAAAAGCCAATTTTGAAAGCAATTTTAAATCTAAATAAGCTAAGTGGGCATTCTTAGGCAATCTGTTAAACATATCTAAAGAAATAGCCTGAACCATTTCTTAGTCTTTGCCAACCTGACCGTAGGTGTTACAATATAATGATTATTTCTAGTACAATATTCGTGAAGCTAGGATCCTGTAGTCAGTAGTGGCAGTTCATATGGAGAAATTTTGTTAATTCTAGTCTAAGCTTTTCCTCTTGGTTCTTTAAGGCTTTAAGATAATTAGGCATTGCATTGAAGACTGTAATACGTTAATAGTAAACTCCTTTTTATAATAGCTGAGATTATAGGGTAAATGGATATCCAAATTGTATCTTTTACTAAAATTATGTTTACATCAAATATTCATTATATGAAGTCTCGCCATCCTCATTGAATATTGTCACGACTACTATGAAGTAGTCAATGTGTATTATCACCATTAATTCGAGGGAAAAATTCGAAGGGTTCGACCGGCACCGTGGATCGTGTCCCGGCATAGCTCAGTTGGAAAGAGCGCTCAGCGCGCAGAGCTGAGAGGTCCCGGGTTCGATTCCCGGTGCCGGAACGAATTTTTCTCGAATTAATGGTAAAATTATTTTGCCATTACTTTTCGAATGCCCCAGTATATGCATAGAAACAGCTTACAGGCCTACGCTATGTAGGTGTAAATGTGAAAATTTAATAAATGGAAGATTGTCTCGGAACGAAATAGCTGATTTTGGGATAACTCTAACGAAAAACTAAAAATGAAGAAATTCGTAAATACGAGTTTCGGATAGGCCTATATTAAAGTTTAGTCATACTAATCATAAACATCTAGGAACTTAAATTGTGTTAATAACCTTATTATTGAGCGGAGAAGTTTCGCTTAAACACCTATAAGAAAATGTATCACTTCAGATTCTAGCACTTACATGAGATAAATTTATCTGATACAATCAGTGAAATAACTATTAAATCGTATAATACTAATAATAATAATACTAATAATAATAATAATAATAATAATAATAATAATAATAATAATAATAATAATAATAATAATAATTAAGTGCAGAAAATGGATGGTAGATATCATATGGAGCACATTAAGAAAGGGATAATTACGCCAATTGAAAGTGAAGTACTCGGGAAAAGCTGTCGATCAGAATCGACACATTCATACAGTCTTGTTTGTGATTTTACCAGCACATATATTACAGAATGACATTTATAGATATGTCAACATCGTTACACCATAACAAAATTTTAATCTGCCTAACAGCAGAGTTTTATCCGTTATCTCCAAACAGCAACACAAACAAATCCGGCTGCTGTTGTGTTGCTAGCATTTTCATATTGTGGTACGCATTTCAGTGACAAGCCACACACATAAGCCTGCGTGTTTCTACAGTTTCTGACCGACGAGCAGGTGTTTATTATATTACGGAAAGTCGTAATTTGTGAGTGCGATTTCTTTTTTTGTGTCTGAGACAGTGAGATGTTCATACGGCGACAATGGGGAAAAGTTGAAAAGAGTGACAATATCTGTGGAATGGCACTGCCTCACTATCACATCTGCGTCACAATCAGATCACCACAAATTTCACGGGATACAATCGGGATCGTCTCTTTACCAACAGTGTAAAATCTTCTGCGACAAATAAATAATGTTTGAGCTCTCCTTTCATTGAATTGAAAGATTTCTTGCAGTCGCTAAATTCTACAATTTCAATGGGGAAAAAATCTGCTCAGTTACCAGACGAATTTTGTACATGTCTTAACATGACAGATACCATGACAAATGCATGCTATTCTGATGCACTATGGCCTGCTATGTTTGATACAAATAAGTATAAAACTATAGTTTAGGTTGGACTCAATAATGTTAGAAACAATAAATAAACAAAACAAGCACACACATAAAATAAATAAATATATATCTAAATAAAAATAAACACAAACAAAAAATAATAAAAGCTTCAAACAAATAACCATAACCAATATATAAACACAACAAATAAACAAATACATAAAAGCAATAAATAAATACGTGTAACATAAAGAAACACAACAAATTAATAAGCAGCATAATAAATATTGTAAATTTTATTAGTAACAACAATGTAATTTATTCGTCACAACAATAATTCCTTTCTACAATTCGCCTTAAACGCTCTCGTCAACAATTGGATCTTCACTCAACACAGTATTCGTTATAGCACTCCACCGACGACAATGACAATTTACTTGGACTATTACGCACAACAATGAACTGTTAATCTTAACTAATATTTACAAAGCACTATTTACAAATCAGAACTACCAGTTCTCAGTTCACAGTTCTTCTATCTCAGTCACTCGAGTTCACAGTATCTCGAACCACAGATCTTCAGAGACAGTTCACTGTACTCGAACTCGGGTCCCTCCAACTGCGGTCCACTGCACTCGAACTCAGGTCCCTCCAACTGCGGTCCACTGCACTCGAACTCAGGCCTTCGGATGCTGACGCAGATGCGGACGCACACTCGAGTCGAACTCCGGCTGGCTTGCTTGCTCTGGCTTTCTCACTGACTGAATAACTGAAAACTCTGAAACTGCAAACTGCAAACTGCTGTCGTTCCTTCGCGTCCGTAATTTATAACCACAGCGACGTAGCCTCGAAGGTTCCACGCGTCTCTAGAGATGGCACTCCAGAGAAATCCAGAGCCCTCTCCTCTCTACCAGCACCAGATGCGCGCGCAAACTCGTCGCGTTGACGTAATACACCCTCTCTCTTCTCTCCACCGCGCGACGTCACTCAATGTTCCGTGGAGCCTGTGCGATCTGCTTTCTTGCGGGACTCTGGTCGTGAGTTCGATTCTCACGTCGCTGTCACAATATTATAAGCTCGTAGGACAAATAAACAGGCAACGTGAGAAATTAAGAAACACGACAATTAATTCACTAGAATAAGACATTAACACAACATTATGTGAATCACCACCATTCTTGTTCAGATTTCGTTTAAACATATTACTTATTTGCGTATTCTTTCAATGACGGTCAGATATTTATTATACTTATGGCTTTTAAGGAACCCGGAGATTCATTGCCGCCCTCACATAAGCCCGCCATCGGTCTCTGTCCTGAACAAGATTAATCCAGTCTCTACCATCTTATCTTACCTCCCTCAAATCCATTTTAATATTATCCTCCCATCTACGTCTCGGCCTTCCCACTAACACTCTATATGCATTTCTGGATTCGCCCCTACGTGCTACATGCCTGTGCAGTTCTGCGTTCTAATTATTAGCAACTCAATTATGTCCATTGTTGATGTGCGCACTTCACCGAAACGCCATGATCTCTTATGTAGCTCGCGGCTCAATACTACCAACATAAGCATCAACCAGTAAGTTGAATGTTAGCATTAGTGAATATTTTCATAATATTTATATACAGAAGTAATTTATTATTATTATTATTATTATTATTATTATTATTATTATTATTATTATTATTAGTTTGTGGATTTTCTCCTAACATATTCACGTCATACGTATAAACAAACAGCTGATGTAACCCGTTCAATTCCAAACCCTCTCTGTTATCCTGGACTTTCCTAATAGCATACTCTAGAGCAGCGTTGTCAGACAGAGCCTAAACGGAGCGGAGCGCTCCACTATAACTCGTTGCGTGCTCCGGTGCTTCCACAGACATAAGCAAGTTCACGCTCCGACTGGACGT
Source organism: Periplaneta americana (assembly GCA_025594305.2). NCBI lineage: Eukaryota > Metazoa > Arthropoda > Insecta > Blattodea > Blattidae > Periplaneta > Periplaneta americana. Next base: position 170,378,926 of record JAJSOF020000003.1, on the reverse strand, counting down.
CTCTAGCTCCACAACCGGTTTCGGAGCTTACAACTCTGACACTACTGCTCTAGAGCAAAGTTAAAAAGTAAAGGTGATATTGCATCTCCTTGCTTTAGCCCGAAGTGAACTGGAAAAGCATCCGACAGAAACTTATCTATACGGACTCTGCTGTATGCTTCACTCAGACACATTTTAATTAATCGAACTACTGTAATTTCTTGGGAATACCAAATTCAATAAGAATATTATATAAAACTTCTCTCTTAACCGAGTCATATGCCTTTTTGAAATCTATGAATAACTGATGTACTGTACCCTTATACTCCCTTTTTTTCTCCAATATCTGTCGAATACAAAAAATCTGATCAATAGTCGATCTATTACGCCTAAAACGACATTGATGATCCCCAATAATTTCATCGACACATGGAGTTCATCTTCTCAAAAGAATATTGGACAAAATTTTGTACGACGTCAACAAAAGTAATATTCCTCGAAAGTTGCCTACTACAGTTAGTTTTTTTTAGTTGGTTATTTAATGACGCTGTGTCAACTACTAGGTTATTTAGCATCGAAGAGATTTGTGATAGCGAGATGATATTTGGCGAGATGATTACCACAGATTACCTGGCATTCACCTTACGGTTGGGGAAAACCTCGGAAAAAACCCAACCAGGTAATAAGCCCATGCGGGGATCGAACCTGCGCCCAAGAGCAACTTCAGACCGGCAGGCAAGTGCCTTAACCGACTGAGCCACGCCGGTGGCTCAGTTAGTCTTTTCCCCATATTTAAAGATAGGTACAATTATGGACTCCTTCCATTGTCCTGGTACAGATTATTATTATTATTATTATTATTATTATTATTATTATTATTATTATTATTATTATTATTATTAACGTAATAATTATTACCACCGTCATTATTTGATATAAAATAAAAATAACTTCCGTAATATAACGACATAGGCCCTAACATTCTACTGAAGTGCACTCAGTCTGACGCAATTATTGACTAATTTAGGGGTTTTATGAAGCCGAACAGACGGCTTTATGTTGGTAAATATTCATGGGTGAAATCTAGTTTCCAATGTAAACGACACCAAATTTACGCACAGTAATTTAATATCAGAAAAATGAAGAATCAAAATGCTCTATAAAATGGTCAAATGAAATCTGAACCTTTAATTTAAGCACCATATCACTGACGTCATTTGCATTTAAATCGGTGATAAATGCGTCACAAAGGAACTCATAATACCACTAATGTACCTGATTTTAATCTATTATTAGAAAATTCATGCATATGTGACATCACTCACGGCATTAATACATCATAAGCTACATCAATGTTCAGTGAGTGAAACTATCATGAAGAATACAATAACACAATATTGAACCCTGGATATATGCACACGTATTATTTTGCTTGCTAGTAGTGCATAAGAGAGCACGGAAGCACAAATTCTATTCTATTTTATTCTTGACTTCAGCATTACAAATGTCAGGTCGGTTATTACTTGTCGGGAAAGAAACGTTGAGAAATTGTTATAGAATTGTAATATTTTACTTAACGATGCTTTCAACTGCAGAGACTATTCAGTGTTGAAATTCAATCAGGAAAAGGAATATTTGACAAATTTTTCCTGGTTCCAGCAGTGAGCAGATTCTTTCACGGGTCATAAATCTACGACACGGGACACACAACATTATTTCTCGTCTCGAGAATGCCAATTTAGCAGCAGTTAGAGGAGTACCTGGTCGCTCTTTGGACGGATCCCGGTGCAGACATGGATGCTCGGAGACTGAAACCCTTGCCCACGTCCAAGGTCAGTGTAACAGAGGTTTAATCCTCCGAAATGCCAGACATCATCATATTCGATCCTTAATTGCAACTGCTATGAAAAAAAAGTCTTGGACAGTAGAAGAGGAAGTTTTTTGCCTTGCTACTAATGGCTCCTCTAGACGTATTGATATCACAGCGTATTCCCAGACTACCAAGAGGGTTATGTAATTGATCCTACCATAAGGATTGAAACGGGGAGTAGCCAGCCGGAGGATGTCAATCAAGAAAAGATCAACATTTATCTGCGAACAGTTGATTACTTCAAAGCAGAATACCAGCTTGAAAACATTGAGGTGATTGGTCTTCTTATTGGAGCTCATGGTATGATTCCCAAGTTCTTAGAAAGTTTCAGGAAGACTTTTGAACTACCACTGACACTTACTACTGACATCATAACTTCAGTTTTGAAACGCTCTTGCCAAATTCTGAGTCATCATATTCACTCTGTTTAATTTCTTTTTCTTCACTTTATAATTCATATATGTTTATTTTAATTTTCTATCAACAAAATTTATGCAAACATTTAATATTGTAAAATTCATGTAGGAGAGTATACTGAGTCCTTCTGGGCTACCTCCAATGGGAGGCACTTAACAATTTATTTTTTTCACCCTTTAACATTTATTGTCCTCTGCTAGATTTGAACCCGGGGAACCTCGGATCCAATGGTTACCTAGCATGGTGGCTCCGGACCACCGAGGATGACTCGTATTTTATAGAAATGTAACCAGGAGGTAGTGTGAAAAATGGAATGGAATTTGTCCTTCGTTGGAAGTTTGCTTCAGTCGCAAAATAGTACAGTCTCATAATAGTATATTATATAATGACGTACAAAAGTGTAGCTCTACTACCGAGTGAGTCAATGAGATCACGACCGGAGGAAGTTATCTAAGACCCAAAGACCCACGAGTTAATGACGCTACTCTTATACGAATTGTATACAATACTTTATCTACGTTGTTCGATATTTGCTGAAAATTAGAAGAAAACTAGTGGCTTGAAGCAACAACAGCTGTTTGTATATTGGATGAATATTTAAAAAAATAAATAAATATACGATTAAACTAAAAAATAAAGCAACAAGGAACATAATACCTTTGTACAGGGACATCATTTTATTTTTACTAATATTTCTAATATTAACCTGGCTATACCTTTCAATCAACAGTTAAGAACCGCAAACACCGTTTGCTACCCACTTCCACGACTGGAGTTCGATGATACTGGCGTAATATACAAGCAAATCACTTTACTAGGTATAGGAGGGAAGGAAAGTAGTTCATCCATTTAAGTAAACTAGGAAATATCGCGATTTTGAGTTTGATAACTTTCATTAGGTTTTTGTTTAATCAAAATACAATACAGTATTAACAATGAATGTTTTTACTCAAGAACTGAGCTGTCCATATGGACGTATTCATTATGCAATGTATATTATACTGTCTACAGCACATTAGCGTACAATATAGGGAATGAAGTCAAATTGAAAAATAATCATAATATGGATATTTAAACACATTTTTGAAAATGGTGGCCGTTCATTTCGATACAGGCTTCAGTTCTAATGTCCATATTATCGCACTATAGACTATTGTACCTAATCCCATTTACCAGTTCCGTTCTTCGTACTAGTAACTCATTTTGAAATAATTCTGTACCTACTCTATAAAAGAGTACCTTACGTACTGTAAATTCAATCTTCACTTCTACCCGATCCGAAAAGATAAAATTACTCAGAAATGCTATCTACTTCCGTCCAAGTTGTTATGTCGCAGGGTCGTAGAAAGGGGGGAAATCACGTGATAGTTAATTACTTAACGAGGCCCTTTTATTTAAATTATTTTAAACAGTTGTATAATATTACGTAGACGTCCAATTCCTAACAGAAATTAATGTTATCAGAAAAGAGCTAAGACAGCCCAGCCACTAGTCATTATAGAGAGGCAAATAGAAGCTGGTGGGGGAAACCGGGATACGACGTAGACAAATGGACGACAGTTATACCTGTGAGAAAATGATTCACTATTGGAAGCTCTTTTGTCACTGGAAAAGGCGAACATATTTTTGGAACGTACTGTTTATTATGACCGTAAGGCTACTATGACTGTATATGCGGTCTTGGATCTGTGTGGAGGACGGTTGAATTTCATTAGTAGAAGGGGTAGGAGTGAAGTACATTCAAAACTCAGGTACAATAAAAATTGAAGTAAAAATAAAATTGTGTCCCTGTACAATGTCATTGAACGCAGCAATTCGATTCAAACACAATAATTGTATAAATTCTAACTTTACATATTGCATATGCGAATAATCGAGTCTAACACAACACTCATTGAAAAACCATAACTTGTCACACTTAGAATGAGTCTTATATTAAAATAATATTTCTTTCTAAACAATGTTTTTTTGTATATGCTATATCACTATCTTGGCCTTGTTCACTTGTACACTATCTAACAAAAACTAATTGGTCACCGTTTTTGTCCCTTTAGAACCTCGTGGTACCACCTCTTGTTCCTATAACAGCAACCACCCTGTCAGGCATGCTCTCCACGTGTTTGTGTAGGATATCCACTGGAATGCGTCGCCATTCCTCTTGCAACATGGCACTCAGTTGGGAAATGGAAGTTGGCCGCATCTCCCGAGACCTCAATCGCCGGTCCAATTCGTCGCAAAGGTGCTCAATGGGATTGAGATCAGGACTCTGTGCAGGCCAGTCCAACAGGTGACCATTATTGTCTGCATACCACTGCATAGTAGTCGCCGAAACATGGGGGCAACTTCCATTGTCCAAGTGAGTGCCATGTTGCAAGAGGAATGGCGACGAATTCTAGTGTATATCCTATACAAACTAGTGGAGAGCATGCCTGACAGGGTGGCTGCTGTTATAGCAACAAGAGCTTGTACCACGTGGTTCTGAAGGGGCAAAAACAGTGCCCAATTACCTTTTGGTAGATAGTGTATTTTTTAATGATAACTTGTATATCTTGTGGATTCTTGACACAGCTGAATGCAACATACAATTGTCCATGGGGAAACACAGGCTTACGAAGGTAGATGTCAAGTTTCTTAAATATCTGCCCTTGTGGTCATAGCAAATGGGAGCTGCAATCTTGTCACTGAGAAAGGCATATTTAGGTCAGTAGAAATTAGGTTCATCCTTGGCATAAAAACAATGTTTCCCTTTCTAGCAGCTGTAATAATTTCAAGTTTCACAGATTTTTCAATTAAGCCACTTACGTCATGCAATCTCCATTAACTAAGCCAGATCCCAAGTAAGGAAACGGTTATCGACAGGCACATTTGTTTGGAAATGAACGTGTATGATACATATCCCCCAGCAATTGAAACTATCACTTCAGCAATAGTATTGAAATTATTGGCGGATTTCTTCGGTCTATCAGAAGAAACACCACGTCAAATTGTTCTTATAAAATTTGAACAAATCAGGAAGGAATTGTTGAAGGAGGATCTAATTGTGGTTGTGGAGGAAGTCCATACACTTCTTTATCATGATGTATTATCGTTCGATGAGGACACAGACAGCGACTTTGGAGATGACACCTAAACATATGACGAGCAACAATCGCCACGCCACAAAAGCAGCATTTCCTCATACGCATCTTCACCAAAGAGGGCGCAAATCAAATTTCCAGATGGATACTTTGTAGATGTGTACAAAATTTGGAAATATGGCAACGTCGATCCTCCTTAATTGTGCAGTTCAGAGCAGAAGTGGTGTAAGTCAAAAATGGGTAATGAGGGTTAAAGTAAATATTCTGTAAAATATAGCGCAAAGTAGCAATTAATATTCAACTTATTTAAACTATTAGAAGTCAGTGGATAGCACGAAGGACATATTAATTGCTACGTTGCGCTGTATTTTACAGAATTTTTACTTTATACCTCATTATCCAATTTTGACTTGCACCATTTCTGCTCTGAAAGGCTCAAATTGTGTCTTCCAGGTTGGTCATTGACTCATCTCTTCGCGTGAACTTCAAGGTCGATATGACTCTAACACTAAGAATAAAGGACAAAACAGTCCTTCGAAAGTTTTAACGGGCATTTTGGATTCTCAAAATCCACATGCCAAATATGAACACATCCATTTAAGCACACACTGCTTCACAGATTTAGTAGAATGCGTTTCAGTCTAAGGAAAACAGCAAAACAGTACAACGTGGTCTGTTGTGACGAGAATAGCAGTAAGGCATCATGTGGCAAACACATCGATTTGCGAGTATTTCTCACAAAGTAAATTTTTATCAAGGCCTTGAAAACGGCGCAAATATTGAGGAAATTCCTGGAGAGTTAAATGTAATATTTATTCATCAATTCGTTCGTTCGTTCATTCGTTCATTCATTCGGTTAGCCGGTCAGTCATTCATTGATTCATTCAGTCAGTGAGTCATTTATTTATTTATTTATTTTATTCACCCAAGCATTTACTTATTGTATAGATAGGTTCTAGGAAATAAAATTAATTTGTATAACATTGTATCAGATTCACTTTTGATAATGATTTAACATCTCTTAAGTACCCATTCCCGTATGATCATCCATAATATTAATCGACTTTCATGCTCTACCTAAACATGATACTTGTCGATTGTAGGGGATTTGATCCGCGTGTTATATATAAATATGTAAACATTAGTTTCCTCCTATATCGACAGAGCAGTGTGTACTATTACTATTGCAAACATTTTTGGAATAAATTCAGCACGAATTTTGTTTGCTCTGTTCTTGGCATTTCGTGATATGGTTATTGGATGTGGAATAATAGAATCTACATCCACCTTACCATACGTACCTCCGATGATAATCATTACCTACGGTAATCCAAAACTTAATAACAGGTGTGGAAGCTGAAATCATCTTTACTATCTATATTTGTCCATATTTTACAGTTTTGATTATGTCAAAAGATTAAAAATGGATTTAAATTGTAAAAAAGGTATAATTTATTTCGAGTTTTGTATTACTAAACATTCTGTCCGCTTTTCTCGACATGGGCATGTTCTTCCAGGTCCGCCTGTCACAGCTACTACTTTTTCTTTGAAAACATGCCGCAGATTTGACTTTAATGATGTCAGGGCTCTCGTGTGTTGGCCGCTTCAAACCCTTGCTAGCAGGTTGCTCTGCAGATGCCGCACACTGTGACATTATAGATCGTTAAATGTTTGTTTAGCGAATATGAAAATCGGACAATGGAGAAGTATTGCATGCGGACTTCTTTCTCCAGTAAGAATAATTGGCGTAAGTGTTAAAACACTTCCAATTTATCTTTCCAAAGGATGGAAAAATTCAATCCAACTTCGTAGATTTACACTCGAAAAGTAAAATTTATGGATTAGATAACAGAGCTGTATGAAGTACATTATCTACCGTTGGTAAAATTTGTGAGACTAAGGTAGTATTTGGCGGATGAGTCCGAGGATTCTGAATGACATTACCTAACATTCACCTTGGCTGAGGGGTTAGCGAGTCTAACTCGGAACCCGGCGGTCCCTGGTTAAATTCCCGGTCAGGACGGGTTGCCTGGGTAAGGTTTTTTGGGGTTTTCCCTCACTCCTATGGATGATAATCTGGCGATTGGAACCCACTCATCTTCGCCACTTCCTTCCCTCCCCCATCATCCTTTCCTCATCATCCCGTTTCTTGTTTTTCAGATCACTCTATAGGCGGCCTCCCGGAACTACTGGCTCTCTCGACCTGCCTCCGTGGAATGTAGCTAAGCGACGTTGGATGGCTTCTGCAACGAGCACCCGAGGCGGACCTACTCGGGGAAGGAGTTTTGCCTTGGACCCACAGGGGGGCCTTGGGGGAAGTTGCTGAAGCAGGAATGGTATATGGATTTCTGTTGGCTGTAAGGACCGGTCGTTACAGCCAACAGAAATCCATATACCGGTCGTTAGGGAGTCATGTGGTTGGGTTGGTGCGCGTAGGGAATCTGTGGCACGCAACTCATTCCATATCGAGGGTTAGCGCAATAGATCTCAACAGGTCGCAGTGCTGGGCCATTCGTGCCCCATCACTTAAATTCCAATTTCATTCCAACATTCGACTTATAGTTGGAGAAAGTCACGAAAAATACTCTAGGGTCTAGGACAGGGTTCGTCAGCACAGAGCACGCTGGGGTTAGTCTCTCTTACCCGCGGAAAACGCAGTGCACTATAGTGCTCTCGTAGCTGCTAGCGGGTATGCTCTCTATCTCTCCCTGTTGCACGACAGTGCACACAGGACAGCACAGCGTACCCTTTGCACATTTCAGCGAGTGTTGACGACCACTGGTCTAGGAGGTAATCAGCCCAAGAGAGGCAACGAACTGTGGTCACATACAGGCTTGTACAGGGTCCAGCTCTCATAAAAGAACACCCTTCTCTAAGTGAGAGAGTTCCAAAGAACATGAAGTGTTTCTTCCCATGTTTATTATATGACTGTGCTAGATATCGTGTTCTCCCAATGATCTTTTTATTTTCTCTCTGTCTTTTACGGAGGAGGCTCCTGTACAAGTCGCTTTGTATTTCAGTAACTTCACTGGTACTGCCGGGAATCTAATCCAGGTCGCCTGGGTGAAAGATCGTCGTCTCACCAACTAAATACAGCTCGGCTTTGAAACTTCTTGAGAACCCAAAATTCAGATTCGGAGTAGAACTACTGCATGTATACATGTCTTCCAATTATACGTTCTTTCAGAATAGGCCTTTTCAGCAATTTTGGATGATTTCAGAAATCCTCAATTAAACATTTTAAAATACAGATATTTCATGAGAGATTATGAGAAATTTCTAACTCAGACTTCACTTCGAAGGAATTATACGACGAATTCCTCGAGTTTAATTAAATATGTAGGTGGAGAGACCCTCGAAGCTCGTGGCTTCAAGTGAGGGCTGTCGGTTGTACCTCGAGTGCGCGGTTCAGTGACCGAGCTGCCGGAAGACGAGAGCAAACACCCAGAGATCAATTACTCGAGATTAAAGCCCCCGAGACGAATCGCATTTAGATCAGCAGTGTGTATTGGATCTCCTGGAGTGTGTAAGCCGCCTTGCCTCGCCGGGAAATCTATAACATTTTACCATAAGTAATCTTCAGTCTCTGTCTCCCTCTTTCTTTTTCATTTTTTACAAACTTCTTTTCCTCCTAACCGCAATTAAGTAGATAGAAATATTCACAGTGCAGTGACTCGCAGACGTATCTACCTCTGCAGCCACATATCACGTACCGGTAGGCCAGCTAATTTCTAACAAACTACATTAATAAGTCAGACGTCAAAATTAAATTATGAAATTTTAATTTTTATGTATTAATTAATCTAGAAAATTACTCATAGACATTAAATTGTAACCCGATTACTGCTGTGCTGTTGTATGCACGAATAAATGTATTACTTATTCATCCATCTACATAATATGCAACTGTCCGGCCGTTCACCGACCTATCTACCCATCCAAACGTTCCTCTAATAATTACTTCATTTATGCAATAGTGAATCTGTCATTCGTATGCCTAACCCGTAATCCACTTAACCATTCATTCATTCTCTCTCCGTCCGTCTTCTCATCCATCTTTCCATTTGAATCGGTGAGTGGAAAAGGGGTAACATTCCAAAATCATGCTTTCGAGATAATAAAAGAAAACTGTTTTGTGACTTTATTTTTAATTTAATCAAAAAACTTATAATGGGTCACATTTACTACTAGTTACAAGTATCTCAGCCCTTATAATTGTTTGTTAATATATAAATTGTTTTTTTTTTAGATTTGATTGTTTAAAGTTTGGGAATGTTACTCTTTTTCCAGTCAAATGGAATATTGGTTAAAATGAACAGAAATATTTTGAACAATTAGTAAGTTTTCTTTATAGCGTAACTGTCGAAAAAATTATACAAATACATTTTTTCAAATGTGGAACAAGAAACAATCATAAAAACGGTGTTACAATGCTGTTTTTTTGGTCTCGACTAATACATCTTTGTAGGTTACAAACTCTTCTCCCCTACTCCTAGATATTTTCTCCATTTCTTTTGTATGTGTATTCTTCTTCACCTTTCCTTTCTTTCTTCTTGGCTCATTATCTTCCTCTTCTAACATTGTTGTTTTTTACTCAAAGACACTAACTTCGAAAACTATTTTCCAAATCTTGCAGACATAATACCGATAATGAAACAGTCCACATCTGTGAAGTAACGGCTAGCGCGTCTGGCGGGAAAACCAGGTGGCCCGCGATTGATTCCCGGTTGGGACGAATTACCTTGTTGAGGTTTTTTCCCCGGGGTTTTCCCTCAACCCAAGGTGAGCAAATGCTGGGTAACTTTCGGTGTTGGATCCCGGACTCATTTCACCGACATTATCACCTTCATCTCATTCAGATGCTAAATAACCTAGATGTTGATAAAGCGTCCTAAATAACCTACTAAAAAAAGAATGATAACATAATCTGGAACACCTGTAATATCAAAGCACTAAAACAGTTAAGAAACTAAACTATTATTACAGTGCTTGTCAGCGCTCCAAGCTTACCGTATGAAAACTATCACAATAGTGCTCCACTATTGAGTGGAATAAAAGTAACATTCCTGGAATGTTACCGTTCTTCTACTCAACTGCAAAACGGGGGTCATGCCATTGGCATTAGGATGATAGGAATATTACTCCTTTTCTGCTCAATGGGTAGGACTATGATATATGAACAATTTTGCTATCTCAGTTTATTTTCGCATTTTTTGGAATGTTACCCCTTTTCCACTCACCGAATCATTTATCGTATCATATTTACATCCATCCATCCATCCTCAATCAATCAATCAATCAATCAATCAATCAATCAATCAATCAATCAATCAATCAATCAATCAATCAATCAATCAATCAATCAATCAATCAATCAATCAATCAATCAATCGCCAAAACCTAACCAAAACAAACAAAACCAACCAATCAACAAATACAACACAACACAAGATACAACACAACACAACCCAACCCAACGACAACTAATAAAACCAACCACAACACAACACAACACAACACAATTAAATCAATCAATCGCCCAAACCCAAACCCAAATCCAACCAAAACAAACCCAACCACGCCACACAATAGAACACAACACAACCCAACCCAACCCAGCCAACCAACCAATCCCCCAAACTCAACCAAAACCAACAAAACCAACCAACCAACCAATCCCACACAACATAACACAATCAACCAATCGGCCAAACTCAACCAAAACAAACAAAACCAACCAACCAACCAACCAACCAACCAATCAATCGCACACCATCCCACACAACACAATACAATACAACCCAACCCAACTCAATCAAACAATCGCCAAAACTCAATGAAAACAAACAAAACCAACTAACCAACCAACGCCATCCCACACAACACAACACAAATCAATCAATCAATCAATCAATCAATCGGCGAAAACAAACCAATCAACTCCACACCACCCAACACAACACAAACCAACCTAATCAATCAAGCAATTGGCGAAAACCAACCAACCAACTCCACACCTCCCAACACAACACAATCCAACCTAATCAATCAATCAATCAATCAATCAATGTATATTTCAATCTATTCACTTACCCATCCATCCATCCACTTACCATCTAATCTATTCATATCTACCGCTGTGGAGTAGGGTTAGCATATCTGACCGTGATGCGAGTGGACTCGGCTCCAGATCCTAGTTGGGACAAATTACCTGGTTGAGGTTTTATCCGGGGATTTTAGTCAACCTATTAAGGGCAAATGCTGGTAAATTTCGACGCTGGACCTGAACTCATTTCATTGGCGTTATCGCCTTCATTTCACTCAGATGCTAGATAACTATTTCAGTTGAAAAAGCGTCGTAAAATAAACCAATTAAGATTTATTCATCCATCTATCCACTCCAACCATCCATCTATATGTCCATGCATCCAGCCATTCATTCATCTATGTATATGTCCATGTGCGCACCTGTCCATCTTTCCATCCACCATCACCCACCGACCCACTCACCTTACATTAATCCTAACATTCGCTTACATATTAATCAATCTCGCACCCGTCCATCCATATTTTTCCCATGCTTTCTGTACCAATTACAGGGATTATTATGAAGAAAAGATAAGGTGTGAAGAGTTGGCATGGGAAACGAGCGTGTCTCTACAGAACAGGTCGGAACACAATCTTTGTCCGATAAAATTAACTTAAACTAACCGGATTTGAGTCTGATCTTGGCGTAGAAAGTTGATCCAGTAGCCGGTTGGCTGATACGCGATGAACTGATGAGGCTGGTTTCTTTTCAGACTAAGAGAAGTAAAGGAGACTGATGTAGATTAACATAATTGGAACAAGATTTATCAAATCGAATGTCGAATTATCCGTTAAATTCAATTCTTATTGTCTCCGGACTCCAAGATTTAATACAAAGCTACAAGTTTCATCCCGTCAGATGTCTAGGTACTGAGAAGAAGTGAAGAGGTAATAATTGGATTTAAATTCTGACACATGAACAGTACATCATTTAAAACTCAGTTACATCAGACTTCAACGAAATACATTTCACCTTAATTAAATTTGTACCAAAAAATTGTATAAAACTTTCTTTAAGAATTCAAAATTACGTCATCCGTGGTGTTCGAGTGGTTACTATTATCAATTACGTTGATTCAGAGTCCGCAGGTTGGACCCGTCACAAGTCCATCATGTTTGAAAGAGCGTTTTTTACCCTAATTATTTTTTAATCATTTCTGGTTTTGGAACGTGTACTTCATAAGTAGATGCTTGCCCATTTTTTCTATTTATACGAAGAATTTGTGAAAAAAGTGAAAGAGGGATTCATCGAATCTGTTCCTCCATTCACTGTTTGAGTCGCTTGAGAAACTTCTTGCCCCAGCAACTAAAACTTACCCTAGTACAAACCCTAGTAATGCCGCACTTCGATTATTGTGACGTTTTGTTAAGTGACCTAAGTCCTGAACTGTCAATCAAGTTACAGCGAGCTCAGAATATGTGCGTCAGATACGTGTGCAACATCCGACGATATGATCACATATCACCGTCCTTCGCAAATCTTTCGTGGCTCCGACTTAAAGAACGCAGAAATTTACACTCTTTGTCTTTACTCTTTCGAATTCTGCACACCTTAACACCAAATTACTTTTCGTCTCGTTTCTCTTATCTATACTCTAACCACGACGTAAATACCAGATCACATATCTGTGGCACGCTAAGTATACCTCTTCATAGAACATCTTGTTATTCATCATCTTTTACAGTATCCACCTCGCGTCAATGGAATTCCTTGTCACAAAGTATTAGGGGCTGCAAGACAATAAACACCTTTAAGAACAGCTTAAAAGATAACCTTCTTAGCATTTCACTCCAATCATACTGATTTAAACTATCACTGACTACATTGTTACTTCTTTCTTTAGACTTCATCCTGATAGTGCTGTATTTTCAAAATTGTCTCATAATAATCTCTTTCTATTATCTAATATTATTTGAAATATATTAACATTCTATGTATTTTAGCTTCATTCTGCTACACAGTTTATTTCAGTGTTTAATTAATAGTTCATAGTATTTTGTTGTTTAATTCGTAAATAACTCTTGTATACATGTAACTCTCATCTAAATCAAATTGTTGAATTCTTTGTAAGTTAATGCATATGTATGTATTTTTTGCTGGTAGAGTGGAAGAGAAGGCCTTACGGCCTTAAATCTGCCAGCTAAAATAAATTATTATTATTATTATTATTATTATTATTATTATTATTATTATTATTATTATTATTATTATTATTATTGCATGAAACGTTCATTAAGCTGTTCATGATTGATATTCTGAGCAAGATTGGGATTGTAAATATTTTCGGGATTGGAAATAAAATTTTGGCATTTCTTTTCATTTCTACCTTTATATGTACTTCCAGAATTTAAATTTAACAAAGCGCAACTTTCTCGTTAATTACTTCATAATCGCTTCCTCCTTCCATCTCAAAACAACAGTACAAATGATAGTAGAAACTATTTACATATGTATATGAATAAGTGAAACGTCGATATAGAGAATTGAAAATTAATACAACAGTTAAGGACTTTAGAATTAAATACACAGTTCTGCAAGGACTTTAGAATTGGTTCCCAGATGCTATGTCCACGGACATTTCGTCCACTGTTTCATATGTCTCTTTGAATACTCTGTCCACTATATTTTTTCGTCCTCTGGTGTTTTATATCCACTATTATTTCGTCCACAGTTTAAATGTCCATTGTGCTATTTCGTCCTCTGAAAGTTTGGTCCACATTTTATTATGTCCTACATTTATCTTTGCTCTCTTTATTAAGTTTTCCATTTTATTGTCTCGTCCAGTACACTGTATCCAATATACCTGATTGTCCAGTTGCACACTAATAATACTAATAATAATAATAATAATAATAATAATAATAATAATAATAATAATAATAATAATAATAAAATAATAATATGAATGAAAGTGGTAAGTACAATTGTTATGGTCTAGCATGTCCCGCCCTCTTACGGTTGTTATCATATAGCCATTTTAAATGTTTTCACTTACTTCAAAATTTAATACTGAACCAATGAACTAAATAAAATTGTTGAATTCTTTGTAAGTTCATACATATGTATGTATACTTTTTGCTGGTTGAGTGGAAGAGAAGGCTTTATGGCCTTAACTCTGCTAGCTAAAATAAATCATTATTATTATTATTATTATTATTATTAGTAATGAACTACATATTTCCATAGAATTGAACATTATTATGCTACAAAATAATTAAGAGGTGAGAATGGTATTTTTTGGTGAAAATGAGTCAATTAAAAAAAAAAAAAAAGGAATTTTCTTTAAAATACTCTGTGATATGTGTGGAATGCATAGCATAATATTTTGTGGGTATTTGTGCCCTTATCAGATGTTGAGACGCCATTTTAAACTTCCTGCGCTATGGATTTTTAAATCACTCGCCCCATTTTATCGGTTTACGATAACTTCATTTTTTTGCTATATTGCCAGACAAAAATGGATATAACTTCTGAACTATTAAAGATACATGCATGAAATTTAGAACACACATTCTTTAGACTATTAGGAAACCTTTCTCTGCAACAGAAGTTTGTTAATTAAATTCATTTTAAATCTACGTCCGTTTGTTTGCAAGAAATGAAATCAGAAAAGTGTTATTAAATTTTAATTGTTTATTTTACAAACTTAGGAACTAATATCAAAATTCTGTTACAGACAGTTTGTAGAGCATGCTTTTGGAAGTATATTGCAAAAAACTGGATAAATCTACCTTTAAAAATGGTTTAGATATATCGGTTTTAGTAAAATCCTGCATTGGGTATATTTTTTTTAAATCTGGGCCCCCAAATATTTGTTTTTCAAAATATTTGTTTTTGGTTGAATTGCTACAGTTATGAGCTCTCTACATACAAAAAATTAATATTTTCCACAAAATAGGAAACAAGTTTTAAAAAATACCATCCTCTCCCCTTAAATACATTTCCATAGCAACCCTTACTTTTTAAATTGTATATTGGAAGTATCTGATACCCAAAAATGAACAAAATATTCGAGAACAAAATATTTAGTTGACACATAAACTAGTGGACAAAGAAAAATTGGGGAAAAAATTATGGACATAATAATTCTTGACCGAAATATTAATAGACAAATTTTTTGGAGGACGAAATGTTTGCTGGACTAATTTCCTTGGGCAAAATAGGTGTGGACGTTAGATAGTGGACAAATTGTCTGATGACGTACTGTTGTGGACGTATCGTCCTGGAAGCTTAGAATTAAATAGGTCTGTCTTTGTACTCCTCGCATTTATTATTTACTTGTGTAGGAATAAAAATATGATTGCATTAAACTTAAGTTTAATATTTTGTTAAACTTTTAAATTTATTGTATACATTCCCAGCCTGAGCGTAACAGCGCGCGCTCTTATTGCTAATGTGCGTTATGGCGAATCCTCTGGCGCCATCTTATCAAAATACCATCTTGATATCATCTTTAATTGACGGTATGTGCCTTGGCATTTGTTGTAATGTCGTTATAAGCTGAATTTTATAATCCTAATGCACTTCACCACTATGCAGAATGTCCCAAAATTCACACACGGATTATTTATTGTGAATCCTGGATGAAAATGGGGACGAAAATATTAGTGCAAAATTTCTCCGAATATGATTTAATTGCACGATGTGCCAAAAGTAGGCCTATATTGTATAAATAAATGTTACTCTCGTGATCATAGCTCGATCTATAAGTACTCTGCTTTAAAACTAAATGTTCATATTTCAAACTAATTCCTTCGTTTTGTTACTTTAAATTTAATTTTGATTATAGGTTATATCATATATATAACAGATTACTCATCCCTATGTTAAAATCGGTAGCACTTTGAAGAGAGCAACTGCCAGGATCGCTACTCGTTCGCTGTAAACGAACACGAGATGGCAGTAGAGTCGCTAATGCAATTCGAATGGGAGTTATGACGTGACTCCTTATATAACAACTACAGAGTGATTTATATAGGACTGACACATTTATTTCATTAATTGTTTCAAAACGAATTGTGCTAGCGACAACTTATTATACCTAAAATGTAGAGGAATTTTGGGAGATTATATACCTCTATAGCAAATGTTGAAAATGTCCTCCATCCTGCATAAGGCACAACTCAACACGTCGTTCCATGTTACTGGCTACTCGTTGGAGGACTCTGTTGTCAATAGCTTGAATCTCCTGTGTGATGTTGTGCTTCAGATCGTCCAATGTCTGGGGACGTGTGGCGTAAACCCTGTCTTTTAAGCAACCCCATAGAAAGAAGTCCGGCGTTGTCAAATCCGGAGATCTCGGTGGCCACAGGTTCCTGGAAATTATTCGGTCGTCAAAAGAACTTTTCGCAGCTCTCTGACACATTGAGTAGGTGTACCATGGCTCCTGCGACAAACGTCTTAATGATTTTTTGGGTAACTGCTCCAGTCGTGCTCTTACGTCAACAACAACCGTGGGAAGCCTAGATGAACGATGCTTGCCCTTTTCACTCACCAAAGATCCAGTTGTTTCCAATTTGTTTACCAGTCCCAGTATTATGTTTCTTTTGGGAGGATTGCGAACACCAAATTCTCTCTGGTATGCCCTTTGAGTAGCTGTAATTGAATTCATAATCCAGTATTGCTTCACAAGGAAGAGTCGTTGATTTAATGTGTACTGCATTTTCACGTTGACACAAAATGTCGAAAACAGCTGCCAACAATAGGAATAAAACATAAACATCTGCGCATCTAGTGACAAGGAATCGAAACTCCAGAACATTCTGCTTAATTTTGTGCTAAAATTGGGTCATTGAATGAATTTCCAACGGAATAATTAAAGAAAGAACTGTGTCAGTTCTATATAAATCACTCTGTAGATGGCAGCATAGTAGATCTGACAAAAGTTGTTACCGTCAAAACCTGCCGAGCCTAGGATTATAGGAATTATGTCTGTGTTGCATAACGTTCCTTCATAACATCATAATTAATTATTGTTTATTCATTTCTTGCCATTTTATCGCTTGTTAGTTACAATGACGAACACGGTAAACATTGTATAACAATAGACTACTAAGATATTCTATGTTGTGAATTGTTGCCCAAATGTGCAAAGAAAAATTCTTCATACGAAATTTTTCCACTAACATTTTTGTCTTCATTTTGATCCAGGATTAATACAATGCAGCTCATGTGCTCAAATTTCGGTACACTCTGTATATTCTTCTGTGTAATACATACACTCAAGTAGCAATATAGTATAAATATTTATAGTCTTTGTTTTTAAAAATAATCTTGTATTAGTAGGCAATATTGACGAAATTTTTTCAGGACACAAAGATTGCCAAAATAAACTCCAATTAGCTATGTAGTCATCCTGAAAACGCAATGAATTTGGACAATTTTGTGTAGAACCACATTCAAAAGTTTTATACAGCATTGGGTATAAACATGTACTTCCCGGAAATACACAAAAATTGTATATTCTTCTGTGTAATACATACACTTAAGTAACAATATAGTGTAAAATATTTATAGTCTTTATTTTTAAAAATAATCTTGTATTAGTAGACAGTATTGACGAAATTTTAAGGACACAAAGATTTCCAAAATAAACTTCTGTTATGTAGTCATCCTGAAAATGCAATGAAGTTGGACAATTATATGTAGAACTACATTCAAATGTTTTATACAGCATTGGGTATAAACATACACTACCCGGAGATACACAAAAATTGTATATTCTTCTGTGTAATACATACACTTAAGTAGCAATATAAAAAAGGTAAAGGTATCCCCGTAACATGCCATGAAGGCACTTGGGGAGCATGGAGGTAGAGCACCATGCTTTCCATGACCTCGGCACTAGAATGAGGTGGTGTGGTCGGCACCACGCTCTGACCGCCTTTTATCCCCAGGAAGGACCCGGTACTCAATTTTATAGGAGGCTGAGTGTACCTCGGGGCCGTTATGAAAGTTTGGCAACGAGAAAAAATCCTGTCACCACCTGGGATCGAACCAGTCCGTAGCCAGCTGCTCTACCAACTGAGCTACCCGGCCGCCCTTAAGTAGCAATTTATTAAAATTATTTATAGTCTTTGTTTTTAAAAATAATCTTGTATTAGTAGGCAATATTGACGAAATTTTAAGGACACAAAGATTGCCAAAATAAACTTCAATTATGTAGTCATCCTGAAAATGCAATGAAGTTGGACAGTTTTATGTAGAACCACATTCAAATGTTTTATACAGCATTGGGTATAAACATATACTACCCGGAGATACACAAAAATTGTGGTTCTTAGTGTGGGGAAGGCATATCTCATTCGTAAGACCAATCACTTAAAACTGCTATGTAGAAAGACTTCCATTCATGCTGTGAAGTAAAATGAAGCCATAAAGCGTAGTTATATACAGACTACATACAAGAACGAAGTTTTTTCCTAGTTGTCTCAACTCTATGAATTCACAGAACTTTTCTGAAGTTGAAAAATTGTAACTCTCATGAGAGCGGTGTGCGCTTGTTTTGTTTTTATGAAACGTCTCTTGTTTATGTCGCATTGTGGTTTCCACCAGCTCGTATTTATCTACTATTTAGAGACGGAGAAAAAAAAATATTTGTGCGATGTAACTATGGAAACAAACAACAAAGACACAAAACAATTTTACCGAGAAATGAGTTTCCAAGTTTTTATTATTGTCATTATTGCTATTATTGTTACGATATACGTCCAGCTGGTGGAAAGTTCTCATTAGTTAGTTTCACTTTGAAGAGGGCAGCACTGTATGGCGACCACCTGTGTGGATGGCTACGAATCACATACATTTATGCACAAAGCGAATTTTAATTGGTATGAGTTGGGCTAACCCTCCATCCCGCCTCTTGCACCCCCTACCGCCGTCTCTCTCTCTTCAGTCGGTCCCGTGTAAAGCCGTTTGCATTCAATTCTCGATAATTTGGGGACTAAATTGATCCTCCATACATGTGTAGTCACAGATACGTGGGGTGGACATACATACTCAGCTCTCTGCAACACCGGGCTAAGTGAAGTGACAACCTTGTCATCTATATTAATGAAAATAATGACACGATGGAATATTCTGTATACTCGATGTACAGAGTTCGAAGTTAGTTGCCTGCTATCTTGACAAGAAGCATTTCCGGTCTTCTTTCATTATCTTAACGCCAAAATCTGGAATAACACCTGAAGCAGATCACGAAAGCTATTTGCCAAACTTCATCCCATTGTCTCGTTGTTGCTGATGTAAAATAAATACATAACATAGTCTACACAGATGACATTAAAATTAAATACACTTTGTGATGAGGGTACTAAGAAAAGGCTCGGATAAATCCAAAGAGATTGCATATAAATCACTAGTTCGTCCAGTAATGGAATATGGTGCTGCATGTTGGGATCCTTACAGATTAGAACAGCGGTGACCAAAGCGGGTGTCGTGATTACATCGTGTAATCACAGACATTCAAACGGGTATGAGGGGTTTCCTGTACATTGCTGTGTGTTTCATTCACGTACTGAAGACAAGCAGTGGCGGTATCATGTCGCTCTACAATCTCTGTCTCTACAAGCAGTGAAAGGTGATTTCGTAAAGAATGAGGAGAATATTTTTGTTGTTCTGTCGGACAGAATGTAATATGTTTACTTTGCTCAACAGTTCAATTAGGAGTAGGCTATATAGAAACATTAATTGCCACGCTGAATAATGTATTATTATTATTATTATTATTATTATTATTATTATTATTATTATTATTATTATTATTATTATTATTACTTCTGACCATTAAGTGTGTGTTTCTATAATTCTTCTGTACGTGCATGAATATTGATATTTTTTAGATATTCTCCCTAGATAAAATTATTAGGTGTTATCTCAATTTTAATCTTCTTCATCTTTAGACGAGGGTAACTATTTATTAATTTAATAATAATAATAGCCTATTGTAGAAAAACTGATTCAATATTATGTGCCAACGAACTGTTAAACGCCAGGAATTGACAAGTCTTAAATCATAGCCAAGAAGAGAAAGATGAGATAAATAAATGTAAGAAAGTCAGCTACCTAATGGAGTTTGAAATATCTTGTGCTCTAAAGCCTTTTAATAGAACAGAATTTCTCAGAAGTGTAATGATTAAAATAGCTTAAATAACTTGTCCATAAGAAATTTTTAATTTTGAAAAACTACGAATTTCTCGACCAAGTATCGAGAGAAGAATTTAGAAAATTCCTGATTATATTCAAGAGGAAGGTTAAAAAAGAAGCAAGAAAAATCATATATTATTCACTGGCTCTTGACGACAGCAGTGACATTACTGATATAGCAAAGCTTGAGATTTTTATCCGCGGGATTGATCAAGATGTTAGTACAGGAACCACCGAACCACCACTGGTTATAGTTTTCATGCCAAGTACCTTTCCTCCGTCTCTTTACCTCATAGGCTATCTGTCGCATGTAATCACTGTAGCTCGAGTTTTGGTCACCGCTGGATTAGAACATATTAATACACTAGAAAAGATTAAAAAACGGGCTCTCAAGCGTTGTCGTAATAATTTGTCATTAAAACGGGACACACTCACGGACCGGAGAACGCGAATTCGATTATGCGCAATGTTCAAAACATACAGAGGTGAGCCTGCCTGGAGAGAAATAAAAAATAGTTGAAGCCGCCAAATTACTCTTCAAGGAACGACCACTCATATACAATGAGGGAAAGAAGACAGAGGACGGACAATGGAAAGTTTTCTTTTCTCAATCGTACTATCAGGGACTGGAATGCTTTACCTGCAGACTTACTAAAGGCTTTACCAATAACCAAAAATGTATTTAAAAATAGGCTTAAGGACTTTACTAATAGACGGTAGTATATTATACACACTATTTAAAGGCTGCAATTGAAGTGTTGTATCAGTGAAATGTGTTTCTGTCAGTGAAGCTTTAAAGTTTATAGTGGCAGTGCAAAGTATTTGAACACTGAAATGTTTTGAAGTGTTAGTGAAATCAGGATAGAATCAGTGAAATGTGTCGTAGTTCCAGTGCAGTGACTGAGTTGTCAGCGAAATGAGTGTAGTGCTGAAAGGTACTTGTGCAGGTTTGAACATATCATACTCGTGGGTTTCAGTTCGAATTTAGGCTTAGGATACAAATTAGATTTACTTTAAATGCTATTTTAAATGATTGTGCTTCCTTTAATTTAGGATGCTCCTTGTTATTGTTATTATTATTATTATTATTATTATTAATTGTATTTTTATTAATTGTGTTTATTATTAATTGTCATTACTGAGTGTAATTAGTTATCACTGCTACCGGGTATATACCCATTTGCAGTGTGAATAAATACATACATACATAAATACATAAGTAAAATACGAGAGAAAGCAGGAGAAAGGATGAATAAAAGGAATAACATATTAAGGCATAAAATGAATGTAGAAAAGAAATGTCCAAGAAAGGCAAGATGGCGAAAGTGAAGAATAAATAAACCTGACAGAAATAAAGAAAAAATGTGACAGGGCATTCATAGAATCCCTGTAACTGCTTGGAACGCTTATGCTCTCGGTTAGCTGTTATTGCAATATTGAGATTTTTAGGGAATTGGTTGTTATTTATAAGGGTTACGAATACGTTTGGGAGTGAAATGAAATGTAATAAAATTTATATGTTGTATTAATAGTTGTTATTTTTCCTTTATTTCCTTATTGAATATATGCCATATACCTACAGAGTGTTTCCGGACTAGTGTTACAAACTTTCAGGGATGATGGGGAAGGGCACATGTATCAATTTGAGATAAGGAACCCTGGTCCGGAAATGACTGAGTCGAAAGTTATAAGTAAAAAAGGAAATAATTTTATTCCTCTGTACACCTTATTTATGTGTATTTATCTGTACATCTTACACATACTGTATTCATCTGACGTTGTTTATGTTGTCTACTTACAGTATTCCATTCAGTGCGCTGTCTGAGGGATGGGGACAGGAAACTACACTAAAGCAATGCAGATAGCGTGATGTGTAACGGACATGGTCGGTCCTGATATGCACGTCTGTAGACAACAGTGTATGTGTACAAGCTGCAGTGTCCAGTCGATCAGTCCTAGTGAAATGGAGGAGTACACGAGAGCGGGATATGCAGACCTGATTTTCGAATACAGATGAGCCAATGGGAACAGTAGACAAGCTCACAGATTGTATCGGGGCAAGTACCCACGTAGGAGACATCCGACCCATGCCATCTTTCACGACTGTTCCAAAGGTTAAGGGAAGGAGGGCACGTGGTGCCAAATTACAATTCCATTTCCAAACAAATATTTTTGCTTATAACTTTCGACCCAGTCATTTCCGGACCATGGTTCCTTATCTCAAATTGATTGATTCCCCATCATCCCTGAAAGTTTGTAACACCAGCCCGGAAACACCCTGTATATTTTTTTATTTTATTGGGTTATTTTACGACGCTGTGTCAACATCTAGGTTATTTAGCGTCTGAATGATTTGAAGGTGATAATGCCGGTGAAATGAGTCCGGGGTCCAGCACCGAAAGTTACCCAGCATTCCCTGTATATCTGTACAACTATTTATTGGGTTGATGCAAAAGTCCGTAGCGTTTTTTCTCTGTGACGAAAGTTTTTATTTCAGATGAACTGAAGAGAGAAATTAATTAGTAATATATTATTCTACATTATCTGTGACTCTCTGCCAACACTCGAGTAGATTTTTGATTCCGCGTCTGAAGAAATGTGCTGTTTTGAAGTTGAAGAAGTCGTCAAAACAAGTTTGTAAAGCATCTTCGTTATCAAAAGAATTTTCTTGAAGATTGTTAGAGAAAGGAAAAGGTGTAAATCTAAGTGCGCAAGATCGGGAGAATATGGGGATGTGAAGTGGTTTCTATATTTTATTTTATCAATCTTAGAGTTATTAATTTTTAATTGTTAATATTTTTATTTTGGTATTATTCATTAATTTGTATTACTATCATTCTATTATCTCCGTTATTGTTATGCTATTATTATTATTATTATTATTATTATTATTATTATTATTATTATTATTATTTCTATCATCAAAATTATTATTGAAGTCTGTAAAATTTCTGTAGACTCTACTGGACTGTTCCCGAGCACAAGCATATGCTCATTTCGGGTATTTACGTATTCAAATGTACCATTTCAAATGTAAATCTATACTAATAATAAATCTGCAGCCGAAATTTTTCTGGTAATTTTCGATTTTCCAAAAATAATTGGTCCTAACATATATAGTTAACCACCCTGAAACCGAAAATCGCTTTTTTTAATTTTTGTTTGTATGTCTGTCTGTCTGGATGTTTGTTACCTTTTCACGCGATAATGGCTGAACGGATTTATATGAAAATTGGAATATAAATTAAGTTCGTTGTAACTTAGATTTTAGGTTATATGGCATTCAAAATACTTTATTTGAAAGGGGGTTATAAGGGGGCCTGAATTAAATAAATCGAAATAACTCGCTTATTATTGATTTTTGTAAAAAAATGTTACATAACAAAAGTTTCTTTAAAAATGATTTCCGGTGAGTTTTATTCTTTGCAAAATTTTGATAGGACTGATATTTAATGAGATAAATGAGTTTTAAAATTAAAATAACGCCACCTAATGTGGTGCAATGAAATAATAACAAATGACTTCCTCTATAAGGGGCCTCGGACAATAACAATCGAAAGCTATTAAACATAGCCTAAAGAGAATGTTTCTGTGTTTGTATGAAGTAATATCGGATGCTAAATTAACCGATTTGTGTAATTAATTATTGTTTCTCCATTGGAAAGTGTAGTTTCTCTAGATGGACATAATACTATAATGTTATTACAGTAACTTCTGCGTGAATTGAGGACAGGTAAGATTAAAATAGCTTCTTATGCTCAGAAAACTTAACAGGCTATTTTGTACATTCATTAAACTATGGTTGCATGTAATAACAAATAAGAAACATGTTAAAGGAATTGTCATTGCACCAAATGAGTGGTCTCTGGACCAAAATGATCGCATTTTAATTATTTAAATACAATTTAAATTAAGTAACATATTAAACGATTTATCCTTTATCAAACACGGATGTTCTCTGGATCAAACGTCCCATTTTAATTATGTAATTACTTTATATTTATTTCTAACAGGTGCAGCTGAGCGCACGGGTATGGCTAGTTATGAATAAATTTGAATTTGAATTTTGAAGTCACTTCCCAACCAAACTCCTGGATAGCTCCTTTCGTCATCTTAGTCATTTATTACATGCTTGTAATAGACATGTTAAAACCTAGTCTTAATTCCACAGTGTTTTCATCCGATTGATTAAAAAATTTAACATACAAAGACAATATAATTATTATAGTATTAAAACACACATTGAAAATTATGTTTGAACCATGCATGTTTCTGGACGTGCGGTCCTATCTTTAATGGTCATCTGTAAGGAGAATAATCTCTTGTTATAATGTTACTAAAAAACTAGAATGCTGAAATTGAAGATTAATAATGTGTTTAAAATTAAAAACGGCCATAGAATGGATACTTACGACTAATCAGCTGGTGTTCGCTGAGATGCGACGCCGGTGTGGGTAGGAGACTGAATGCGGCGTGTGTTATGACTACGCTGGTCAAATCGAAAAGCAATACATAGATCAATGAGAACATTATTGTCAATTGGAGCTTTATCTTTTAAGTTATTTTTATTTGTAATTTTGTCTTTACACATCTATATGGATTCTAGAATGTTTAAAGTTTGAACTTTACCTTGTACATGCAGGATAGTCATATCTGATTCTATATTCGTAAAGAAATATTGGTTGTTATAAATGTGTTCGTTGAACGCTGATTGAACCCTATTACTGTGTGAAATTTGTCTGTGTTCTTTTTATCTTGTAACAAATGTTCTGCCAGTTTGACCTATATATGTGGCTTCGAAATCAGGAAATTGATATTTTAACTTATACACGCCGGAAATGTTGAATTTATATACAGAGAGTAAGGGGTATAAGTGCCGTCCTTCTCACAGTCGTCGGGGACGATCTGTAGGATCAAAAATATCCATATCAACATAGGGTCAAAACTTGATAGTTTTGCCAGAACAAAATATTTCTTCTCTTATTTTATTCCCGTTATACTGCTTATGTCGTTAGTAAATTTACGAAAACAATTACTTCAGTAGGTACAGTATATCTAGCAAAGAGTTAATATTAGTTTAAATACATATTTGTGTGTTCTATTACATTTTCGTCAAATTAAATAAAATTGCATGCTTAAATTTTTTAATATTCTGGCGTGAGAGACGTGGCAACGTGTTCAGCAGGCAGTACTCTGCACAAACGTACATACGTACATGTCGGCTGAGTTCGAAGTCCCTGTCCATTGCTCTGCTGCCGAGCGGATGACAGTTCGGTAACAGGTATTCGATGAACAACTTACAATGTCATTCACAGTTTAGGAATATCATATATTATTAACTTATGGAGAAAGTTGTCATAATTAAAGTAAGGCAAGAAGAATTACCGTCAATGTTATCCGCAATGAAGGTTACCTAATCGGCGAACTTTTGCAGCGGTTTCTCAACGATTATTAGAAACTAGGAGTCTCTTACCTCGTTTCGAAAATCAAACAAACAGAAATTTCTTTAAAAGCGGTACTGCTTTATGGAAGCGGGAGAGATTAAAATGTTGCATTTAGAAAAAAGTTCTTGTAATTTTGTGCAGTAAACCGTTATTGTTTAATTTTTAGACATAGGCTACAATAAAAGAATGTACCAATATTGTCAATATTTTTAAATAAAATGGAAATTTACCATAAAATTCTATTAATGAGACTGAAAGTTTGTATTTGCTGTTCGTTTTATGTAAACAATGGTCCGCCCCTGCATTAGAACAGAGCATCTGTTTTGTACCTGTATGTCTGTACCCGCTTGAGCTGTACTGTGTACTTGTAAACTCCTTCTCCCCATCCAGCAACGTTGCCAAACGCCTAACATTGTAAACTTTAATAATTAGTTAAATATTGCAATTATAAAAGAATTGTTAGGACATTTTTTCTTCCTTATGACATGAACAATCATCACTTAAAATAATGTCACTTATACCCCTTAAACCCTGTATACTCTTTTTTTGCAATGTATTATCTTTTCTGTACGCTATATTATATTTAAATTTCTTAAACGTATTTGTAATTATACAGGGACATCATTTTATTTTTACTTCAATTTTTATTGCACCTGAGTTTTTGAATGTACTTCACTCCCACCCCTTCTACTAATGAAGCTCAACCGTCCTCCACACAGATCCAAGACCGCATATAGAGTCATAGTAGCCTTACGGTCATAGTAAACAGTACGTTCCAAAAATATGTTCGCCTTTTTCCAGTGACGAAAGAGCTTTCAATATTGAATCATTTTCGCACAGGTACTGTCGTCTATTTGCCTACGTCGTATCCCGGTTTCCCCCACCAGCTTTTATTCGCCAGCTAGTGGCTGGGCTGTCTTAGCTCTTTTTTGAGAACATTAATTTCTATTAGGAATTGGACGTCTACGTAATATTATACAACTGTTTAAAATAACTTAAATAAAAGGGCCTCGTTAAGTAATTAACTGTCACGTGATTTCCCCCCTTTCTACGACCCTACGACATAACCACTTGGACGGACAGTAGATAGTATGTCTGAATAATTTTATTTTTTCGGATCGGGCGGAAGTGAAGATTGAATTTACAGTGCAATAATATGCACATTAGAATTGAAGCCTGTATAGAAATGAACGGCCACCATTTTAAAAAATGTGCTTAAATATCCATATTATGATTATTTTTCAATTTAACTTCATTCTCTATATTGTACGCTAATGTGCTGTAGACAGTATAATATACACTGCATAATGAAAACGTCCACGTGGATAGCTCAGTTCGTGAGTAAAAACACTAATTGTTAATACTGTACTGTATTTTGATTAAACAAAAACCTAATGAAAATCATCAAACTCAAAATCGCGATATTTCCTAGTTTACGTAAATGGATCAACTACTTTTCTTCCCTCCTATACCTAGTAAAGTGATTTGTTTGTAAATTACGCCAGTATCATCGAACTCCAGTCGTGGAAGGGGGTAGCAAACGACGTTGATCCAAAGGTATAGCCAGGTTAATATTAAAAATGTTAGTAAAAATAAAATGATGTCCCTGTATAAGTGGAGCTGTAGTAATAAGTGAGTGTAAAAAATTTTTTGCTTTCTTTTGTTTGAGATAGTGTGCTACAGAACACTAGCGGACCCATCCAATATTCCAGACTCGCCTGCGTCTAGTCGAAAACACTGGATTCGTCCGCAGAAGTTTCGTTTTCGTTATATATAACATAGTAATGTGCTTTATTATTTGAATCGATCCTTAAGTATGAATAAAATCCCTCCTATATTTTAGATTTAGAATATGTCACTGTACAGAGACAGAAGGCAATATAATTTCTTGAGATTGAAGAACTCTAAAAACGTGTACTTTCTTAAAATTCTGTAAATCGAATTTTTGTAACTATGTAACAGTGTATATTTACTTTGTCATTATTTTCTTACTTCATTATTTAACAATGCTGTATCATCTCTAATTTATTCAGCATGAATGGAATTTGAGATAACGGGTTAGTATTTGGCGAGATGAGGCCGAAGATTTTCCATAGTTTACCTATAATTAATAATAATAATAATAATAATAATAATAATAATAATAATAATAATAATAATAGTTTTATTTTCGCTGGCAGAGCTAAGGCCATCAGGCCTTCTCTTCCACTCAATCAGGATCAAATTACATACAGAAAAATACATACCGGTATACAAATATTAACTTAAAAATAATAATAAACATAATAAAGTAAAAAGAGAGATTGGACACATATACATAATCAGTATTAACTTTAAAACAATAATAATAAAAATACATATATAATAAAAAAGATACTGAATACATAATCACAAACAGGAAAATACATTCTAGTATACAAGTATTAGCTTAAAAAGAAAGAATATAATCTCACAACTAAAGGAATAGTACAATAATTAGTACGATCAGCACAGCACGTGTTACATTGAGACAATGACAATTACCTAGATATTATTGTTAATGGAAAAATAAAGTAATGACTGTGTAAAAAATAATAATAATAATAATAATAATAATAATAATAATAATAATAATAATAATAATAATAATAGTAATAATAATACATAAAAATTATACCTAAAAAAACTAATTCTGTGCATTTAAAATATTTCTAAACAACCTAATTTTAAACAACTGAGGACTAAGACTACCCCTGATTTCCAGCGGCAGCGAATTCCACGAGCGGGCCATGGCTATTGAAAAAGAACTTGAGTACAGAGATGTCTGATGACGTGGTATTGATAGCAACAGGCTGTGCTTCACCTTAGGGTTGAGAAAAACATCGGAAAATATATAACCAGTTGACCAGCCCAAGCGGGAATCGAACCCACGCCCGCGAGCAACTCCGGATCAGCAGGTATACTCGCTATCGTCTGAGCTACGTCGGTGTCGGTTTTGTCATTATAACACGTATAACTTAAAGGAAGTAAAATAACTAATTCTATTACTATTTTGTAATTTATAAAACGTGATATTTTAAAAAGAAAACACTTCTTCCGTGAAGAATACGATCATATAAGCGACTGCGAAGGATTGTATGTCTTCTTTCTGCAAATAAACCCGCATTTATGGAGGCATGTATAGTTATTTCATTACGCAAATTCAAACACGCAAATATTAGTTCTATCGTTATGCGTGAATTATACGTAGCCAACAGTTAATTAGTAAAAGCACTTACTAAGCGCAATGTTATCTCTTGTGTCCTTTAATATACAAGCATTATTTTACACTGAATAACAAGATGAAGAGATAGGCCCATTGAAATTGTTTTATGCGGCACTTTTTAAGTACCGTTGGCCACTTAACTCTACGCAGCACATTTACAACGTTTTTGTGGTTCTTTTCATTTTATCTTTTAAATTAATTCTTTACTGAAAAAAATATGTAAAATACTGAATTCAACTTAACTGGAGGGATCCTGTCTCCACAGTCTTTCATATGACTGACATCTTCATATTTTATTTAGTTGGTTATTTAACGACGTTGTATCAACTACTAGGTTATTTAGCGTCGATGATATTGATTCAATTTCAATTCAATTTATTTGGCCATTAGACATACAGTTTTAGGCTTCGTCAGAATACATTGAAAAAACATATAAATATATTTAAAAAAACACTAATAATAGAAACAGTAAAATTTAAGTAATACAATGAAAACATGAAATAATTTGAAACTTTTAAATTGAAGAAAACTAACTAAATTGCAATTAAACTTATTTATTAAAATACAATTTCATACGAATTTGTGTTGAAAAACTCAAAACAGAATAATAATTGTAGCTAATCTAAATAAATTTATTTATTAAAAAACAATTTCGTGTGAATTTATGTTAAGAAACTCATCTACAGAATAGAAAGGATTAATTAAAAGCCTATTATTAATTCTAACTTTGAAACTATTGGTTGGTAACTTATAATATTGACTGGGAAGCTTATTATATAATTTCATCCCCATGACAGAAAAAATTTTACAAGTTTTATGTAATCTACAGTATGGAATATTAATTTGTTCACTATTTCTAATTTCATGATCATGTATATTGGCTATTAATGAGTAATTGTATATATTTTGTCGAGTGTAAAGGACTAGGTCGTATATATATATATATATATATATATATATATATATAAATTTATGACAGTTAATATCTGTGATTATTTGAAAAGAGGTCGACAATGTTCAAGATAGTTTGACTGACATAGAATTCTAATGGCTTTCTTTTGCAAAATCAAGACGCTCCCAATTTTGCTACCATTTCCCCAGAAAATTAAGGCATACCTAATTATCGACTGAAAGAACGAAAAGTAGGCACATCTTAAATAATTTTGAGAAACACAAGTCACTAATTCCTTTAATAAATATATAACTCTTGATAATTTTATGCATATATAATCGATATGTTTTTCCCATGTTAAACTGAAGTCTATAAAAAGTCCTAGAAATTTGGTATAGTTTTGTATATTGTCCTTTTTTATTACATGATTTAGGGTAAAAGTTATGTTGATAGTCTTTTCTTGATTAAGCAAAAAACCACTAGATTCAAACCATAACCATCTGTGATAGAATATCACTGGTTAGAGCATGTAATTCATTCAGAGTAGAGCTGGAACATAAGAATGTTGGTGATAGCGAAGTGGAATTTGGCGAGATGAGGCCGAGGATTCGCCATAGATTACCTGCCATTCACTTAAGATTGGGGAAAACCTCTGAAAAACCCAACCAGGTAATCAGCCCAAGCAGGGATGGAACCTGCGCCCGAGCGCAACTTCAGACCGGCAGGCAAGCATCTTAACCGATTGAGCCACGCCGGTGTGGTGGCTTCTTCATATTAATGTGATCTGTACGAATTTATTAAACTTACGGGAAATTTAAGAAGGCAATTTAAAAATAAGCCCTCGAGAGTCTGTGCTCTCCCATAATCATTGAACACCTCAGCATGTATCCTTCTGATAATTTACAAAATAGAGAGAGGGGCAAATATAGAAGGCATAATATCTTAAACATTTAGAGTGAATCATTCAAAGAAAAGTAATGAACAATCCGTGACGCGACATCTCATGGAGGGTCAAGGCCGACCAGCCGGCTGCTGGCCTCACATCTACATGTCTCAACTGAGGTGAACGATCATGGCTGGGGAAGAGCCATTATTGCTGGTTTTCATAACCAGATTTCGCTACCTATCGTAACTCCCCAAATTAATTACGATGCTGGGTGAGCACCGGTCGCTTACACTGGCCGAAATTTCATCAGAAAATTCCTTTCTCATGAGGACTCGAACCAGCGTGCACTCCAGAAAGCGAGTCTCGTAGGGATGACGACTTCGACCACGATGCTACGACGCGAGATTGTTCAAAGAAACCGAACGTCATATTTGTTCACTTCTGTGGAGTAACAGCTAGCATGTCTAACAGTAAAACGAGGGGACCCGGGTTCAATTCATGATTGGGCCAAGTTACCTGTTTAACCAATTAAAGCAGAATTGCTGGAATAGGTCTAGGGCTAATTTCGCCATCATAATTTCACTTCTCCTCTTTCATCATCATCATCTCCGTTTCTTTCCCATATTTCGGGTGTTTTCCGATGTAGAGTAGTATTTAGTAGTATTTATTTATTTAAATAGGTAGAGATAAGGCCGTCAGGCCTTCTCTGCCCCTCTACCAGGAGATTCCAACTATAGCTAGTATGAAGAATAAAATTACTATTAGTATTAAATTTACAATTACAATTACAATGAAAATCAAAGTACTAAAAGATTACCTGACTAATGAAAGCTAGATAATTTACCATAGAAAAAACAAATAATATTTTATATTTACTGAATTAGAATAACAAAATTGTATAGCGATGAAATTACAGGATATTGAAATATTTTGTGATAGATTAAGGAAACTATTTACAAGAAACCATGTCTAAACGAGTTTCAATTACTGACCAAGTGCCTAGTAAGTTTGCATTTGAATTCAATTTTATTTCGACAGTCCCTGATGCTAGCAGGTAGGGAATTCCAGAGTCATGGCAGGGCTATTGTGAAAGGGCATGAGTATGAGGAGGTGCGATGGGATGGTATTGTTAGTATTGTTTCATGACGAGAGCGTGTGTTCAGATTATGGTGGGAAGAAAGGTAAGTGAAGCGAGACGACAGGTACGAAGGAATAGAAGAGTTCAAGATTTCGAAGAGAAAGAGAAGTGAATGTAAATTTCTTTTCTTATCTAGTTTAAGCCAACCTACCGCTTCCAGGGATGGGGTAATATGATCATATTTACGAACATTGCTTACATCGGGGACAGAACAACTAGAGGCTTCAGTGACGTCACTACAGAAGAACCCATGCACAACAGAATTGTTCGTTGCACTACAAACTGAAAACGTTGACCACTTACTTTCACTGATCCAGCTGCGCTCTCACAATTCAATAACTTCCGTTCAGAAAATGTCTTGCAGCTGAATGGTACCGTACCTGCTAGTGCGGTAGGAGGGGGTGGTCGGACCGCTTAAAACTAACGGTCTCCAAGCTTCTGTTCCCGATGTACAAAACGTACACACAAATTATGAGCGCGTTGAAGTTTCGTTTTGTTGTCGCTGGAAAGGTCATAGTCGATTGTGATGCGCAACCGAAGTTGGACCCCTTGGTATGTGGCCCTTAGTTGCTAATGGTAGTGCTATAAACGGTGGGCTCTCCCCTGGGCTCATGGTAGGTCCTGAGACCGGGGTTAAGGGAGTACGATATTTACGCGGAAAGGTAAAATGATTCTGCAGGATGTAGGGGAGTTCGGGGGCGACACGTAGGAGCTTGCACACCATTCCGTTCCTTGTGTTACAATGGGTCCCCCCGAGCTGTCTATGTGCGAGGGTAATCCCTAGCCCGTGGCTCTCCCTAAAGGAGTCTCTAATAGATAGATATGGATATCGAAGAATAATTACTGAAACCATAAAAGTTTTATATTGAGTAGAAATATTACCCTGTGTCCCAAAAATATTGATCTGATTTCATAATCTCTGTTGTTTTTATATTAATACTACAGCAAGTTCCGATAGACAGGTAATTCCTCCAAGTTTTGTTTGCAACCTTGTGTGAACTCTGGTTACGCTGAACGCATCTATAGTCCGTCCTAGGAATCTGTGGAGTAGAAAGACGAAACAAGATCTCTGCGCAAGAGGTATGTGGGGGGGATAGGGCCAATGATCGCTTTGGGGGAAGGTGATGGTTGAATGAAGCTAGCAATCGCTTGCAGGGATTGGATCATTTCTATCTGAACTCTACCTTCTACCACGAGCATCTTACCCCTTAGCAGCCTCGACCTGATGCTACCAGCAATACACTCCGGCACAGATAGACTCCGCCCCCATTTGCGTGAAGTTACTCCATAGATTGCTGGGACGGACCATAGGCGATATTCCAGTTCCTCCTACACAATGCACAACATGTCACCATCTATCGTCCGCACCGCAGCTGTGATGCGACGTAGTGACTCCTGCAGGTTGTTGCCAGACGAGAAACGTAAACGTTATTTTCAGGTGAGTACGAACGCCAGCTCATCAAGTTTTGTGTTCGGCAGTGAAACGATCAACCCGACATTGAGGAAGATGCACATCCTACTTAAGCACATGATCATGAATGGGCAACTCGTGCTCAGAAAGTGCTAAAAAAAACCTTGAAAGAGAGAAAGGCAGACGGAGCCAGCCGCAGCAGTTACAAGTTGTTTGTAGTTTCGCTGCAAAAGCCAGGTGCGCTCTGGCGGCTCATGCAAGTGGTCGTGATATGTAATCCACGATTTGAATTGCACAATGACGCATGGTACAATAATTATAGTAATTTAGACAGACTGTACTTAAACTCATAATAAAATTATATTATTTTCTAGCTTTGTAAATTAGTTTAGTACTGGAAACACAAACTGAAAACAATCTTTTCAAGATACAACAAATATAGCTGCAAGACTTATTTATAATTACACTATTTGTTAATATTTCTTATTATATGTCTTATTTGAAACGTAGAACGCGAGAGTTTACAAGTCTTTATACATTAAAGAGTATTCCTCTGTTCTCAGAGAGGTAATAGTCTGTATTCACAACAATAACAAAGTATTTTATACATGTTACGGCAGATGAAATAAGCTTACTTCTGAGCTCTTTCTGTACTTTGAGACCTTTTTCACTTCTTTCTGGTATTAAACTCTGCCTCAAGCACATACAGTATATATGGAAGCAAAGAGTATATTTAGAAATTCTTACTTATGTAACATTACGCACAGTTCTATTCCTGATTTCGCTGGAATCTGAGTGGCGTGCTGTTCTGTAGATTTATCAATTCAAGCTATAAATTTTCAGGATTTTCTATCCGCTGTAAGCCAAAAGAATTTCAGAAAAATCTCGATTTCTTGTAATTGTCACGTTTCTCCAAACTTACCAGTAAATTCTGTTGTAGGTCTTGAGTAGGATCTTATATTTGATAAGAAGATTTTCTTATCACTCTTCCAGATAGTTTATAGTCGAAGAAAGTGAAGTTGTCTATGTTCTACATGATACTGCCACATTTCAAATTTATCCATAAATGCTCTTAGCTAGTCGATCATATGTCGTGGAATTCTGTAACTCGCACTCATAACGTGCTAACGATATTTGATATCAGTCTACCTTGTTGATATCTCATTTTTACCTTATGCTGTTCTAAAGCAGATCTAGACAGTACTTTTTTACTGAAACCTTCTCTGTTTATTTGTAACATAAAATGTCATCCGTAAGAAAGTGTAATAGAAAATAATACAAGCTTTACCTCTCTTCTTAATAAAAAAAATTCTCTTTCGACTCGTAACTAAAGGGAAGTATCTGGGAATTATATTGTTTTTCACTTAAAACGAGCCGCCACTTACTGCAGACGCGATCGAACTTGTGTGTTCAAAGAACTGCACACAGCTAGTACAGAGTCCGTTCTACCTGCAATGAAGTTTTGTTGACATTTTGAGAGCACGAGTTGCCCACCCATGTACATGATGGTGGAAGTGAGGTGATGCACCATCTTGTTCTAAAATGAAATTTTATTTTTATTTAAGTAGGTTATTTTACGACGCTGTATCAACATCTCAGGTTATTTAGCGTCTGAATGAGGTGAAGGTGGTAATGCCGGTAAAATGAGTCCGGGGTCCAGCACCGAAAGTTACTCAGCATTTGCTCAAAATGGGTTGAGGGAAAACCCCGGAAAAAACCTCAACCAGATAACTTGTCCCGACCGCGATTCGAACCCGGGCCACTTGGTTTCGCGGTCAGAAGCGCTAACCGTTACTCCACAGGTGTGGACCTAAAATGAAATGATACATAATTAAGTGCACGTGTAATTAATTAATTTCATGTGTAATTTCCTGCTTTGATATGTAATTTAATTAAGTTGGTATGTAATTAATAAGGTTCGGATAAAGTAGCTGTATCAGGATAGGCATCCCTGGTCCGTGCGTTTTATTTACAAGCATTAACTAGTTGTCGCGTATCCCCCAGCCGACAGTGGTGACGACATGTATTCAGTTCCTATCGGCTGTTCTGTCCATTCACTGATGTTTTAGCCAGGGGTGGAGAGCGCTCTTCTCAGCAGATAGAGTTTTAGCTAGTGGAAGGGGGTAATGTTTACTTAGTATGAAGCAAGTCAAGACCCTATCGTATACAACTATACAGTCTATCCTGATACGGCTTCTTTATCCTAATTTTATTAATTAAGTTGATGTGTAATTAATTAACTTGAGATGTAATTAGTTAAAGTGAGGTCTAATTAAGTTGATATGTAATTAGTTAATTTGATATGTAATGAAGTTGATGTGTAATTGATTGAATTAATATGTATAATCACTAAGTTTACATGTAAATAATTGAGTTAGATACACGTTACAGCAGTAAAATTTGGAAATATTCAACATTTTTTCCCTCCATTACTGTATTTTGTACAATAAGGAAAATATGTGTAAAACCTGTTCTTCTGCTATATGAAAAAAAAACATTTTTACGATTTAAACAAAGATATATATATATTTTTTTTTTTCAAAATTCAAAATGGTGTCAGTTCACTGTGCAGTGATGAAGCGTTTCCCTCATAACTAAAAAACTGTACAACATTCTGTGATGACATTTTTTGTGTGTATTTATGCATGTCATATCTACAATATGATGCAAAATCACTTCTCTATCGTTGATAGATTGTCTGATAAAAAATAAATTAATTTAAAAAAATTGTCAAATATCAGTATTTTTTTCTAACACAAACTAACAAGAAATAGTATTTATTAAAGAAAAGAGCATGATATTGTAAACATGAGTTTCAGCAATAAAATAAAAGAGAGAAACATGCAAAAATTAAACAATTTATGAGTTATGAGGGAAAGGCTTCATCAGTGCACAGTGAATTGCCACCATTTTGAATTTTGAAAAAAAAAAATAAAAAATATATATATTTTTTAAATCGTAAAAATATTTTTTTCATATAGCAGGACAGTGTTTTACACAAACTAATTTTAATTATTGTACAAGGTACAATAGTGGAAGAAAAAAATGTTGAATATTTCCAAAAATTTTACCGCTGTAAGCTGTACATAACCCCTTAAGTTGACATTTATTTAAATTGGTTGACAAATTAGTTTTACTTTAAACAACAGCTCCATTTACTTTATCTTATAGTTATTGTTCTTCTTGCTGTATTATTCTAGTTATCTAGTCTATTGTTTTTGTTGCTGTTGCAAAAGTATGTAAATATCCATTGTATTAGATTACGTGTTATTGCGACCTGCCACACGTAATTTGCAGTTAATAATAAATACAATAAAATTCGTTATTTTCTTATATATCCTGCCAGGAAGGTTTTTTTTTTATTTTTAGCTTTCCCTATTTATTTTATTAAATTCTTATTCCTCTTTTGCTCTTAATGTTACTTGTTACAATATTGTCTATAAAATTGTATTAACGTATTTATTATGTTATTCCTATAGTTATAATTAAATAGGTCCTCAACTATTGTGAACAGTTCTATTAATGAGTGTCTGGTTACCAATCTTAAGCCAGTCTGTCTTCTTTATGTACAGAAACTGATGTCTCTAACCTGTTACCGGCCCTGAAAGTGACTTTCCCGTCACAATAATATTCTTTCTTTCTTTCTTTCTTTCTTTCTTTCTTTCTTTCTTTCTTTATCTTAGTTTATCCTCTCCTTTTTAGATTCATTTATACGACCCACGACTCACGCCGCACGGGTCTTACAGGACCGCGACCTGTCGAGAGAGGAATTAATCTACTAGATCACATACATTAGTAATATGCGTTACAAGAGCGGTATGTTGATGTTTTCATGTTCGAGGAAAAGATTGAAAAAGCGAAACGTAGTTGAGCTTTTTTAATTTCCGACAACATGAAAACAAACATACCGCTCGTGCATCGTACATTATTTTGTGCGAAGATCGTTTATTACATACCTGAAAGACGAATTTCTAATTAGTTGCAATGAAATCTCCACCTTGGTTTTTGTTCAATGACGGCAACTTTTAAAAACTAAAATATCTATCTTCAACATTGTTGCTATAAAATGTTTTCTGTGTTTACTATATTCCAGCAGGCCGTGATATACGTCTGTCTTTTTTTCCCCCAGTCTATAAATGCGAACTTAAAACAAACAGTAAGGTTATGTAATGATTTATTTTTCATTTTAATATTTTAACAATATTATTTATATAATATATTGCAGTAATAACATCGGCATCTGGAATCTTGTTGATTTTTTCACGGCTTCCTTAATGTTACTTGCATTACAAATGCAGTAACTTTTGTGGTGTCGTAGAGTTTACTTAATTTTTGCAAATATTTAAAAACAATAATTAACAGTGCAATTTATGTGAAATTGCAGTGGTAAGTTTCCAATTTATAATTATAACTATATTAAACGTCTCTAAAAATAATATGTTAAAAGCCTAAAGCAGTAAAATGAATATGGCGCTTAAGCGGTAAGAAGAGGGAAATTGTTATGTGTGTTACGTTGGGAATACTGAATGTGGTATTTCACACTTACCGCTTATTGATTTTGTGCGGAAAGCAAGCAAATACGCACGATCTCGCACAAACGTTTTTTACATGGAGGGCGTCCCTGGATGAGGGATCAGCTCAATGCCAGGCCCATCTCCGATATAACTCAAACATTTAAGACATTGACATTACACATTATTCATTCACACATATGAAAGGATTAAGGGAAGGATCGTCCCGCGCCGTGGCGTCGTGATCTAAGGCATCTTGCCTAGGACTCGCGTTACGGAATGCGCGCTGGTTCGAGTTCTCGTGGGGAAAGAAATTTTCTCATGAAATTTCGGCCAGTGTATGGGACCAGTGCCCACCCAGCATCGTGATGCACTTCGGAAGCTACGATAGGTAGTGAAATCCAGTTGCGAATGCCAGCTGTAACGGCTGGGGGGGGGGGGTCATCGTGCTAACCATATGATACCTCCATTTTCGTTGAATGATAGTCCACCTTTGCTTCGGCATGTGGACGTGATGCCAGCAGCCGGCTGGTCGGTCTAGGTCCTTCACGGGCTGTAGCGCCACGGATTATTTTATATTTATAAGGGAAGGATCACCGTCCATGGAAATAACTGAGGAAACCATGAAAAACCTCAGTTGGGATTGCCGGCTTCTGGGATCAAACCCCGGACCTCCCGAATGCAGGGCTAACTCTCTACCACTCCGCTAGTCCGCTCGATCACAATAATAGAAAAAGGTAAAATGGGAGGAAAGAAAAATATACTCCAAGAAATAGAATAACAACAACTGAGCTGATATGGAAGTACAATACGAAAGGACAACATTCAAATAAAGAAAGAAGTCGTCCATACGATACCACATGGAAATGGAAAACAAGGAAGGCTATGATCTACTTGGAAGAATGGAATAAGGGAAAACATTCAGAAAAGGAACAGATGAAAAGTATCTGTAGGCTTATTGTCACCTGTGGAGGAAGAATAAATAAATAAATAAATAAATAAATAAATAAATAAATAAATAAATAAATAAATAAATAAATAAATAAATAAATAAATAAATAAATAAATAAATAAATAAATAAATAAGTAAATAAATAAATAAATAAATGGGTTGGTTGAGAGAAACAGTGAAGAACGCAGAATTATCCCTATGAATGTAACAGAAAAAAACTGTAAATAATATAATAAAATCATTCACAACATGGTAAAAGGAATAAATTGTTACGTAGACCGTAAAATGTATAAGAAGGAATCTATCACCATAGTGACGCTTCTTTTATTTTATGGTATTCTGCTCAGTGTCCTGGGTGTAGCTACCGTCATCCACAGGTATGCCAGCGTTTACGTGCTCAGTGACAATTTCGCCATATAGGTGGTTTTCCTAGGAGCAATGTTGCCCGTTGCTACTCCAATGATAAGACTGTCATGAACGTTTTTAAAATGTTGGTGTGGGAAAATTTAATGCTCTGATAAAAAACTACTGCAACAACGACCTTTTCTATGAAAAGCCACAGAGATTCGCCTGAATTTTAACCTCTGTCTTCGGTGTACAAATCCGTTCAAATAGTTGTACCAACGAGGGTATGAAATTTTTATACATGAAGTTTGTTTTTAAAGTTACGGTAGTCTAAAGAGCCTGAGGAATCACAAGAATGCGAGTGCGCGTGGGAAAGTTACGGCAGGGGCATTAATTTAACGCCGGAGCTGCCGCCTCGTTTGGGTTTTACGTCGTTCATAAACCGCGCCACACGCAAACTGAATGAGATTAGATACGAAGAAAGGAAAACTGTGTCGCGCCCGGTGATAAGACAACGCTCCATTGTAACTCAAAAATGAATTTCATTTACTGTGAATACTTTTAAATAGTTCATTAAACTGACGGCCACGGTAAACACAATGGATAAGAATCAGTTTTTTAATGCTGCGTGTAAGTCACCGTCTTGCGTTTGAATCCTTCTAGGCTGTTGACTGACTGGCAGATTCCATGAGGGCTGGATCCGGGATGGATACTTGAACTTAAGGGGAGAGGACGATATTTTTTGGTGAAAAATGAGTAAATTAAAAAAAAAAATCTTTACAGTACTCTGAGATATGTGTGCAATGCATTGCATAACATTTTGTGGGTATTTGTGCCCTTAGCGGATGTTGAGACGCCATTTTTATACTTCCTGCGCTATTGATTTTTAAATCACACGTCTCCTTTCATTGTTGGTTTTTTCGATAAATTAAATTTTCAAAAAAAAAAAAAAAAACTTCTTTAATATGCCCTTTGACATGTGTGGAATGCATTGCATAACAGTTTGCGGGTATTTGTGCCCTTAGCGGATGTTGAGACGCCATTTTTATACTTCCTGCGCTATTGATTTTTAAATCACACGTCTCTTTTCATTGTTGGTTTCGATAAATTAAATAAAAAAAAAAAAATCTTTAATATGCTCTTTGACATGTGTGGAATGCATTGCATAACATTTTGTGGGCATTTGTGCCCTTAGCGGATGTTGAGACGCCATTTTTATACTTCCTATTGATTTTAAATCACACGCTTTCATTGTTGGTTTTTTTGATTTTTAATATGCCCTTTGACATGTGTGGAATGCATTGTAACTGCCCCGGATTTCATTGTTGGTCTCTTTTCATTGTTTTTCGATAAATTAAATTTTCAAAAAAAAAAATTCTTTAATATGCCCATGTGTGGAATTTGACATGTATGTTGTGGAATGTCTCCTTTCATTGTTGGTTTTTTGATAAATTAAATTTTCAAAAAAAAAAAAATTATTTAATAACAGTTTGTGGGTTTATTTGTGCCCTTAGCGGATGTTGAGACGCCATTTTTATACTTCCTGCGCTATTGATTTTTAAATCACACGTCTCCTTTCATTGTTGGTTTTTTCGATAAATTAAATTTTCAAAAAAAAAAATTCTTTAATATGCTTTGACTTTGACATGTGTGCGAATGCATTGCTATTGATTTTAAATAACATTTTGTTTGGGTATTTGTGCCCTTAGCGGATGTTGAGACGCCATTTTTATACTTCCTGCGCTATTGATTTTTAAATCACACGTCTCCTTTCATTGTTGGTTTCGATAAATTAAATTTTCAAAAAAAAAAAAATTCTTTAATATGCCCTTTGACATGTGTGGAATGCATTGCATAACAGTTTGTGGGTATTTGTGCCCTTAGCGGATGTTGAGACGCCATTTTTATACTTCCTGCGCTATTGATTTTTAAATCATACGTCTCTTTTCATTGTTGGTTTCGATAAATTAAATTTTCAAAAAAAAAAAAAAAAAACAAAAATCTTTAATATGCTCTTTGACATGTGTGGAATGC
Source organism: Periplaneta americana (assembly GCA_025594305.2). Lineage (NCBI taxonomy): Eukaryota > Metazoa > Arthropoda > Insecta > Blattodea > Blattidae > Periplaneta > Periplaneta americana. The sequence continues at coordinate 170,337,494 of JAJSOF020000003.1, read as the reverse complement.
ATTACATAACATTTTGTGGGCATTTGTGCCCTTAGCGTATGTTGAGACGCCATTTTTATACTTCCCGCGCTATTGATTTTTAAATCACACGTCTCCTTTCATTGTTGGTTTCGATAAATTAAATTTTCAAAAAAAAAATTCTTTAATATGCTCTTTGACATGTGTGGAATGCATTGCATAACATTTTGTGGGCATTTGTGCCCTTAGCGGATGTTGAGACGCCATTTTTATACTTCCTGCGCTATTGATTTTTAAATCACACGTCTCCTTTCATTGTTGTTTCCGGTAAATTAAATTTTGAAAAAAAAAATCATTAATATGCTCTATGATATGTGTGGAATGCATTGCATAACATTTTGTGGGTATTTGTGTCCTTAGCGGATGTTGAGACGCCATTTTTATTTTTATACTTCCTGCGCTATTGATTTTTAAATCACACGTCTCCTTTCATTGTTGTTTCCGGTAAATTAAATTTTGTCCTTAGCGGAAAAAAAAAAAATCATTAATATGCTCTATGATATGTGTGGAATGCATTGCATAACATTTTGTGGGTATTTGTGTCCTTAGCGGATGTTGAGACGCCATTTTTATACTTCCTGCGCTATGGATTTTTAAATCACACGTATCCTTTCATTGTTGTTTCCGGTAAATTAAATTTTCAAAAAAAAAATCTTTAATATGCTTTTTGATATGTGTGGAATGCATTGCATAACATTTTGTGGGTATTTGTGTCCTTAGCGGATGTTGAGACGCCATTTTTATACTTCCTGCGCTATGGATTTTTAAATCACACGTATCCTTTCATTGTTGTTTCCGGTAAATTAAATTTTCAAAAAAAAAATCTTTAATATGCTTTTTGATATGTGTGGAATGCATTGCATAACATTTTGTGGGTATTTGTGTCCTTAGCGGATGTTGAGACGCCATTTTTATACTTCCTGCGCTATGGATTTTTAAATCACACGTATCCTTTCATTGTTGTTTCCGGTAAATTAAATTTTCAAAAAAAAAAAAAATCATTAATATGCTCTATGATATGTGTGGAATGCATTGCATAACATTTTGTGGGTATTTGTGTCCTTAGCGGATGTTGAGACGCCATTTTTATACTTCCTGCGCTATTGATTTTTAAATCACACGTCTCCTTTCATTGTTGTTTCCGGTAAATTAAATTAAAAAAAAATAATTCTTTAATATGCTCTTTGATATGTCTGCAATGCATTGCATAACATTTTATGAAAATTTGTGCCCTTAGCGGATGTTGAGACGCCATTTTTAAACTTCCTGCCTGATTTTTAAATCACACTACTCCTTTATCGTTGTTTCCGGTAACTTCATTTGTTTGCTACATTGTCAGATAAAAATGGATATAATTTCTGAACTATTAAACATACATGCATGAAATTTAGAACACACATTCTTTAAACTATTAGGAAACGTTTCTCTGTAACAGAATTTTGTTAATAGAATTCATTTTTAAAATATGTCCGTTTGTTTGCGAATAAGGAAATAAAAAATTGTTATTAAATTTTAATTGTTTATTTTGCAAACGTAGGATCTAATATCAAAATTCTGTTACAGACAGATTTTAGAGCCTGCTTTTGCAAGTACATTGCAAAATAATGTTTGAAACTATATTTAAAAATGGTTTAGATATATCGGTTTTGGTAAATTACTGCATTGGGTAATTTTTTTTTTCAAATTTGGGCCCCCAAATAATTTTTTTCAAAATATTTATATTTGGTTGAGTTGCTACAGCTATGAGTTCTCTACATACAAAAAATTAATATTTTACACCAAATAGGAAAAAAGTTTAAAAAATACCGTCCTCTCCCCTTAAGTCGTTTGGGCCCATTGTACGTCCTATATACGATAATTGTCTAAGCCCGACGGATGCCCCGAGTAGCATTCGTGAACCGACGCTGACAGGTGCGCCATCCTTCCTCGGTCCTGCAGGTTGTCTCACCATCTACTGATGAGCTCGAATCCAGAGCCCGGAGTCCCAAGCCCATAGGTGGGCAACTCGTGCTCTCAAAGTGTCAACATAACCTAAGTTTATTTCATTTTCCGTGACATGTAAAAAATTACTTACTTGAATTTGTAAATTGTTTGCGAATACAAACTATTGCTTTTCTGAGAACAGAGGAATACTAAGTAATTGATTAACTAGTGGACTTACTCGTGTTAATTATGTAAGTCTGTGCGGCTTACAGCTGTTTCGGTGCATCATCACACCATCTTCAGAGTCTACTAGATCTCGGCGTCATCTCGAACTTCTCTGCCTGTTATGTGGGTGTGTTTGATTCTTGAAAGTTGTTGAATAGTGGAGTCACCTTTCAACAATCAAACGCACCCACATAACAGGAAGAGAAGTTCGAGATGACGCCGAGATCTAGTAGGCTCTGAAGAGCACCGAAACAGCTGTAAGCCGCACAGACTTACATAATTAACACGAGTAGGTCCACTAGTTAATTAATTACTTATATTCAAGTGTTAAAAGTAATGTACGTAAGATTCAAAATGGAGCGGAATACTCTTTAATGTGTAAAGACTTGTAATTTCTCGCGTTCTATATTTCAAATATGACATATAATAAGAAATATTAACAAATAGTGTAATACTAAATAAGTGTTGCAGCTATATTTGTTGTATCTTAAAAAGGTTGTATTCAGGTTGTGTTTCCAGTACTAAACTAATTTACAAAGTCTAATTTTGTTATGTGTGTTTAAGTACAGCCTATCTAAAATTACTATAAGTATTGTACCATGCGTCATTCTGAAATTCAAATCATAGAGTAGATATCACGACCACCTGCATGAGCCGCCAGAGCGCACCGTAGCAGTGAAATGCTTTTGCAGCGAAACTACAAACAACTTGTAACTGCTGCGGCTGACTCGTCTGTCTTTCTCTCTTTCAAGGTTTTTTAGCATTTTGGAGCACGAGTTGCCCACCCATGCCCAAGCCCTTAAAACGTAGATCGGTATCGGAAACCCGTACTACCTTCCAGATATCACACCAGCATATTTTTACTATTACAAATAATAGATGAAATAAGGGGGAAGTGAAGAGTGTTGGTGGAAAGAATAGGAAAATTAGAGTTCACCGAGAAAAACCTTCTGCAATGTCTGTTTTTTTCACCACAAATTCAAGCCAGAACTGAACGGGGATTGAGCTCGGGCCACCTGGATGGAAGGCCAGCGTGCTAACACTGTAGCCACAGACGTAGCCCTAGAGGCTGTGGAAGTTTGCAGTAAAAGAGGTGTTCTGTGTTTTCTTACGTGAGGGATTGAAATTCCACTGTTTATATGTCTAAAAGTAGGAGATTAAGAAAAAGTGCAGATATGCTTAGGCGAAAACACATTCAGGACTACAAGAACCCTGAATACTAGTAGGTAAGAAAAAAAGTACAAATATACTTAGGTGAAAGCACTTTCAGATTGTGAGTGCCCTCCAGTTTCAGTAGGCAAAGAAGAATTGTCGACATAGGTACTTAGGTGAAAGCACTTCCAAAACTGTCAGTATTAAAAGTTAAGGTATTACTATTTAGGTGAAAACATTTTCATGAATGCAAGAGTTATGTTAAGAAAAAAGTGGAGATAAATTTAGGCGAAAGCGCTTCCAGGAATGCAAGAATCCTGCAATACTACTAGATCAAGGAAAAGTGTCGATTTACTTAGGTAAAAGAATTACAGGACTGAAAGTACCCTGCAGTATTAGATAAAAAATTGCAGATATACTTAGGCGAAAATACTTTCACAGTCCGAACGCCCTCCAATATTAATATTGTAAGTCAAGAAAAAATTGCAGATATACTTACACGAAAGCATTCTCAGGATTGCAAGCGTCCTCCAGTATTAGTGATTCAGGAAAAACGTTGCGATACACAAACACTTTCAGACTGCAAGCGTCGTCCAACATTAATAAGTAAAAAGATAGTGTAGATATACTTAAGCGAAAAAACTTTAAGGATTACAAACGTCCTGTAGTACCAGTAGGTCAAGAAAAAGTGCAGATTCATTCATTCATAGTGTTCTGTCCAAGGGCAGGACTTTCACTGCAAAACCAGCATTCTCCAATCTTTCCTATTTTCAGCCTTCCTCTACGCCCCCGCATATGATCCATATATCTTAATAATAATAATAATAATAATAATGATTTATTTTAGCTGGCAGAGTTAAGGCCGTAAGGCCTTCTCTTCCACTCAACCAGCAAAAAGTGTATATACATATGCATGAACTTACAAAGAATCCAACAATTTGATTTATATGAGAGGTACATGAATACAAAAGTTATTTACAAATTAAACAACAAAATACTATGAACTATTAATTAAACACTGAAATAAACTGTGTAGCAGAATTAAACTAAAATACATAGAATGTTAATATATTTCAAATAATATTAGGTAATAGAAAGAGATTATTACGAGACAATTAAAATACAGCACAATCAGGATGATGTCTAAAGAAAAAAGTAACAATGTAGTCAGTGATAGTTTAAATCAGTATGATTGGAGTGAAATGCTAATAAGCAGGGAAAGGATTTATATGTAAATACATATTTACTTATAAAGCTAATATAATTTATATTTTGCATTATCTTTATGTTTCACAATGTGTAGGGTTGAAAAATCCTACTTTTATTTTCCATATTTTTCCATATTTTAGAGTTTAGTACATATTTTCGTTAATTTCCATATATTTTCCATATTTCATATAAAACAGTCCATATTATATTAGGTTTAACAATAAAACAAAACAAAATTCCATTAACTTTTAAAAATACATTTCAACAATAGAGATTTAAACACATGTTCAGTAATCCCTTTAACATCAGAGTTATTTGAAAATTAGCAGTCCTATCAACAATGGGAAAGTAAGTTACAAAACTGTATTAATTTAATTTAAAATTTTTAACAGACTTCAGTTGTGCAGCTCAACAGTTAAATGCCAGTCAGAGCACATAGGTTCAGTTTTGTAAATCATACTATAAAGACGGTAAATATGCCAAAAGTACGTCATTCAGTCAATTTAAAATCAAAACTAACAAGTTACATTTCAGAATTTAAAGAAGATGGTTTATCAACTGACAATAAAATATTATTTTGTAATTTGTGTCAGTGTGCAGTATCATCTACACAAAAGTTCCTGGTGCAACAACACATTACAACTAGTAAACATCAGGCCAACAAACAACTAAATTCCAAGCAGAGACAATTGTTTTTAACACAACCAACAACATCGAATGTAAGATCTGAGTTTAACATCGACCTGTGCCGTTCTCTCATCTCTGCTGATATTCCTCTCTACAAACTAAAGAATAAGGTCTTCAGGGAATTCCTTGAAAAATATACTCAACATACAATCCCGGATGAGTCAACACTTAGGAAGACGTATGCTCCATCCATCTACGATGAGACAATACAGAAGATAAGAGATGAAATTAAAGATAGTTCAATTTGGGTTTCCATTGATGAGACTCCCGACAAAGAAGGTAGACTTGTTGGTAATGTAGTTATCGGTTTGTTAAGTGAACAATATTCTGAACGAATTCTTTTACATTGTGATGTTCTAGAAAAGTGCAATAACAAAACTATAGTTAAACTGTTCAACGAAGCTATGGGTATCCTGTGGCCAAAGGGTATTATGTACGATAATGTGTTATTCTTTATTAGCGATGCTGCCCCTTATATGGTCAAAGCTGGACAAGCATTATCTGTTGTATATCCTAAATTGACTCATTTTACTTGTGTGGCGCATGCATTTCATCGTGTGGCAGAAGTGGTCAGAGACAATTCCCTAAAGTAGATTTGTTGATTTCATCAGTGAAAAAGTATTTCTCAAAGCTCCCAGTAGAGTTAACGTGTTGAAAGAAATGTACCCTGAAATTCCATTGCCACCAAAGCCAATTTTAACTAGATGGGGTACATGGCTAGAAGCAGTTGAATATTATGCCGAACATATAGACTCTATTAACAATGTTCTCCTTGCATTGGACTCTGAAGATGCAGTCTCAATTGATACTGCGAAAACAGTTACCTGTGACATAAGTGTGAAGAATGACTTAGCTCACATTCAGCATACATTTTCATGCATCATAAAAACGCTCAAAAGTCTCCAAAATAGGCACCTTTCACTATCTGAAAGTTTTGAAATTATAAATAGTACTGTGGAACAACTGAATCGTGGTAGAGGTAAAGTTGCAGATGCAGTAAGAGCTAAGGTGGACACTGTACTTTCAAAAAACCCTGGATATGAAGAACTACAAAGGTTGTTGCTGTGATGAGTGGTGAATCAACAGTGAAGATTAACTTGGACTTATCCCCAGCAGACATTGTGAAATTGAATTATGTACCAGTTACTTCTTGTGACGTCGAACGCTCTTTTAGTCAGTATAAATCTATCCTCAGAGACAATAGAAGAAGATTCACTTTTCAGCACTTGAAAGAAATGTTTGTAACCTATTGTTATGGTAACAGACAATAAAAATTGTGTTTTGTTGAAACTACATTGGAAGATAAGGTACGTCCATTATATTTTTTGTTTAGTTTGATTAAAATGTACCAATATTTAACGTACATAGTCATTTTTTTATAATTTTAAGTCCATATTTAATTCCATATTTTGGTAAAAATCCATATTTAATTCCATATTTTGGTAAAAATAACTACATATATATTTACATATTTCATATATTTTTAGTCCATATAAATCCGTTCCCTGCTAATAAGGTTATCTTTTAAGCTGTTCTTAAAGGTGTTTATTGTCTTGCAGCCCCTAATACTTTGTGACAAGGAATTCCATTGACGCGAGGTGGATATTGTAAAAGATGATGAATAACAAGATGTTCTATGAAGAGGTATACTTAGCGTGCCACAGATAAGTGATCTGGTATTTACGTCGTGGTTAGAGTATAGATAAGAGAAACGAGACGAAAGGTAATTTGGTGTTGAAGTGTGCAGAATTCGAAAGAGTAAAGACAAAGAGTGTAAAGTTCTACGTCTAATGTCGTCTATCATGTGATATCTCCTTCTGCCCCGAACTTTTCTCCCGTTCACCATTCCTTACAGTGAATCCTTCAGTAGGCAGTTTCTTCTCAACCAGTGACCCAGCCAATTCCTTTTTCTCTTTCTGAATAATGTTTACGAAAAATCGCTTACAGGACTAGTAGCGCCCTGCAGTATTAGTAGATCAAGAAAAAGGTGTAGGTATACTAAGGAGATTGTACTTACAGCACTATAGTCGTCCTGCAGTACCCATAGGTCAAGAAGGAAGTGCTGATGGAATTAAACGAAAGCACTTCTAGGACTGCTAGGACTCTGCAGTATTACTAGGTACAGTTTAAAGGAGTAAAATTTTGGAAATATTCAACATTTTTTTTCCCTCCATTACTGTATCTTGTAAAATAATGAAAATTTGTATGTGTAAAACACTGTCCTTCTGCTATATGATAAACATATTTTTGCGATTAAAAAAATTATTTATATATATATATTTTTTTTTTCAAAATCAAAATTCACTGTGCAGTGATGAAGCGTTTCCCTCATAACTCAAAAAGCATCTGACATTCTGTGATGAAATTTTTGTGTTTATTTACGCATATCATATCTACAATATGATGCAAAATCACTTCTCTACCTTTGATAGACTGTCTGATAAAAATAAATTTATTTAAAAAATGGTAAAATATCTAACACAAAATAAAGAAAAAAATTATTGTTAATTAAGGAATATAATTGAAAGAGTATGATATTGTAAACATGAGTTTCAAAAATAAAATAAAAGAGAGAGAACATGAAGAAGTTAACAAGTTTTTGAGTTATGAGGGAAAAGCTTCGTCACTGCAAAGTGAATTTTTGGATTTTGAAAAAAAATATATATATACGTCTATTTTTTAAATCGTAGAAATATTTTTTATAGAGCAGAAGGATAGTGTTTTAGACATACCAAGTTTTATTATTCTACAAAATACAGTAATGGAGGAAAAAAAATGTTCAATATTTCCAAAAATTTTACTGCTGTAAGCTGTACCTAACCCCTTAAGAAAAAGCGCAGATATACTTCGACAAAAGCATTTTAAGGACTACCAACTAATATCGGCCCATAGAATTAATAACAAATTAATAAAGAAAAACTCACACATATTTATCTCTAACAGTTTGAAATTTAAGAATGTATATAAGCAATTTGTTATGAGTAATTATTAATTTTTTAATTGTTATTTCATTGTAATTTATTCATGTAAATTCATTATGTATCGAATCCTCTCCTGAGCACGAGAACACTCTCTTTCAGAGGGGGTAAAGAATTTTGTTAATTTGTTGTGTGAATTGTATTGTTCTGGCAATAAACCATAATAATAATAATAATAATAATAATGATAATACTTATTTACTGGCTTTTAAGGAACCCGGAGGTTCATTGCCACCCTCACATACGCCCACCATAGGTCCCTATCCTGAGCAAGAATAATCCATTCTCTATCATCATATCCCACTTCCCTCAAATCCATTTTAATATTATCTTCCCATCTACGTCTCGGCCTCCTAAAGGTCTTTTTCCTTCCGGCCTCCCAACTAACACTCTATATGTATTTCTGGATTCGCCCATGCGTGCTACATGCTCTGCCCATCTCAAACGTCTGGATTTAATGTTCCTAATTATGTCAGGTGAAGAATACAATGCGTGCAGTGCTTTGTTGTGTAACTTTCTCCATTCTCCTGTAACTTCATCCCTCTTAGCCCCAAATATTTTCCTAAGCACCTTATTCTCAAATACCCTTAACCTATGTTTCTCTCTCAAAGTGAGAGTCCAAGTTTCACAACCATATAGAACAACCGGTAATATAACTATTTTATAAATTCTAACTTTCAGATTTTTTGACAGCAGACTAGATGATAAAAGCTTCTCAACCGAATAATAACAGGCATTTCCCATATTTAATCTGTGTTTAATTTCCTCCCGAGTATCATTTATAATAAATATTTAATTTATTTAATAAATATGATTAAATACATTGATGACTGTTGTATTTAATCACATTTATTATTGAATATTCAATTGTGCATTTGTCAGTGATAATATTCGTTTACTCCAAACATAATAATAATAATAATAAGTTATCATATTGAAATGAATCTCTCCATCCAAGTTTCCACTGTCATACAGCAAACTGAGGAGACAGGACTAGTGTGTTTAGTGGAATATATATTTTTAAATGAATTACATCTTGAAGCTTCAAATCGACAAAGTAAATTACATTAGTTTATTAGCTTTTTCCTTTTATTAATGTTACAGATCCACAATCATAATATTATCACTGACAAATGCACAATTGAATACTCAGTAATAAATATGATCAAATACAACAGTCATCGGTGTCAAAATTAACATTTATTCATCTCTCAAAGGAAACGAAAACGAGATTTTGAACGTCCTGTACCTTTCTATTCCGGGTCCATGGTATCAACAGAGGCTAAAAATGTTGCCGGTTGCGTGACCGGCTAGAATTTTCTCTTTGAAGAACCAAAAAAGGATATAAAATCCTCACCCCGACAAGCAAAAGGGACGAATGCTCATACCGAATATTTAATGGCTGATTGGTTTTTAAAGTCAAAATTGCCAACTGTCGGCAGAGCCAATGGTAGCATTCGCAACTGCAGCGTTGCAAGCTGTTGTGTGGAAATTGAAATTCGAGACTCACGCCTCGGTGCGTGCGCTGCGATGGGGCACTGGTGCGGCTCGCCGCTACAAACAACCTGCATAAATTAATTCGGCCTTACCACCGCAGCCAGGCAGCTGACTGGTGACGCGGTACTGCCAGCTATCGCGGCTTCCTCAACACGACACGACTTTTATCACAGCTTCGTCTTCAACACAACACAATCGTTTATGACAGCTTCCTCTCCAACACAACATGGTTCTTTATGATATCATCCTCTCCAACACAACATGGTTCTTTATGATATCATCCTCTCCAACACAACATGGTTCTTATGATATCATTCTCTCTAACACAAAATGGTTCTTTATGATATCATCCGATCCAACACCACATAGTTCTTTATGACAGCTTCCTCTCCAACACAACATGGTTCTTTATACAGCTTCCTCTCCAACACAACATGGTTCTTTATGACAGCTTCCTCTCCAAAAAACAACATGGTTCTTTATACAGCTTCCTCTCCAACACAACATGGTTCTTTATACAGCTTCCTCTCCAACACAACATGGTTCTTTATACAGCTTCCTCTCCAACACAACATGGTTCTTTATACAGCTTCCTCTCCAACACAACATGGTTCTTTATGACAGGTTCCTCTCCAACACAACATGTTCCTCTATACAGCTTCCTCTCCAACACAACATGGTTCTTCATACAGCTTCCTCTCCAACACAACATGGTTCTTTATACAGCTTCCTCTCCAACACAACATGGTTCTTTCTGACAGCTTCCTCTCCAACACAACATGGTTCTTTATACAGCTTCCTCTCCAACACAACATGGTTCTTTATGACAGCTTCCTCTCCAACACAACGTGGTTCTTTATACAACTTCCTCTCCAACACATGGTTCTTTATGACAGCTTCCTCTCCAACACAACATGTTTCTTTATACAGCTTCCTCTCCAACACAACATGGTTCTTTATACAGCTTCCTCTCCAACACAACATGGTTCTTTCTGACAGCTTCCTCTCCAACACAACATGGTTCTTTATACAGCTTCCTCTCCAACACAACATGGTTCTTTATACAGCTTCCTCTCCAACACAACATGGTTCTTTATACAGCTTCCTCTCCAACACATGGTTCTTTATGACAGCTTCCTCTCCAACACAACATGTTTCTTTATACAGCTTCCTCTCCAACACAACATGGTTCTTCATACAGCTTCCTCTCCAACACAACATGGTTCTTTATACAGCTTCCTCTCCAACACAACATGGTTCTTTATGACAGCTTCCTCTCCAACACAACATGGTTCTCCAACACAACATGGTTCTTTATACAGCTTCCTCTCCAACACAACATGGTTCTTTATACAGCTTCCTCTCCAACACAACATGGTTCTTTATGACAGCTTCCTCTCCAACACAACATGGTTCTTTATACAGCTTCCTCTCCAACACAACATGGTTCTTTATACAGCTTCCTCTCCAACACAACATGGTTCTTTCTGACAGCTTCCTCTCCAACACAACATGGTTCTTTATACAGCTTCCTCTCCAACAACACAACATGGTTCTTTATACAGCTTCCTCTCCAACACAACATGGTTCTTTATGACAGCTTCCTCTCAACAACAACATGGTTCTTTATGACAGCTTCCTCCAACACAACAGTTCTTCCTCTCATGGTTCAACACAACATGGTTCATTATACAGCTTCCTCTCCAACACAACATGGTTCTTTATACAGCTTCCTCTCCAACACAACATGGTTCTTTATGACAGCTTCCTCTCCAACACAACATGTTTCTTTATACAGCTTCCTCTCCAACACAACATGGTTCTTTATACAGCTTCCTCTCCAACACAACATGGTTCTTTATACAGCTTCCTCTCCAAAACAACATGGTTCTTTATGACAGCTTCCTCTCCAACACAACATGGTTCTTTATGACAGCTTCCTCTCCAACACAACATGGTTCTTTATACAGCTTCCTCTGCAACACAACATGGTTCTTTATGACGGCTTCCTATTCAACACATGTTTTTATAACAAATTCTTTGTCTTCAATACTGCATAGTTCCTCTTCAGCGTAACACGATTCTTTTATGACGGCTTCTTCTTCAAAACAACATAGTTCATCACGCTTCCTGTTCAACACAATATGGTTATTTTGTGGAAGTTTCCTTTTCGTCATCATCTACTGATTTTAAGACGACTTCACCTTCAACATAACTTAGTTTTCAAACTGACATCATATTCAACACAACATGGTTGTTTTATGACGGATTCTTTTTCAACGACGGACAGTAGTTATTTTATGACGGATTCGTCTTCAACACGACATAGTTGTTATTATACGATGGCTTTCTCTTCAACACATTCGCGCTTAATTCTTTATAATATATTCTTCGTCTTTAACACAATACAATATTTATGAGAGTTTCTTCTTCAGCACAATATACTTCATTAATGACTGTTTCCACTTCAGAACGACGTTTGTATTGTGGCGGTTACCTCCTCAACACAGCATTGATCTTTATGACTGCTTCCTCTTCAACACGTTGTTTTAAATCTCTTCGCATTGAGCGACTTTTGTATTGAGATTAGGACATGAAATGATATTGACTGACAAAAGACACAGCTTGAGAACGGACGAAAATTTCGAGAAGAATATTGTTATGTACTGTAGAGCGAATTATGATGTGTGAAAGTATTGTAATTTTTATGATGCCATAACTTCCGTTTCTTAGAAATAAATGCAATTTTGAGGTCCTATTAAAGCATTTTAAGTGCCTATTTTATGATTTTTTAAACTTATTTTCGTACCTAAACATAGATTTTTTACTGCTTTAAAATCCTAGCTTTAGTGATCACTCCCTATGTTTAACAAAGATGCTTAAAGGATTCTTGTATTTGTACACCACAATCGATATTAAGGAACAATTTCTAACAGGCGAAATTAATTTATACACAACATCACCAACGAATGAGGTCATAGCATTTACGAGCGGAAAATCAGTTGGCTGCTTCTTCGTGTTTATATCAGGATTAAACTAGTATGAAACTATAGGTAGGTAAGTAGGGTAGTTATACATATAACGCCGAGCCCCAAACACACCCTAAACTAAACCCAGTCACCTAGTTTGCATCTCATTATAATTTCACAAATCCTATATAGCCTACCAGAGAAAAACCTTCACTAGCGAGGTTGTAAAATGCCATCACAGCAAAACGATATTCCCACAACGTTACGCCTAAGCCGCGTGGAGCAAATACCTATTGAATGGACTTCAAAGTTATCCCCCTGACCCTTTCCACCCCGCAACAGTACTAAAACCCTCTTGCGACATATACATGTGTACGGTCAACTTAAGCCCCTGGGCGCATTGTATTGCACCCCCAGGACTCAGAGCTTAACAATAATTAAGCGACTTCCAGCGTACACATATACGTGGGTTTACAGTTAATATCTGTTTACAAACTAAATTAATTGTTGCCGCTAACCCCGTGAAACATCGGTACGCCCTTAATCCCTCCACCTTCCTCAGATATTGTGAAGTAAATACGAAAGAGATGCGGGAATAAATCCCTTCTTTGTGTCGGCTGAGCCGGAACAATGTAACCCGTGTCCCCCTCCCCTCCCCTGTGCATTCTGTCACACTGTTATTTCCTGTTTTATTTTGTTTTTCGAAAAGAAGCAACTAAAACTCTACACAGCGTTAATTTCTAACGCTCTGCTCGGTTCGCTTGTTTCAAATTCAATTAATTGTACAGGCTAGTATATACCTCTTTTGTTACCCGGTGTACCGGGTGGATATAAAGTTTGATTTGTTGTGGTCACTAGTGTTTTGCCAACACGTTTGTTCTCTGTTGCTTCATTCAATCGATGCTTTCGTTTAATGATTTTTCGGTCCGAGATTCTAACCACGTTTTCCACACATGAAATAATAATGATAATAATAATAATAATAATAATAATAATAATAATAATCATCATCATCATCATCATCATTAACATCATCCTGATTTATCGCTATCCTAATTGAGATGAAGATATACTCCCTCTTTCATAAATTTTACTCACTGATTCACTGTCTTGTCCATTCACTTGCCCACTCGCTTGTCCACTCCCTCGTGTATACACTCGCCACCTACTACGTCCATTATCTCATCTTCCTCGCCCACTCCTCCCCTCCCTCACACAATCGTCTATTCTCTCGCACACTCGCCCACTTCCTCATACTCGTCAACTCTCTCGCACACTCATCCACTCCTTCACATACTCGCCCACTCTTTCCACACTCGCCCACTCCTTTTAGACGTACTGTACACTGCATAGTCCACTCGGCCATTCTCTTCCACTCGTTGACTCCATCTTTCATTCGGCCACTCCATCTTTCACTCGTCCACTCCATCTTGCACTTTCCACTCCATATTTTTTATTGAATTAATTTACAATACTTTATCAACAGTTATGGTTACCTAGCGTCTGAGTAAGATAAAGGTGATAATACAAACGAAATGAGTCCGGTCCTGCACCGAAAGTTACCCGGCATTTGTTTTTAATGGGCTGAGAAAAAATTTCAACCAGGTAACTAGTTCCAACCAGGATTTCAACTCGGCCCATTCATTTCACTTGCTAACCGTTACTCCGTAGAGGTCGACCACTCATATTCCACACGTACACTGCATATTCCACTCCTCCACTCCATATTCTACTCCCCATTTACTTGTTCGCTCCCTATTCACTCATTCGCACCCCATTCACTCCCCGATCACTAACTCTCCACTTACTCATTCACTCTCTGACCCATTCATTCTATCACCCAACCATTCGCCCACTCTTTCACTGTATTACACACCGCTCCCAAATTATTAGTTCATTTTTTAATCTTCCTTTTTTTTTTTTTTTTTTTGCTCTCCTTTCGCTTTTTCCTTCCTCTATTTGTTTTTTTATTTTTCATTTATTTATTCCATTTATTAATTCTATATTAATTAATTTATGTATTCCCTCTAATTTTCTAACGTCCTTTTTTTCATCTTCTCTTCTTTCTTATTCCTGTTTTTTCCCTTGTAGTCAATGTTTATTTTTTTCTCCTTTCTATTTTGTCTCTTATTTATTTTTCTTTCTGCCATACATCCCTTTTATTTTTTATTTCTATCCGTTTTCTCTCCCTTTTATTTCTCTCCGCTCTTTACTACTTTCTCCCTTCTTTTCCCTTCATTCCTGACTCTGTGTTACTCTTAGTCTCTCTCGTTATTTCCTTTACTGCTTGTTTCTTGTTTCTTCTTTTTTCATTCGTAGATTTATATTGTTTTTTTATTTTTTCTTCTTTACTATTCTACTTGTTACTTATTCTTTTCTTAAACATATCACTTTCCTTTTTATTTTCAGTTGGTTATTTAACGACGCTGTATCAACTATTAAAGTATTTTGTGTTAATGGATTTGACGATAGCTAGAAGGTATTCAAGGAGATGAGGCCGTGGATTTGCCATAGATTATCTGAAATTCACCTTACGGTTGAGGATATTCTCGGAGAAAATTCAACCAAGTAATCATCCCAACCGGGAATCGAACCTAAGCAAACGCGCCTAATGGCTGAGCTGTCCCGGTGACCCCATTTCTTCTAATATTTTTCTTTTTCCAGCTCCTGCTCATTTTCTGTTTCCACGAATCTTTTCTTTCTTTCTCTGCACTTTCATACTTCTTAAAACTGTACGTTTGTCAGGATTTCTACTGAACTTAAGTACATGTTGTAGTATATCTAGAATCGAACGCGACAGTTCTGTATATGAGACTCTGCTAGGCGGCTCTTTTTCATAATAGTGAATTTGTTTGCTAAGCGTGACTACAGGATTAATAATTGTACAATACAGATAAGTTGTGAATCCCTGGCCCCGTGATTGCGTAGTCCCGCAGGTACAGGGGTATGGGGGCATATAATATAATGAAGCAAGCAGGCATTCAAAATTATGAGCCCATGGAATACGCAGCACGTCACGAGAATTGTATACAAAATAATAAATGCCCATACCTATGTTTATTTGCACAATAAAACTGCGGGCCTAACTGTTCCCATAAGTCATCAGAGAATTTGAATTGTACATACGCTCCACGCGAAGGAATAAAACATGAATTTGCATGTAATTACCTGCAATCACACACAATTCAGCCGACCGGACGTCCTGCTTTTTAAAATGACCAGACATGAACGGCGATTGTGCTGCAGACAACGGTAAAATAGTAGCCTACTACTGGAAGAAACGTAGTTTTAGTATACGCAGCGGTTAAGGGTGTGGCTCACCCCTCCGTACGTGTTCGGACGCGATTTTGTAGAAACAAAGTAGTAGATACATTATACAATTTTCTGAACGGAGCAGTAGGGAAGATTACATAGCTACATGGCCGAATTATTCGTGAATAACTTTTCTTAATTTTCTTGTACGAAATATAGCGAGGAAGTACTGTGAGTCGCAAAATATTACATAGAAATTTTAACGGAAATAAGTCTACTCATTTTCTATTGCCAAACATCGAAAAATTCCACAATTCCAAGTCACACAGAGATTGTGTGCACTCGATGTGGGTCTCTGGCGTTTCGTCAGCCCACGCGAATTGTATGGATATAAAGGAAAAAGTTGGGACGGTGTCGGGTGGAGTTCCCGGGTAGCTCAGTTGGTAGAGCGCTGGTACGTTCAACCAGAGGTCCCGGTATCGATACCCGGCCCCGGAGCTTTACCTGGAAGACAAGATTTGCATAATATATACGTCACTGTATACGTTAACAGAAAACCACAATTCCAAGTCACACAGAGATTGTGTGCACTCGATGTGGGTCTCTGGCGTTTCGTCAACCCACGCGAGTTGTGTGGATATAAAGGGAAGAGTTGGGACGGTGTCGGGTGGAGTTCCCGGGTAGCTCAGTTGGTAGAGCGCTGGTACGTTCAACCAGAGGTCCCGGGATCGATACCCGGCCCCGTAACAATTTTTCCCTTGAAATTATTCAAATCTGCTTTACAGGGAGCTTTACCTAGAAGACTAGATTTGCATCGAAAAATTCCATTTGGACACGCCTTCTGTCTGTGTATCGGTTTACAGCATTTTCCATTAAACTAAAGTACGAATATTAATAATCTACGAGTAAGTTTATCCCGGAATAATACAATTGAATCCTCCATATCAGCGGTGGCGAAAATGTAATCGTGCGCTGAGCCACTGTGTAACCTGCAACTGCATAGCACCTATGGAGGGAGGCAGACACCCGAAGGGGAAGTGAAGCAACTGTCTGACATTAACGGATTTTAATTTTCCTTACATCAAGCACTTAAATATAATTTTATACAGTATAAGGCTACAAACTAATGTTTAGTACGTGTAACGAAGAAGGAAATGAACAATAAATGAACAATATCACAACTTAAAATTGACTGTCTTCAGAATGTCTCTGCGACAAAGTTTCAAAATCAGGAATTATGTCACTTACTGCCAGTCGTAGTTAATCACGAAGGTATTTGTCTGTCAGTCGTGATCTAAATTTGGTTTTTACTATTTTAATTGTTGAAAATAATTTTTCACAAACGTAAGTTGTAGCGAACATGACTTCAACAGAGCAAGCGAAAGAACGAACCTTCGGGTATTTATTTTTTGGCAAAGATTTGAAAGTTCAACATTTGTCAAGTCCTTACATCTAGCTTTTATCTGACATCACATAGTAAATCAGTGAGTTCAAATTGAAGAGCTAACCGCATTATTCGTACATCCGCTGAAAAAGGGTCAACGTACAGAGATGATGGTGATGATGATGATAATAACAACAATAACACTTAACCTTTCAATGTTTCATCAGTAACATGTAGTATAATGCCGTTTTATGTTATACAACCGTTTTCACAAATAGGCCTACTTGTGAACAAATCATACATTTAATATTCACATCATATTGACAGCAAAAAAATGCGTCCTCCCATCCTACTTGGAACTTTCATACATGGTTTCGAGAGAGAGACATATGCCACTCGCAGGTCAGAGACAAATACAAATGGAACGGAGTTTGACTCCAGTGAGTGAGAGGATGGGGATTGGCGGAGGTTAGAAGCAAGCGAAATGCACAGCTATCACTGCGAGCCACAATGTCTCGCGAGTCACGTTCTCGCCACGGCTGTTCTATATTCAAAACCCCCTAAAGACCATTTTGTTCAGAACTGAGTTATGCCTACATACTGCTTGCTAAGAATGAATTCTAATGATTTATATTGTTTGAATTCAGAAAGCCACTAAATTTAAAGGAAAAGATTTGTTAAAAGTCACTGTTAGGTTCAAAATTGTCTCTATTAGCCACCAGTTTTCGTCAAAATCCTTTTAATTTGTGAAAGTGGTTAGGATTAACTTGAATTATAATAAATAGGCCTGTAATGCTGGGGACCGATACGGTGCATCACGGTGGTTTCAAGTTTACTATCCGTTTACCAGTCAGTACTCTAGCATGCGTAAACAGTGTACCTGCTGAATACTCCGTTCGCCAGTCACTACCTTAGCATGCGTAAACAGTGTACGTGTTGAATAATAGTGCTGAAGGTTAATGATCCTCAGGCGCATATTTTTGCAGCGGAATTTGGTGAGTGTTGTGAAGCGAATGACAGGAACATTACATGTAAATTATTAATACAAATATACGAGATGACAAGCGATATTATATACAGAGACATTGTAGCACAAAAAAAAAAAAAAACATACAGAAAAGCTCAAATTGGTATCCAATAACAAAATAGATGAAATACCAGGTGATTCTTTTCCGATTATTGCTGACATACCGTTATCTAAAGTAAACAATCCCCATTTTAAATATTTATAGAAAATATGCAAATGAAAAACTTCCATGCCATGTAACATTGCAGCAAACGTATTTAAAACTATGTTACGACAAAACATTATGTAAAACAGGGCAAACCGTTGCAGAAAATATAATGCTATGTAGCTTATAATTACTTTTGGAGCTGTCCAGATTTGTTTATGTGCACCTTGTTGTTATCGTAATCGATCGCAGAACCAAGTCAATGTCCTCGTACTAGCTCACGTCCCCCGCCTATGTACCATGCTGCAGCAAGATTTGTAATCGGTTCCCAACATTACAAGCCTAATAATAACTGTTACCACGAGTAAAATGTTAACAGATCTTTCACATGAAAAACAAATACATGTCCGCATTGTTGAAAATATCAGACTGTTTTTCTTTTTCACCATTTTAACATGGAATGTTTAAGCGGAAATCTATACGAATAAAACTGTCCCGTTTTCTCGTAATACGATGACGTCACTCGTGGTATCATGGAAATAAGTGCAAATGGTATCCCACCCACATGGTGCGTCTCGTTCTATCTAATGTGAATCGATGATCACTTAATTCCTTATTTAAGTCAGTTAAGGTATGTATTAACGTTTTGGAGGAAAATCTACATTTTTTAACCAACCTTTTTTAAAAAAAATTATCAGACAACATATGAAAGTAGACTAACATAACCATATATCAGAAACTTCAATTTCACTTTTTGATTCCTTAAAAAAAATAATTAATTAAAAATTATTCTATTTCTTCAAAATGCCATATATTTTCTAAAAATTACTCAATTTTGAAATTTCTTTCACTGAGTTATTGCTGTTTATGCGTACAATGCTCTGTACTAGGATTTTGCAGCTAACATTATTACAAAGAAAATTTTAGTCATAAAAACGCCATTTCAAACGTTAATACATACCTTAAGTCAGTGTGAACGAAGTGGGACAAGTGGCCTTTAGGGTAGGAGCTCACCTAAATTTTGAGTCTCAAGAACCCTTGCTAGGACGCGATTATCATTTCATTGATAATTCCTACTTTCTCGTTTCATCCACCCATTCCCAATCCCTTCCCTCCAAATTTTCCTCCCTGCTTCTATTAGCTCATTTTAAAAAAATAATAATAATAATAATAATAATAATAATAATAATAATAATAATAATAATAATAATAATAATAAATTATTGACGTTGAACTTTGTTCGTTGACATCGCTCTTATTCGAGAGTTTGCTCCGATCGATCCTGATGTCTGCCGAGCGGCCTAACCTTTCTAGGCTCTTGCGTGTGCTCAAAATGTTACAATTAAATCAGCTGTTATAGTCGCGACGCTGTTATTCCCGGCGTGACTCCTCCTCTTTGCTTAAGTCTTAGGAAGTGAAGGCTCTATAAAGTCTAGGTAGGTAGTATCGTTCGCCATTTTTGTTCTTTCGTTGCCGAGCTACCGTAGGAGGAATCTATTCGCCACACCGTTAAACATTATTATGTCGTAGCTCCTATGATAATAAATCAAAGGCACTGTAATTCAGCAAATAATTGAGCGGCAAATAACGTCTTCGTGTGCTTTCTGCGAACACCAACGAAAGAGCCAAAATTGCGGGCGATTATATTAAGTATTTATCGAGCCTTAAGAAATGAATAACGTCATCCTCAGCGAATCACAAGACGCACACGTTTAAATGTAGCCAACCTGCAACGCGATTGGCTGCCGGAGATTAGAGCGACGGAACTATAGCTCCGCCGATACTGGCGACATAGTTGGATTCATTGAGAGCTACACCTTCCTGAACTGGATTTTAATACCTATATCAAAGGTGCCTACAAGAGCTGTCCCTACTATATCTACCTTATACCACAGTCTACTATATACAGTCGCGAAGCTCAATATGTAGTAAAAGTGCAAACATGGGTAGTTGCCCACCACTAGGATCGCTACTATCGCCTCATCATCGCAGATCTCTCTCCTAGTAGACGACAAAATATGTTACACTTTCGTTTGTTCTTTTGGAAATATTAGCACCTTCCTTCCATTATTGAAATATTAAATGCATGAAGTTAATTTATTATTTTAATGAAGTATATTAAATTCCACCATAAACTCGAAGGTACCTGCAAGAAATAGCTTAATATTATTTTTGTTTGTGCAAAATGAACTGAAATTTACTATAATCGCTTCACTCATTCAAGATTATAGCGATAATTAACTATGAAACCAATAAATATTAATTGACATTTCCCTTTACAACAATAATAATGGAAATATGAATTAATGGAGTAACTTACGTGTACCGGTATTTGTAGTGTAGGCTTACGTAGTTAACAAAGTGGGGTGAGGTTAAGCAATAATAATCACACCAGAATTGGAAATAAAACGTGATCAATAAATTTTATTGTAACAGACTTTTTCTACGTCTCTAGTAAAGTAACAAATAAAAATAACAACAAATTAACAGCTATAATTAAAAACATCCTTTGAAAAAAAAAAGTAGGCCTAAGCAATAATAATCCCACCAGAATTGAAAATAAAACGTGATCAATAAATTTCATTAAAGCAAACTTAATTTTTCTACGTCTCTAGTAAAATATAATTATTCCAATTATTGTATTTTAGCCATAAACATTTTCATTACAACCAATAACGAATATTTCACAAGCATCAATGTGAAATACGCAACGAGCTAGCACTCGATGGAAATACGACACAGTCCAAAGTCGACCGTGGACAGTCTATTGTTTCTAGTTGCTAACCGCTTGGAGCGCTTTATCACGAGATTTGCAAAAAATCACCTCAAGCTTCGCGACTGTATATAGTACACTGTGCTTATACTTTGTCTAGACGCACACATGTTTAGGGGTTTCAGTTACATGGTGTCAGCACGGCGTCAGGATACACTAACAGTCGTTAACTAAATAATTTATCATATCCATATTTCATGTCTGTCACCGATAAGCTTTGAACTCATGCTGACCCTGCAGATGTCCAGAGAGGCGGTGGATCCCTCCCGGCTACGTGCAGAGGGTGGAACCGAGGCACCCACAAGACTGCCTGTGCGGGCCACTGGTCTGAGAGCCAGTCCTTCATTGGTTAATTGCATTAATTTAGCGATGCGCTGCCTTGCGTCCTGATTATCTTGTAGCTCCACGAGCGATTCCAGTGTGGTGAGCTTTCTCTTTGATAGCCGTGGGCGATATTGGTATGTTGCAAACGGAGTAGACTTCGCTTCGATTCCAGTCACGGGATATGCGTCTTATTTTGTACTTCTGTGTTGTGTGAAGCGGAAGTATTCCGCATTGTTTATCACTTCATCAATTATTACCCATCGAAGGCGAGTGAGGGCCCGGCCATTCTGCGAACTAAACTGTTTATCAGCTTTGGTTGTGAGTACCTCTCAGTCGGCCTGTACACTAGAATGTATCGAAAATAATATTAAAGCTATAACCAAACCCTACATCGCATCAAATTACGCAGAACATATTATCAACAGTAATCTCACTAGAGGTTTTGATTTATCTAGAGAAAATCAAAACTCGAGTGGGATTTAATTGACTATTACACGATTAGAAGAAAGTATATAAAGATTAGAAGTAACGAAGTACTCCAATACAATAAAATATTAATTGACTTTCGAAAATACAAAACTGTCTTCAAATGTATTATTCTACCATCTCAACATTACAAATATTACGCTAGATGCATGCTAGATGACAGTAGTGTGTTATGATTAGCTGTTATCTTGCTATCAGTTGTGCCAACTATGGAATCTTCATTGAACTCTGTAGACGATTACTACAAATGCCTTCTCGATCTAGATCACGATGGCAGTGTTATTAGTCAAGAAGGCTTTGTTGATTCAGTTTCATTTTTATTAAAACAGTTTCATTCCACTTCAATTATCCGGATCATAGTAATCAACGTCACTTGACAGATGATTTTCAATAAAACTTAATATTAAACAATCTCTGATACGTGACTATCCATAATATCATATACCAGAAGCTATAACATAACCTAAATAATATATACAAGTGTTAGAAAAGTTTTAATTAACGACGATGACATAAAAAATAAACATGAATTATTTTAAAAGGAATAATTATTGAATGTACAATTTTCAAATTTGAATGTTTTAGTGGATGGTGGTTCAGTTGATGTTATATTGGACGTGTGCGTAATGGAAGTGGAACTCGTTGATATAGGCCTACATGGTGTATTCCTCAACTTATTCAGGATTTCCGAATAGTGCTCTTCATTTATTTGTAAATAGGATTTCAGGGAAGATGCATAGGTATGACCAATGATCTTTATTAATTCTTGTTCTTGAATGGCAATGCGAGTCATATTTGAAACTGCTGTGCATCGACTGGAGTGGTTTGTAATTTTCTGTGTTTTTTTTTTACATCCAGACCAGAGCAGTTTGAAATGTTGGCAAACAAAGAAACAAATGCTAGGGACGCGATAAAAATAAACAAATGCTAGAGACGTGATAAAATTGTGCGATAAGCAGCCATGATTGGTTGAAATACATCCTTTCGTACCGTTTTATTGGTCAAAAGTAGTATGACGTAGTAAAAGTGTAATAGTCAATAATAGTCATGACTACAATAATATAGAAACAGATATGGAAATTCTACACATCACACCAAAGAGTTCACAGTTAAACATCTTAGAACAATACGAAATATACAAACATACAATAACACACCCACAACATATACTTACTACACAATTAAAGTTCAATAACCACACATTATTCGATATCATGATACATAGCACACAAACAACCACCCCCACCATAGGAGCAACACACCCCCATCCCTACAACTGACGAATGCAAATGGCAGAATGCAAGATCAACAGGAACAACAGTAGTTCGTAGGACACTGAAGATGACGCAGCACCGGCGTCTGTTAAAAATTTTAACACTTTTAACGTGTCGTTAAACAATTTTAAGTTTTTTGCATATATTTTATTTCTTTTCCTTTATTAATTTGATATTTATACATGTATATTTTTGGGTTAGTCTTGATTTCGCTGTTTTGTACTTTACAGTACTGAGAGACGTGTCGAAAATTAAGAGCACCAAGCGTTCCCTTCAGAATGAACTGATAGAGAATTTCGGAAAGGAATATTTTCGTATTAAAGGAAAAAAAAAACACTGAAATTTGCAAATTGTTAAAAAAGTATAAGGACAGATAGAAATCGATTCTTTCAAAATCAGTATAACAGCAAAAAGTACATGGAAAATATTCATTTATACAGTAAAAACTGGCCTTCAACATCAAAAACAGACATAACGCATGAAAAAGAATTTCATCGAGATTTGTGTGATTGTGATTCGTTTGTTGGTACCGGTACATGTCAACATCCCTTCCAACAATATTTCAAAGCTTTCTTGAAAAAAATTTTCTTTTGATACGTTGCGAATGTACCTTGTAATTCGGTGCATTGAATTGTGAAGAAATGTAAGTACTCATATTTTTTTTCTTTTCTTCTCACACACAAGTGATTATTTTATATTGTTAAAACTTGTACAGTATAATGTAAATTGAAACAAGTAATGTTAGGCAATTATTTTTTGTACTAGAAATGCACTGTATATATTACATTTGTAAACGTGAACATTTATTTTGTGTCCTACTATGACTGAATGTTTACATGTTGAGGCAAGGAGTAACTGCACTCTCAGTCTCCCATTCCCCTCGATCTACACAACACAGTGGGCCGTGCTTTCGCAACTTAACGCGTTTCGGTACCCTGCACCGCAGTCTGGTTATGAAATACCTCAAGAACAAAGCAAGATCACGATTAACTAATTCACATCTGCAGGACTGTTTATGTGTAGCTATAAGTGACTTCTTCTTGGACATCATTGAAATTAATAATAATAATAATAATAATAATAATAATAATAATAATAATAATAATGATTTATTTAACCTGGCAGAGTTAAGGCCATACGGCCTTCTCTATCACTCAACCAGGAGTAAAACTGCGTTACAAAAAACACTACAAATTTACAAAGTACACTACAATTTTACACACAAAACTAAATAAGATAATAATAATAAAATGTAAACATCAAGTAAGTAGAAATCAGACATAATATATAACATACAGAAAGAAAGAAAAAAGCATAATAAAATGTGAACAGCAGGTCAAAATAATTGAGACAGACAATTATTGATGATGATGATGATAATAATAATAATAATAATAATAATAATAATAATAATAATAGTAATAAAATAGTGCAGTACAAAGCATACAATGAATACAATATTTTTAAGTACATACAGTAAGGAACATTATGATTATATATAGCTCAACTTATCACATTATAGATATACCATTATCGGAAAATTTGAAAGCAAAAATATAAAATAAGTTAAATATCACTAGAACATTAAAAAAATGTGAATATGTGGAAACATGCAATACAACACTTGTCATAATAGTAAGTTAGTTTGGCAACTCGTCATAAGATAATTTTCTAACTTGGATTTGAAAGATTTCAATGTTCGGCAGCCCTTGACTTCAGGCGGCAGAGAGTTCCAGTGACGAGTGGTAGCAGCAGTGAAAGATGAGGAATACAGAGATGATGTGTAAAGTGGAATTTCTAGCGTGTTATCGCGTTCTGAATAACATTCAAGTTCAAGGTTATCATTATCATGGTGAAGGTTTAAAAAATGTATTTCTTTGCTTGTTTATTTGTTTTATTTATGTATTCATACAGGCCTATTAAATTTAGTACATTTCATGATTTTCGTTCACAATCTTTAAAAGGTTGAGAACCCCTGGTATAGACTGTCTTTTAACTAACAATGCGCATTACTCGGAGTAAACCTGCCTCATATTTCGTTTGTAAACCACACATCTCAAAAGAATTCATCCGGAATCGAACCTTAGTATATGTGGTCAGAAATCAGTGATCCAGATAGGATTGAATCTTATCCAAGTTGGAGCGAAGAGGTTTAATGTACTGCATTCCAAGTGTTGGTGTTGGTACGATGGCAGGTTGTTGAAAAGGTTCCATAGCGCGAGATATGTTCGTAGCGGTTCGGAGTGTGAGATCGCTTTTTACAGCGAGATTATATTAATCGACCCATTACTCGATGGCTAACGACTTGTATAATTAACCATTAGTCACTAATGGTGTTGCATTATTCATAAAAACAGATTAGGGTGTAGTTGATGTCCTAACACGTTACATACACAGACCCTGCCTAATTATGTGCCCTTTCAAGAGGTGCGCTGTGTCGGTCTGTCGATATAGGTGCATCGGTTGTAATATGAGAGAATTATACCTATGAGAAAAGAAACAGAAAAGATAAGGAAAAAACATGAATTACAGGAGAAAGTGAACGAAAAGTACATAAAAGAAAAGAGGAATACAGGAAAAAGAAGGAACAAGTCAATAAAATAGATCAAACTACAGAATATAATTTCAACAATAGAAGTAGAATAAAATAATACAATCAATATAAAAAAGGGGATACAATAATATTAACAAAATTTAAGCACTGAACGACCTGCGGTCGTGTTCGGTCGCAGTCCAGATATATTATTAATATAAGAGGAATATGGAAAATAAAATAAAATAGGAACTAAAATTAAAATTACAGCTACAATGAAATTATATAATATAATATATTATTAATATAAGAGGAATATGGAAAATAAAATAAAATAGGAACTAAAATTAAAATTACAGGTACAATGAAATTATATAATATAATATATTATTAATATAGGAGAAATATAGAAAATAAAATAAAACAGGAACTAAACTTAAAATTACAGCTACAATGAAATTATATAATATAATATATTATTAATATAAGAGGAATATGGAAAATAAAATAAAATAGGAACTAAAATTAAAA
Source organism: Periplaneta americana (assembly GCA_025594305.2). NCBI lineage: Eukaryota > Metazoa > Arthropoda > Insecta > Blattodea > Blattidae > Periplaneta > Periplaneta americana. The sequence continues at coordinate 170,311,107 of JAJSOF020000003.1, read as the reverse complement.
TTACAGTTACAATGAAATTATATAATATAATATATTATTAATATAGGAGAAATATAGAAAATAAAATAAAACAGGAACTAAACTTAAAATTACAGCTACAATGAAATTATATAATATAGTATATTATTAATATAAGAGGAATATGGAAAATAAAATTAAATAGAAACTAAAATTAAAATTACAGCTACAATGAAGTTATATAATATAATATATTATTAATATAAGAGAAATATAGAAAATAAAATAAAATAGGAATTAAAATTAAAATTACAGCTACAATGAAATTAAATGATATAATATTAACATAGAGATGAATAATATCGTACGAAAATAAAATAGGAAAATTTATGATTAAATGAAAACAATATATAAAAAATAAGAAATGAACGAAGGAAAACAATGAGATGTAAGAACAAAACCCAAAAGGAAGGAGAGAAGAAAGAAATAAAATTTGTACTGAAGAAGAACGGAAGAAAAGCGGTAAGCATGAAACAGAGGAGACAGAGAAAATGTACTGAAGTTAAAGGAATATAAGCTTACTAATGGTGAAAATAAAAGAGAAATGAACAAAGGGAGGAAAGGCCGTAGGAAGAAATAAAATAAAGAAAGAAGACAGCAGATAGACAACATGAAAAGGAGATTAGCAAAGACAGAAAGGACGATATAAGCAAGAAAATGAAGTTATCACGAAAGGCAAACAAAAGTAAGAATACAGGAAAATAAGAAATAATAAGAAAGAGTGCGTGGATGAAAGGAGTAAATGAAGCAATGAAGTGGGTAGGACAGAATGAAAAAGAGAAAAAAAAATAAAGAAAGAAAGTATGCCTAAACCAGAAGAAATAGAAAAGATAGATTAAATAAACAAAGGAAACAAGAACGAGATGGATGAATGAATGAAGGGAACAAGAAGGTAAGAAGAAAAAGAAGCAATGAATAAAGCAAGAAACGAAGACGAGGAAGAAGGAATGAATAGTAGAATAAAACAGACAGGAAGCGAGACAATAAATTTGGAGAGGAGGAAAATAAAGAATGAAGAGAGCAAGAAAGAAACAAGAGGAAAAAGGAATGAAGGAAATAGGAAACAAAGAAAGTAAGAAAGAATGAAAGAAATAAATTAATAAAGTGAGGGTATAATAAATAAAGAGCAAGAAAGGAAAAGAGTAAAGAAGAATCGAAGAGAAGAAAGTAAGAAAGAAAAGCAGAAATGAAAAGAGCGTCAAAGCGAGAGTGTAACAAGAGAATGAATATGAATGAATTTTGAATTTGAATTTATTTATAAATAGTTCACAGAATAGTACATAAACTTAATAATTAAAATCAACATATTCACAAATTAATAATATTACACAATAAACATACAATTAACAATACAATTCCTAAAATTACATATTTAATATAACAAGTCTTATCTTGCATTCTTATTTATTAAAACCCTTAATTTTATTTACTTGCCTAATTTGCAATTTTCGTTTAACTCTACAATCTGCCGCCAGTATATATAAATCATTCATTATACTAATTTCTTCCATTACCCTTAATCACTGTTTCTTGTTTGAGCTTTACTCATTAATTCTTTCAATTCTCTTTTTTTTTTTTAACTAAAAGGAGATACAGACCTACCTTTATCAACATCTTAGGTTATTTAGCGTTTGAATTAGATGAAGGTGATAATGCCGGTGAAATGAGTCCGGGATCCATGAGGTAGAAACAAATAGTAAGAATAAAAACATTCGAGATTTATATAAGGGTATAAAGGAATTTAAGAACGGATATCAGTCAAGGGTAAACGTGATCAAGGATGAGAATGGTGACTTGCTTGCAGACTCTCCATCAATCCTAAACAGATGGAAAAACTATTTTGCGCAACTACTAAATGTACATAGGCCAAATAGAAATGATCGGGACGATATTGAAATACAAACTGCTGAGCCATTTATACCCGAACCCACGCTTTCAGAAGTCGAAATTGCGATAGAAAATCTGAAAAAGTACAAGTCTCCAGGTATCGATCAAATTCCAGCAGAATTAATACAATAGGGTGGAAGTGCATTATATAGCGAAATTTATAAACTTGTACTTGCTATTTGGGAAAAGGAAATTGTACCAGAACAATGGAAGGAGTCCATAATTGTACCTATTTTTAAAAAGGGGACAAAACCAACTGTGGTAACTTTCGAGGAATATCACTTTTGTTGACGTCGTACAAAATTTTGTCCAATATTCTTTTGAGGAGATTAACTCCGTACGTAGATGAAATTATTGGGGATCATCAGTGCGGTTTTCGGCGTAATAGATCGACTATTGATCAGATTTTTTGTATTCGGCAGATAATGGAGAAAAAATGGGAGTATAAGGGTACAGTACATCAGTTATTCATAGATTTCAAAAAGGCATATGACTCGGTTAAGAGGAAGTATTATATGATATTCTTATTGAATTTGGTATTCCCAAGAAACTAGTTCGATTAATTAAAATGTGTCTCAGTGAAACATACAGCAGAGTCCGTATAGGTCAGTTTCTATCTGATCCTTTTCCAATTCACTGCGGGCTAAAGCAGGGAGATGCACTATCACCTTTACTTTTTAACTTCGCTTTAGAATATGCCATTAGGAAAGTTCAGGATAACAGGCAGGGTTTGGAATTGAACGGGCTACATCAGCTTCTTGTCTATGCAGATGACGTGAATATGTTAGGAGAAAATACACAAACGGTTAGGAAAACACGGAAATTTTACTTGAAGCAAGTAAAGCGATCGGTTTGGAAGTAAATCCCGAAAAGACAAAGTATATGATTATGTCTCGTGACGGGAATATTGTACGAAATGGAAATATAAATATTGGAGATTTATCCTTCGAAGAGGTGGAAAAATTCAAATATCTTCGAGCAACAGTAACAAATATAAATGACACTCGGGAGGAAATTAAACGCAGAATAAATATGGGAAATGCGTGTTATTATTCGGTTGAGAAGCTCTTATCATCCAGTCTGCTGTCCAAAAATCTGAAAGTTAGAATTTATAAAACAGTTATATTACCGGTTCTTCTATATGGCTGTGAAACTTGGACTCTCACTCTGAGAGAGGAACATAGGTTAAGGGTGTTTGAGAATAAGGTGCTTAGGAAAATATTTGGGGCTAAGCGGGATGAAGTTACAGGAGAATGGAGAAAGTTACACAACACAGAACTGCACGCATTGTATTCTTCACCTGACATAATTAGGAACTTGAAATCCAGACGTTTGAGATGGGCAGGGCATGTAGCACGTATGGGCGAATCCAGAAATGCATATAGAGTGTTAGTTGGGAGACCGGAGGAAAAAGACCTTTAGGGAGGCCGAGACGTAGATGGGAGGATAATATTAAAATGGATTTGAGGGAGGTGGGGTATGATGATAGAGACTGGCTTAATCTTGCACAGGATAGGGACCGATGGCGGGCTTATGTGAGGGCGGCAATGAACCTTCGGGTTCCTTAAAAGCCATTTGTATGTATGTATGTATATGTATATATATTTCTTTATTCATTAATAAGAATTTTTCATTTATAAATTTCATCCGAATTTCTTTTGTAAATTGACAATGAATATGAATGAATGGTTACAAAAATTAGAAGGAAAAATTAAGTACGTAAGGGGACTTAGAATATAAAGAAAAAAATAAGGGAGAATAAAAAGAAAACGGAAGGAAGAGGAAGAAGAAATTATGATAGAAAGACAGGCGAATTAAATTTGTGTAACTTGGAGTCAATGAATGATTGTAGCCAATGGAGGAAGAAGAAAGGAAGAAAAAGTGAGCAGTAGTGATGTGCGGGTAAAAGCCAAAAGATAGACGAAATTGAAAGAAAAGTGAATTATTTAATAGAAATGAATAAATATCTAAATTTCTTGATATTAATTGCAATATTAATTTTCAATGGACTTATCTTCTTATATCGGTCAGTTCAGACAGACGCGCCGCAGTGTCAATTTGTTGTTCCAGTTAGGTTAGGGCTTGTGATTAATTTAGCCCGCTGGTTACGTAATGTTGGCTGGTCAGTTTTCTGTGTTTATTTGCTTTTAAGTGTTTACTTAATGCTCATGCAATCCTCCATTTAGTTACACTATTTCCAGTCGCATATTACCGCCCATGTTTATGCATGTGCTGGGTCCACTCTATTGATGATGCTATTCATTTCCACACGCCTCCGAGAGGAAATCATAACCATTCAGTCTAATCTGCATGCGAAGCGATTTGTTCTGCGAAACGACGCATCGGGGTCAACGAGTGGGTGGCCGTTTTAGGCTGTTTCGGTCCATCTTTTTGGGTCACTTTTCATTTTTGGTACTAGGCCATTTAGGTAAACAAGACATTTCGGTCCCACGAAATTTTTGGTACAGCATTTTCGGTAACAGGCCATTTCCGTACCACGAATTTTTTGGTACAGCACTTCGGTCACTTTATCATTTTTGTCATTTTGGTCATTGCTTATCAAATAAATTTAGTTTAAATTACATTGCCTAGAAAGGGGAAAAAGAATTTGCAAAATGCAATAACGTTTGTATGTATGTATGTATGTATGTATGTATGTATGTATGTATGTATGTATGTATGTATGTATGTATGTATGTATGTATGTATGTATGTATGTATGTATGTATGTATGTATGTATGTATGTATCTATGTATGTATGTATGTATGTATGTATGTATGTATATGTTTGTATGCATGCATGCATGTACTGTATGTATTTATTAACACTGCAATTGGTATACACCCGGTGGCAGTGATATATAATATACAATAATACCATTACAATTATATGTATGTATGTATGTATGTGTGTATGTATGTATGTATGTATGTATGTACTGTATGTATTTATTAACATTACACTTGGGTATACACCCGGTGGCAGTGATATATAATATACAATAATACCATTACGTATGTATGTATGTATGTATGTATGTATGTATGTATGTATGTATGTATGTATGTATGTATGTATGCATGCATGTGTGTATATGTTTGTATGTATGCATGCATGCATGCATGTATGTATGTATGTATGTATGTATGTATGTATGTATGTATGTATGTATGTATGTATGTATGTATGTATGTATGTATGTATGTATGTACTGTATGTATTTATTAACACTACAATTGGGTATACACCCGATGGCAGTGATATATAATATACAGTAATACCATTACAATTATACAATAATTACAGCAATAAAATAAATAAATAAAATAAAATAAACCTAAATTTATTTCTAATTGTAAATAAATAGATGCAATAAACCTAGGACTATAAATAAAAACTATTCTATAATAACACCTACAATAAGCAAAAGTAAACAATATCTTAAACAATATAAAGTAAGCAATATCTGAACTGCGACCGAAGACGAGCGCTGCTCATTCGGTCTCAAATTTTGTTAATACTACTGTATCTCCTGTTTCATATTGTTTGTATTATTTTATTTCTATTTCTCTTGTTTGTTTGTAATTATATTCTTTATTCTGTATATTTAAATTTAAATAAATTTAAATAAATAAATTTAAATTTAAATAAATTAAATTTAAATAAACCTAACTTATAAGTACTTCTATTTCACCCAACTATTACCAATTTAAGTAATTACATATCACCTTAATTAATTACAAATCAACTTAATTACATATCATCTTAATTAATTACATATCACCTTAATTTATTTACATAGCAACTAAATTACATATCATCTTAATTAGTTACATATCAACTTAATTAATTACATGACACAAGTTAGATAATTACACTGCACCTACAATTACATTTGTAGTCTAATCTTCTCAACCTTTCCTTAAATGTATTGATTTTAAGAGGACCACCCTGAAACATTGCCGCAGGTAAGCTGTTCCAGTCTACTATTGTGCGGTTAACAAAGGAAAATTTTGCCACGTCCGTTCTTTGTTTTCTACATTTAAACTTCCTAATATGATCAGCCCTGGCTAAGTATGATGTAGAAGTAAAATCATTTCCTAGCAACGGAAAAAACTATTTGCAAAGAAACGTAAGGCCTCTTCTGAACAAAAATACATCAAGAACCAGGAGCAAATCGTGTCCATTGTGGAAAGATACGAGGACTACAACACTAGAGGACAGTTGGATGTTTATTTAAGGACACTGGTCTATAAACTGAAGATCAACCCCAATGACCGTGCGACTGATAGTGGTAGTGGAGAGGAAGAAATGGAATAGTACCTACTCAGACAGTAAATTCCTGTGCAATTGCTACAATAAAAATAATTATTTCTTTCATTTCATTTTATTTTGAGGGTATAATGACCGAAGTAAGTATCAATATTCCATAATTACCCAAAAAGTCATTAGGCCTACCAACATGTAGTGGCCCAAAGATACCAATGACCGAAAAATCGTGGCCCAAGTGTCAGATACCTATATATCTGTTACCTATCTGTCTGTTTACCGAAAATGTGGGACCGAAACAGTCGCTAATCTGGGTGGGACGTCCTCAATATATATCCTGGTTTTCTTCAATTTCTACAACTTATACATAAATAATGCTTCCTATCGACCTAACTTTCAGTATTTACACAGGTCTGCGATGAAAGAAACTTTTTAAAAGATTTTAACTCTCCTTTATGTATTTTTGTGTGGTGAAGCCAGAAATGACATCAAAAATGGCACATCAAGCACCATTCTTACACAAAACCATAGTTTATGTTATATACGTATTATTGATATAATAGTGATTTTGCTGCATCTATAACTCAGTGTTGTAATGTAAAATTTTGTACTAACCTGTTGATGAGGATCAGAAACATAATCTAGAAAGCTGTCTGATGTAGAGAGTGAAAGTCCTGAAGAGTTTACCGGTTTGAACTTAATGATTTAATAAGAGATTTGGGGTTACCCAGGGGGAAAACTGAGTTCTTACGCTGCAGATTAAACTAAATAAATTTTCTGGCACCAGGAACATTTCTTCTTTGGTACAGGAGTAGAGAAGAGGAATTTACACCCAAATCTTCATAAGATGGTGCCTTAGTATGCTGCAGTGATATATCCTAGTTTGATACAAATGTTTAATGTTCAGTACGAAGTGGATGAATGGAGGCTTCGATCGATAAGTCTAAAGGCAGTGATCGGTGCTTTTGTAAAATGGCAATAAGTATACTTCGTTACCAGTTGGTCATTCGGTACACCGTAAAGCAATCTATAAGAATCTTGGACTGGTTCTTACAAAGATAAAATATAAAGAACATAACTGGATGATCTGTGGAGATCTGAGAGAATTGTGCTTATTTGTCAGCAGGCTGGGTTACTAAGTTTCCGTAATTCCTCTGTGAATGGGACAACAGAGCAAGAAGCAGTCATTGGGAACAAAAACACTGCCCACAAAGAAACATCTCCTTACGCAAGAGGAAAGGCAACAAATGCAACTTCACCATGAAGAGAGAGGGGGAGGCTGTATTAAGTATTTAACTAGATGTGAAATATTAATTATGACAATGTAATAGTTTTTGTAAAATGTGCCTTTAATATTTGCGACAGTTTAGGAAGATGGAATGGAATGTATCAAAGGATGCGAGGAGTGTGAATATTTGGGGGTAAAAATTAACTCAACATACAGCCAGGAAAGTGACATAAAATATAGAATTCAGAAAGATAGATCGGCAATAGCTATGTTAAATGGGGTTTGATGGGATAAGACAATAACAACTGAAACAAAACTACAAATCTATAAATCTATAATAAAGAGTACTATAACATATGGGGTGGAAACGTGGCATTTAAACACGAATCTGAGATTGAAACTCCTCTCCACTGAAATTAATTGTTTTAGACGTTCCACTAGACATTCTAAATTTGAAAAAATTCGAAACACAACCATTAGACAAGAAATGGGAGTTAATAGTACATTGTTAGATTTCGTTAGCTACAAGCAATTAGAATGGTTTGGCCACGTACGTAGAATGCCAGGAACAAGATTGCCCAGACAGATTTTGGAATGGATTCCGCCAGGAAGAGGAAAGAGGGGAAGACCAAGGAAAACCTGGATGGACGATATAAGAAGTGGAATGAAGGAGATAGGCTTGGAAGAACGGAATTGGGGGCAAGAGAAGAATGGAGGAAGAAGATAAGAATTTAAACACTTTGGATACAGGAAGATGTAGTTTACATGGCAACCCTGTTAATGAATGAATATTTGCGACAGAACATGTGTCACTTAATCACTTTTCCACATTAAATTCCGCATGTTGCGGGAAAATGGTAAGTGATACAGAAAATCTGAGCTCAGTTTTGGATTCAGGACCCCAAGAAACCATAAATGTAACATAAATTTTTATCAAAGTTTTAATGACCCTTAATTTTGCAGACCTATCTTACGGGTGATTTTTATTCTGAATAAATAAATTAATGCGTCAATATAGAACAGGAAACAAAAACCACATGTACAAGCAGAAATAAATAAAAGTAAGTAAGAACAAGAAATTACAAGAGTAAAAACGGCCTTCTGCTATAACCACACATTCTAAACACGCGAAATGACCACACATGTTAAAGCGTGTATAAATAAACTTAACAAAGAAAGAAAAGATGCACAGTGCGGTCAACATAAAAAATTTTCTTCGTACACAATCCACTCTATATTGACATTCATTTGGAGTGATTTATTAAAGAATGCAGTCAAGTCAAAATTAGAAAAATGTTAAATGAATTATTATCCTTTCACCAAAAACGGATGTTCTCTGAACCAAATGATCCTATTTTAATTATTTGCATATAATAACAATTAAGAAACATGTTAAAGGTGCTTTCTGGACAAAAATGATCGCATTTTAATTATTTAAATACAATTTCAATTAACATATTGAACGATTTATCCTTCTATCAAACACGGATGTTCCCTGGACCAAATGTCCTATTTTAATTACGTAATTACTTTATGTTTATTTCTAACAAGTGCAGCGAAGCGCACGGGTATGGCTAGTAGTGTTATAAAATTCAAAGCCGAATATACCATCATGACGACCGATGCATTCCTTTTCATAAAACCTAAGAGGAAAATTATGGCATTCATATTTGAAATAATACGATTTCAACCGATGTGTAACTAAGTACAAAATTTGATTGCCGTAATTTCAAAGTATGAGGAAAATTAATGCAGGGACAGCTGAAAGTGTTCCTTTTAATTAAACATTCGGTAACTGGCAATTTTATTCATTTCTAGATCTCAATACGAAATGCAATGACTGGAAAATGTGTAACGAATTAAACATCTATCTCTCTCTTGTCCCAAAATTTAATTAATCACTCTGAAATGTTTCATTTGCACTCAAATAATGAAATGCGTCCGCGTATGTGGTACAACATGTGTTCAAGACTGCGAAAATGAGAAAGAAATTAATTAAAATCTAATTATATTTGGTTATTGCAAAACCGATAACAATTTAGGGAATTGCAATAACACAACATAGCCCACAAGTTTTCACAATGCAATACCAGCGTTCCTGCCAGTTATCAGAAGAGTCCTCAATAAATGGAACAGAAGTTAAGATTCCTGACTGCTTTGCAGTCTTTTCTGAACACAAAAGATGCACTAAAGTATTCGACAACTTATGGAAACGAATTTTTTAAAGTTATATTACCGGTATTTCATTTATACTTTATTTATCATCATCATCATCATCATCATCATCATCATCATCATCATCACGTATTAGTCTTATTAATGGATTGTTCCTCCTCCAAGAAGAAATATAATGTGCGATTGTCAAGCGCGAAACAAGAAAAACGATATAGAAAGTCGGGACAGAGTGTCTAGAAATACCCGGCATAACTTCAGGAATGTTCCCCATATGTAGATAATACAAAGAGTTTATATTAACTTAGGAACGGAAATATTTATTTTCCAAGTATTTCTAAATGAACTCATGTGACAGGTGTACAGAAATTTTCTGAGAAACAATATGCTAACCACACGATATCTGATTGAATGATCGTTCACCTCTGCTTCGGCGTGTGAACGTGAAGCGAACAGCTGGTCGGTCTCGACTCTTAAAGGGATGTAGCGCTACGGATTATCTATTTTCTTATTTACGTATTGATTAATTCATTCATTCATTTCTCCTCAAGTTAAATATCTAGGAATAATAACCGACCAATATTTACATGTTCTTTTTCTGTGCAATAGATTTATTCACTATTTTGTGATCCTGCGAAATTACTTGACTGTCCATACTTTACGACTGATTTATCTCGCATTAGTACAAGCTGTATTACAATATGGTATTATAGGATGGGGTAGTACTTATAGTACCTCCCTCATGCCAATAACTCTGCTACAGAAGAGAATAATCAAAATATGCCTTAAGAAACATCTTGATTATTCTTCAGAGTTGCTGTATTCAGAATTTAAAGTATTTGACTTCCATCAAATTTATAACAATGTATTAGTGAATTTCGTACATAAAAACCGAAACATATTTAATTTATATTCACATAAATATAAAACAAAAAGATCAGACAACATATGCTTGACAGTTCCTAAGTGTACTACAACTGTAGCATATATAGCCCATTCACAGTAGCAACTTCGGTCCAAGGCTTTATAACAGTAGTGTCAGAGTTGTAAGCTCCAAAACCGGTTGTGGAGCTAGATCGGAGCATGAACTTGCTTATGTCTGTGGAAACACCGGAGCACGCAACGAGTCTAGTGGAGCGCTCCGCTCCGTTTAGTCTCTGTCTGACATCGCTGCTTTATAACATGATAATAGATAAATTCCCAATCATACAATTTGCTAATGCTCCTTATTTAAAAAAAAAAATCTATTAAAAATTGTTGTTAATAGAGATAATTTAAAGTTCAATTATTTTGATAAGTGTTTTTCTTCTTTTTTTCTTTTATTACTTTTTACTCTGTTAATCGGTAAAATGTCTTAACATTAACTTATCTGGAATGCCCCTTGAGCACGAGTATGTAACTTACTCTTTCTGGGGATGCGAAAGAGTTGTTATATAAAAAAATTAATATGTATCTTTGTTCTGGCAAAAAAGTATTATTATTATTATTATTATTATTTAAAAATCATGTCACTAGAAATAGTATATAAATATCAGTCCAAAACAGATATTTTAATCAAAATTCTCAAGAAAATTCCATTTCCTAATTAAAGTAAAACAATAAATCCAGCTAACTTCGATCACTGCTACCTTCGGTATAGCTTACAGGGAACTTAGTTTCATCAAAGTTTATTGTATTAATTCACGCACATATTTATGCGACTTCCAATAAATAAATTACATATTTTGGTCACTTTAAAGTAAAATTTTGTAAAAGAAAATAATAAAAAGTAATAAAAATTTCTCTTCAAAAACACTAATTTCAAATAAACTCGTATAAAGACAAAAATTCTGTGTGTAGTACATAAAATTTCGCGCTATTTCGTTATTTCGTGACTTTAGACTTATGATACGATAATTTTACCTGGAAGAGCGTGAAACATAAAATGTTTTCTTTTATCAGCTGAAAACCTGTTTGCGAAAACTAGATACGGTATATCTGTACGTCACACACGGGAGAAATAAGTCTCACAATATGAGATGTGTTGTGTACACAATCATAGCACGTTGAGTTCTAATGCGTGTTTAAAACTTCCATCCTTCTACAGGGTGTTTCATAATTCCTATTACAAATTTCTAGGGGTTGTAGAGGGGACTAAGTAGATAAAGTTTTAATTAGGAACCCATGTCCGGAAATGTATCGTTTCCATACAAAATAAGTTTGAAGATCGATTCGATTTAAAATCTCCCGCTTCACAGTACGTAAACAAAATGGGCTGAGGGCGACTTCTGCAGTCCACTGATATCGTGTCTTCTGTTTACAATAAGTTCTACGGAGTTCTACCCAACTAACATTCTACACGCATTTCTGGATTCACCCATAGGCCTACTTGCTACATAACCTGCTCATCTCAAACACCTGGATTTAATATTCGTAATTATGTTTGATGACGAATAAAATAGGTACACTTCTGCGTTACGTAACTGTCTCCATTCCTTTGTAACTTCACACATCTTACCCCCAGATATTTTTCTAAGTACCTTATTCTCGAACACTTTTAACCTCTGTTCCTCTCTCAAAGTGAGAGTCCAAGTTTCACAAACATGTAGCACACCGGTAATGCACAACGCATATTTCACGAACGTTTTCCGCGTCGCCTCACTCCATCACATACCAATTTTATCAGAATACAACAAATTCATTTTGCATCGAAACGATATATTTCCGGACATGACTTCTCAATCAAAGCTTTCTCTACTTAGTCCCCTCTACAACCAATACAAGTTTGTAATAGGAATCATGAAACACCCTGTAGAATATATCTACGGAGTATTGAAAAATAAATAGCAACAGTTCTCGTGATATAGCGTCTTTATTTTGTCTTCCCAAATGAATGATTCTGTAATACTCGATGACAATAAAATGACTAGATATAGGCTACTTTACTGCAGCGAATATGAAACTTTACCACATGTGCTTGGGAGTTGCCCACAGGGAGAAGTACTCAGAATAAAACGTCACAACATCATACGTTCTATGATGTACTTCGATCCAAAAATCTAGACGTTGACGAGGAAGTTCATTGTATTGCTAATGGTGGGAGCAATCGTAGGATCGATATCATAGCTATAAATAGGAATAAACAGACAGCCGAAATAATTGATCCTACGAACAGATTTGAAATCTCAGCCACTCAACCATCTGAAGTGAACGAAGAGAAAAAGAAAATCTACGAGTCCACGATTCAGTACCTATCAGCGAAATACAACATTAAAAAAATCACAGTTACCGGTCTCTTCTTTGGAGCGAGAGGCACCATTCCGAAAGCCTTTGTAAAGTGGAGAGAAAAATGCAAGCTGACGAGAGATCTTCAAGATGTCATCGTCACTACCATAATAAAATTTTCTGTAGCGATATTTCGTCAGCATCTTTATGGCGTACATTAAGTTTAAATTATATTTGGTTCTATTTTTTTTTCTTATGTCTTAATCACTTCTGTCTGAAACCTGTTTATATAATTTTTCATTTTAAATTTTATTGTGAGCTATTCTGTGTCGCAGGGCAAATCCAAAATATTGGGTCAGACCAATAAATTAAATTGTAGTAACTTATAATGCCTACTAGGTATAAAAAGAAACTTCTAACTGAAAACATATTTTTTTTATTAAAAGACTGAAGTAAATATTCACTGAAATAGTATCGGTATTACTATAGCCTAAGACTTTTTCTCAAACATGCAACATTGTAAACAAAATTTACAACACGTAACTCTGCTCCATCAGAGATTTGAACTAACGACGATGACTTCAAATTTTCGCTTTAATTGCTGCGTACTACCCGCCTGAATACATTATATTAAGCGGGGAATTGATAAATCTGGAGCAGACATCAAGTTATCTCGTTTAATCCATTAGAATAATATGAACCGATTAACGCAATTAAATGTTCGATTTGGCCATTAACTATCATTCAATTGACGGGTGTGGGATTAGCAATTTCCTGCTGACCCTCATACGCCATGATTAAGAGGAAATAGTGTAGCACTGCCAGCACACAACATGTATCTGATCTCTTTAAGTGGATGACATGTAATTATGGAGCTGTGCAGTACATGACCAATAGCTTGGACCTCTTATTACATGCGTGTAATAATGTACTCTTGTAATAATTTAAATGCATAACTTCCGGGTCTATTTCGACTACAGCACGATTGTTTTTCCATTGTCAATATAATATCCTTTATTGCACTTGAAGGAGATTCCGCGTCATTCAGACCTCACACAGCGGGAGACCTACTATGTATTCATTTCAGTATTTAATCGTAGTAGTAATTTAGGCCCAAGAATATGCAACAAATTTATATTTAAATATCCTAATCTTGTCAATTCTCTTAGTTCTAGTATTACATTTAAAAAGTTATGTAAGGATTTTATAAATAATGAAAATTTTTAAATTTAAATTTATATATTCTTACTGTGTAGTAGACATAAGACAAACTGTGTCATGTACTTCTTAATTTCAATTCAGAAATTCGCCCCTGAGCACGAGTTCTATTCTTTCAAGGGCCAACTAAAGTTTTATCTGTTTATATTATATTTTATGTTATAATTATTAGCAAAATAAATACATATTACATTATATTTATTTTAGTTGGGTAAAAATTCTAGATCTCGACTTATGTCAATATGTTCGATGGTTGTAATCGCCAAGGAATAGTTGTAATCTGCCAGTAAGTAGCGTCGGTGAAGTTTTGTAATATCCCATATATTACTTTCTGCCCTATTATTTTCTTCCTAATTCTGTAAAGCAGTTTCTTTTCATTTTCTGTTTTATACTTTCGTTTTGTTCTCACTTTAATATTGTCTTCCCTGTTATGAATTTAATTTATTTCCCGTGTGTCTTCCACTTTTCTCACGTTTCGGTTTTCATTTGCTTTCCTTCTCTGTCTTTCATTTTATCTGCTGAACTGTCTTTAATTTTATCCTCTGGTATTTCATTTTGTATCCTGTATTGTCTGTTACTTTATCTCCTGTACTGTCTTTCATTTTATCTGCTGAACTGTCTTTCATTTTATCCCTTGGTATTTCATTTTGTATCCTGAGTTGTCTGTTACTTTATTTCCTGTAATATCTTTCATTTTATATGCTGAACTGTCTTTAATTTTATTCCCTGGTGTTTCATTTTGTATCCTGAGTTGTCTGTTACTTTATCTCCTGTACTATCTTTCATTTTATATGCTGAACTGCCTTTCATTTTATCCATTGGTATTTCATTTTGTATCCTGTGTTGTCTGTTACTTTATCTCCTGTACTATCTTTCATTTTATATGCTGAACTGTCTTTCATTTCATCTCCTGATATTTCATTTTATATCCTGTGTTGTTTGCTACTTTATCTCCTTTACTATCATTATATCTGCTGAACTGTCTTTCATTTTATCCCCTGGTATTTCATTTTGTATCCTGTGTTGTCTGTTACTTTATCTTCAGTACTATCCTTCATTTTATCTGCTGAACTGTCTTTCATTATATCCATTGGTATTTCATTTTGTATCCTGTGTTGTCTGCTACTTTATCTCATGTACTATCTTTAATTTTATCTGCTGAACTGTCTTTCATTTTATCCTCTGATATTCATTTTGTATCCTGTGTTGTTTGCTACTTTATCTCCTGTACTGTCTTTCATTTTATCTGCTGAACTGTCTTTCATTTTATCCCCTGCTATTTCATTTTGCATCCTGTGTTGTCTGCTACTCTTTTTTTCCTGTACTGTCTTTCATTTTATCCCCTGGTATTTCATTTTGTATCCTGTGTTATCTACTACTTTATCTCCTGTACTGTCTTTCATTGTATCTGCTGAACTATCTTTCATTTTATCCCCTGGTATTTCATTTTGCATCCTGTGTTGTTTGTTACTTTATCTTCTTACTGTCTTTCATTTTATCTGCTGAACTGCCTTTCATTTTATCCCCTGATATTTCATTTTGTATCCTGTGTTGTTTGCTACTTCATCTCCTGTACTATCTTCCATTTTATCTGCTGAACTGTCTTTCATTTTATCCCCTGATATTTCATTTTGTATCCTGTGTTGTTTGCTATTTCATCTCCTGTACTATCTTCCATTTTATCTGCTGAACTGTCTTTCATTTTATCCCCTGGTATTTCATTTTGTATTCTGTGTTGTCTGCTACTTTATCTCCTGTGCTGTTTATCATTTTATCTTCTGCCCTTCATTTTATGCCGCGTGGAGTCTTTCATTTCATCCTCTTTAAGTCTTTCATTTTATCTCCTGTCCTATATTTCATTTTATCTACAGTACTATCTTTCATTTTATATTCTGTATTGCCTTTCAATTTATCTCCTGTACTGCTATTCATTTTATCTCTTGTGCTATCTTTCACTTTATCTACAGTACTATCTTTAATTTTATATTGTGTATTGCCTTTCAATTTATCTCCTTTACTGGTATTCATTTTGTCTCCTGTACTGTTTTTCGGTTTATCTACTTTACTGTCTTTAATTGCCATTCTGATTTTTCACGCCATTTCCTGTTACCACTGTCATTTTCTTTCCAGTCCTCTCCTTCACTTTCTTAGCGGTTTGCCTTCTTACTTTCTGTTCTGCTGTGTATAGTTCTATTCTGTTCCTTCTTTCGATTTCCTTTTCTGATATAGTCTATTCCTTTTTTGCTTCATCCAGTTTTTATTTTTTACTTTGGTCCACTCTGTTTATCTATTCTGGTCCATACTTTATTTTCTCTTTTGTAGTCCATCCCAATTTATTTTATTCTGATCCATCCAAATTTTTCTCTATTCTGGTCCATCCTGCTTTTCCTGTTCTGGTCCGTCCTGTTTTTTGTATTCTTGCCCATCCTAATATTTTTTACTCTTGTCCATCCTTTTTCTTATTCTTGTGCACCCTACTTTTTTGCAGTATTCTTGTCCATCTTGCTTTTTTCTATTTTTGTCCACCCTGTTTTTTTCTATTCTTGTCCATCTTGCTTTTTTCTATTCTAGTCAGTCCTATTTTTTTCTTTTCTTGTCCATCCTGTTTCTTTCTATTCTTGTCTATCTTTTTTTTATTCTTGTCCTCCCTACTTTTTTCTACAGTATTGTAGTCCGTCCTGCTTTTTCCTATTCTAGTCAGTCCTTCTTTTTCTATTCTTGTCCATCCTGCTTTTTCTTTTCTTGTCCATCCTGTTTCTTTCTATTCTTGTCTATCTTCCTTTTTTATTCTTGTGCACCCTACTTTTTTGCAGTATTCTAGTCCATCTTGCTTTTTTCTATTCTAGTCAGTCCTGTTTTTTTCTTTTCTTGTCCATCCTGTTTCTTTCTATTCTTGTCTATCTTGTTTTTTATTCTTGTCCACCCTATTTTTTCTACAATATTGTAGTCCGTCCTGCTTTTTTTCTATTTTCTAGTCAGTCCTGTTTTTTCTTTTCTTGTCCATCCTGTTTCTTTCTATTCTTGTCTATCTTGTTATTTTATTCTTGTCCACCCTATTTTTTCTACAATATTGTAGTCCGTCCTGCTTTTTTTCTATTTTCTAGTCAGTCCTGTTTTTTTCCTTTCTTGTCCATCCTGTTTCTTTCTATTCTTGTCTATCTTGTTATTTTATTCTTGTCCACCCTATTTTTCTACAATATTGTAGTCCGTCCTGCTTTTTTTCTATTTTCTAGTCAGTCCTGTTTTTTTCTTTTCTTGTCCATCCTGTTTCTTTCTATTCTTGTCTATCTTGTTATTTTATTCTTGTCCACCCTATTTTTTCTACAGTATTGTAGTCCGTCCTGCTTTTTTCTATACTAGTCAGTCGTTCTTTTTCTATTCTTGTCCATCCTGCTTTTTCTGTTCTTGTCCATCCTGTTTCTTTCTATTCTTGTCTATCTTGCTTTTTTATTCTTGTCCACCCTACTTTTTTCTACAGTATTGTAGCCCGTCCTGCTTTTTTCTATTCTAGTCAGTCCTTTTTCTATTCTAATCCATCCTGATTTCTTCTATTCATGTTCATCTGGTTTCTTTCTATTCTGATCCATCTTGCTTGTTTTTATTCTGCGCCATCCTGCCTTTTCCTAACTGGTCCGTTCTTTTTTGTATTCCTGAGCTTCCTGACATTTTCTACTCTTGTCCATCCTACTTTTCTCTCTTCTGACCCATCCTTTTTTCCTATTTTCTGCATCCTGCTTTTTCAATTCTAGCCCATCTTTTTTTTTTTCTATTCTAGTCCATACTAATTTATTATCTTCCGGTGCATCCTACTACTTTTCTATTCTGGTAGATTTTGCTTGCTTGAAATTCTGGCCAATTATGCTTTTTTCTATTGTGCTCTATCTTACACTTTTTATTTAGGTGCTTCCTGCTTGTTTTATATTCTGTTCCATTCTTCTTTCTTTTTCTGTTTCGGTCTGCTCTCTTTTTGCAATTCAGGTCTTTCCTCTTTTCTCTATGTTGATCCATCCTGAATTTTTATATTCTGATGTATCCTAAATTGTTTCTATTCTGGTCTACTCTGTTTTCTTTTATATTCTGGTCGATCCTACTTGTTTATATTCTGGTCTAACTTGTTCCTCCCATTCTCGTCTATCCTGCTTTTACATTTTAGTCCACTTTATTTTCATATTGTGTTCCATCCTACTACTTTATAGCCTATTGTTCCTCATATTGTTTTAATTATTTTCCATTGTATTATTATTATTATTATTATTATTACTACCACTACTACTACTACTACTACTACTACTTTTGTCCCATTCTTTTGTTTTCTATTGTTTCTGCTTTTCGTAGTCTGTTCGTTTTTATTTCATTTTCTACTTTTCTGTTTCTGTTCTCCTATGCTAAGCTTTTCCATTCCGCAGGATCTACATAGCATTAAAACCGCAATTTCACTTACAGATAAGTCATCTGCAGTGTAACTCAGCTACAGTTGGCCTGGGCTGCACTGCACTGTGTGCTGGTCATACTGATGTAATAACTCTAGCGAATGGCTGAAATTTTGTTTTGCGATTGACTGGTATCGGAATGTTTGGATTTGTTTACGTTGCACGTAATTATTTCGAATTCTTCCTAACCTGTCACTGAAACTAATTTAATTAAATGTTATACTGGCCCGTATTGTTTTACTTCCCCGAACAAATCCAATTCCAGTAAAAAAAAAAGTTTAAAATTGGGAACGATATAACATTTTTATTGGGATCTCATTTTTGAAGTTTCAGTGCAGTGGAAAATGTTTTAGAAGCAAAGTTTACAAAATATTGAATGGTTATGAATTTTGTGTTCCATAAATAATAATTATACACTGGAGTTTCTATTTAAAGTAGGGGTATAGCAGTTTATTTTCGTTGCTGCCTATACACACATCCTGAAAAAGTCCGGCCTCCTTAAATGGGGTCGAGTGGAGATTTGTGTAGAATAATTCCTCTATTGGAGTATGTGTATTCGACTCGTATATAGCCTACGTAAAAATTATGTTTCTGAAACTTATTTAACAAGTTTGTGATAGCTTTCAATGACATTGAAAGTATATAACTTCACATGAATATACCATATAGGTTACAATTACATTATTTTTAATAGTAATGTAAGTGGGTCCCTAATAGAAAACAATATGACAGAGAGAAATACGTAGGATGAAAATCACTTTTAAAATACCCTTATAGAAGAAATAGCAATTTTTAAATAGTTACAATGGAACCCCCTACAACAATGGTAAACATCATAAATAAGAAGTAAACTAAGGTTGTAATTGTCATAATATGTAAGAACCAATAATGTTTAAAATATCGGTATAAAGCTGATAATTACGGGTGTGATTTTATGGTGATTATTTCGTTTATATGACGTCATCCCATTTTCGACCAATGAAGTGTAATGAAATTTTGAATTCCAACCAATCACAGTCACACTTTACGATAAATTTTGTAGGTAGATTTATCGCATAGTCGTTCTTTTGTTTAGTCGCCAACTGTTTCCCCGTAAATTGATGATCATGAATACATTAAGATGAAACTACAAGGTTAAACTTTTCTTTCAACTTTAAAGCAATGAATGCAAGACTAATATTTCTGTGGTGTTTGGGTAAAGGGAGATAAGTTATAAAAATGAGTTTGGAGATAAACGAAAATTAAACGTCGAACCCTTATTGCAAATAATTTTCTACACAAATAAAGCACATCAACTGCTAGTATTCTTTGATTTTTGCATACTCATTTGTAAAATTTAACTTGTGTGTTCATCTGGGGGACAAAATTCCATCTGCACAAAAAAATGACTTATTCCCCTTTACCCGAACACCACAGATTTAATATTAATTAATATATTTACGCAGTGAAGACCACGTTCAAAACTGCGCAGCATGTAGAAACAAAATCTTCATTATCTTAATTGAACGTACCTTTTAAACTTAATTATTTCAATATTCTTCCCAGATTGCACGCATACGCGATTGGAATATTGAACTGTGTACATGCAGCTTTAGTTCCGTTACACACTACAGCGAGAATGCGTTTGTCGAGCTATAAAAAATGTTTTCGTGTAGCACTGATTGTAACGGTCGAAATAAGGCACAGCTGACATTGGTCCTGCTCCCACAGGTAACAACCTATAATTGTAACCTATAAAATTTGTATTTTGTGAATGAAATGAAACAATTAATAGAATGTCAGAAGTTCAAATTTATGTAACATCATCGCATATCAAACCCAAATACCCTGTATAGTAATATATACCATGTCTTTGATCAAAATGCCTTCCGTATGGAGTAATAAAATTCGTGTTTCAATGATCTATACAGAGATGGCTTCACTGTGTAGCAACATGTCTCGCTGTGAATACATAAGCATTGCTATACAATTCTTCATTTAATTAATGTATTAATCAGGTTACTGTAATTATATTATAAAATTGTAAATTAAACTGTGATTTCAGCAGATAATGCAAATGTATTTATGTTATAATAATAAGGGAAAAGTGCAGTATATGTAATTAACATTGTTAAACCTGTATTTCGCTTTTCGCAATTGGCATTACTGAATAAGAAGATCGAATTTCTTTATTGCAGTAATCGATATTTATCTATTTCAACTTCACAATGCCTGAATAGGTTAAGTATTCGTAAATATACAATTATTAACATTTTGTGATCGAATTTTAGGGATATGTTATTTACATTTTTTATTTTATTCACGAAATAGTCCTAACAAATGTCACTCGAGGTCTAAGATTTCCCAGACTATTACACTCTTACTACGTCATACTACTTTTGACCAATAAAACGGTACGAAAGGACGTATTTCAACCAATCATGGCTGCTTATCGCACAATTTTATCGCGTCCCTAGCATTTGTTTAATTTTATCGCGTCCCTAGCATTTGTTTCTTTGTTTGCCAACATTTGAAACTGCGCTGGTCTGGACGTCAAAAATATATATAAAATTACAAACCAATCCAGTCGATGCACAGCAGTTTCAAATATGACTCGCATTGGCATTCAAGAACAAGAATTAATAAAAATCACTGATCATACCTATGCATCTTCTGAAATCCGATTTACAAATAAATGAGGAGCACCATTCGGAAATCCTGAATAAGTTGAATACACCATGTAGGCCTAAATCAACGAGTTCCACTTCTATTATGCACACGTCCAATATAACATCAATTGAACCACCAACCACATTCAAATTTGAAAATTGTGCATTCAATAATTATTCCTTTTAAAATTATTCATTCGGAAATTCTGAATAAGTTGAATACACCATGTAGGCCTAAATCAACGAGTTCCACTTCTATTACGCACACGTCCAATATAACATCAATTGAACCACCAACCACATTCAAATTTGAAAATTGTACATTCAATAATTATTCCTTTTAAAATTATTCATGTTAATTTTTTATGTCATCGTCGTTAATTAAAACTTTTCTAACACTTGTGTATATTAGTTAGGTTATGTTATAGCTTCTGCTCTGAGAGGATAAAAAGAACTTCTGCTATATGATATTATGGATAGTCACGTAAGATCAGAGATTGTTTAATATTAAGATTTATTGAATAGTAATCATTACAGTGTCTGTATAAAGACACTACTACCATCTAGCATGCATCTAGCGTAATATTTGTAATGTTGAGATGGTACAATAATACATTTGAAGACAGTTGTATTTTCGTAAGTCAATTAATATTTTATTGTATTGGAGTACTTCGTTACTTCTAATATTTATATACTTTCTTCTAATCGTGTAATAGTCAATTAAATCCCACTCGAGTTTTGATTTTCTCTAGATAATCAAAACGTCTAGTGAGATTACTGTTGATAAATCCATTCGCTTCGCTCGTGGATTTATCTGCAGATCTCAGACCTCTCGTGATATTACTACAGATTATTTTGCCCTGATTTTGGCGATTAAAATGGTTTAATTTAGATGAACATTTCGTAAAAAAAAAAAAAAACAAACAGTTTCGCGCGTGTGTGTTAATTGTATTAAAATCAAGAATTCATTCTGTTGTAAGTGTAGCGAATAGAGATATTATGTGGGTTTTGTGATACGGTATATTTAATAAAAATTCCGTAAGATTATTTTAGTGACGCTTTTAGAGCACAGTGTGTCGTGGAATACAATGCAAGAGAGCCTTCATCATGCATATTATATTTAGCGTAATGGCCACGCAACACTGAGCTCTGAGTTGCGGAGTGACTTACGAGCAGACGGTTGTGTGTTTGTGTCGCGGCGACAACAGATTTACCGCCTGCATTCTCAGACTGTCACATACTCCTGTGGGGGTGTAACCGAGACAACTAACTCAGCAGCCCACATTTTCTACCGTGCCCCACTGGTTTCCAATACTCATCATTCTAGTCATATTTATCATTTTTATCATCGTCACTTACGTCTTCATCTGCTTCATAATCTTAGAATTCTGCATCAACTTCTCCTGCTTTAATGTCATTTTGCCATTACCAAATCATCTCCTTTCCTTCTTGTTCTTCATTACCGTCATATTTCTTATCAACTATATTATTATTAATATGATTATAGTGATCATCGTTTATTTAATACTCTCCTGTCTTGGATTTGAATGTAATGTTCAATGTCATGTCACCGAAGTCTATTTCTTCTTCTTTGCCATCATCATCATCATCATCATCATCATCATCATCATCATCATCATCATCATCATGTCTCTGAACATTCATCAATATCACTCTTAGCATCAAGTTCCTCTTTTTCGTCGTCATCACGATTGCTATTATGTCTGTCATCTTCATCATAAAGCTTCCCATCGTCGACCCTTTCATCTTACTTCTCTTCTAGGTCCTATTCATCACCATGCTACTCATTCATATCTCCCTTTTATTTTATTTGTATTATTTTTGTGAAATTTGGTATAAAGTTAGATTAGTTATAATAGTGGAAATCAATGATAACGGTAGTAATAATAATAACTGTTGTTTCACTATTTTATTATTAGTAGGTATTATTTTCGTTTTGAAGATTCAAACTGTGCGTAGTTATAGCACGAATGGCCGTACGAGCTCGTGCGAAGGATTTTGTGTACATGAGTTTGAATAATTTATTATGCATCAATAAATGCATCCATCCACCTACCCATCCATCCATCCATCCATCCATCCATCCATCCATCCATCCATCCATCCATCCATCCATCCATCCATCCATCCATCCATCCATCCATCCATCCATCCATCCATCCATCCATCCATCCATCCATCCATCCATCCATCCATCCATCCATCCATCCATCCATCCATCCATCCATCCATCCATCCATCCATCCATCTATCTATCTATCTATCTATCTATCTATCTATCTATCTATCTATCTATCTATCATTTCAAACCTTTCTCTTCTTCATGATTATTATCATCAAAATACCCATCCTTAACAAAAATCGTCATTAAAAATTGCAATAATAATCTTCATTATGTCGTCAATTCTTAACTTTCTTTATCAGCGCATTTATCAGCATCATCACCATCATCATCATCATCATCATCATCATCATCTTCTTCTTCTTCTTCTTCTTTATGTCTTCGATCCTTAGTTTTCTTTATCATTAAAATCGTTATCATATTTTTCATCCTTATCTTACTGCTTCACCACTACCTCCACCACCAACACCACCACCACCACCACCACCACACTCATGTCTTCCATTCTTAACTTTCTTCATCATTACAACTATCATTATCATGTTTTCTAACTTTATTTTACTTCATCATTACAAAATTCTTCATTATGTATTCCATTTCTACCTTCACTATTAAAATAATAATAATAATAATAATAATAATAATAATGATAATAATAATAATAATAATAATAATAATAATAATAATAATAATAATAATAATAATAATAATAATAGCACAGTGTAGTATATACAGTCACGAAGCTCAATACGTAGTAAATATGCATCCACAGATAATTGCTAACCACTAGGATCGCTACTATCGCCTCATTACAGACAGTAAACTCAAGCTTCGTGATTGTATATACTAGACTGTGGTAATAATAATAATAATAATAATAATAATAATAATAATAATAATAATAATAATAATAATAATACTAATCTTTCATTTTTCACTTTATCATTACAACCATCTTCAAGTTTTCTATTCCTTTTATCATTACAATCATCATCCCCATACTTCATTATTAACACTTATCATTACAACCATCATCATCATGTCTTTCCTTCTTAACATTCCTCATCATGACAACCATTATCATGTCTTCCATTCTTAACATTCATCATTACAATAATAATTATCATCACCATCATGTTTTCAATTCTTAAATTTCTTTATCATTACAAGCACCATCATTGTCTTCCATTCCTTTCTTGATTATTACAACCAGTATCATCATCATAATCATCATCGTCATCTATCTTGTCCTCAACTCCACCACCACCACCACCACCACCACCACCACCACCATTACAGTCGTCAGTGTCACCATAGCAATTTTCTCATCGACAACTTCATCACAATAATTTATTGCCGTTACAAATTTTTTCTGCAACATAGACGTCAAGAAAGTTATTATTAGCATAATTTTTATATTCCATCACACATATTTCTAAGAATTGGATATGTTTTATTCCTACTGGTCTCCGAAAGAAAAACTATCACAATCTTTGAATTCTTTCATTAGTTTTTTCCTAAGTAAATTAAAGGAATGTTATAATATTGTGCAACTTGGTCACTTGTTATAAGACTGAATTTTATTTTTTTATGCTAACGAGTTCAATTGAAGAGTGGAAATAGCAAAGGTTCTAAGTGCTATTGATTGATATTTTCCTTGTTCTGACTCGCTGTGGTCCATTGTTATGAAGAAGTGTAATTTTCTTTAGATACAATGGACATGGAATTAGAAGATGAAGATGTAGATGTGGAAGTAGGATTTCGCACTTTATTTAGTACAATGGATTCATACTCATCGATTTACGTGGAAACAGTTGGCGACACTGACTAAACAAAAGAGCGGCCATGCTATAAATTGATAGTGATAAATCGAGCTGCAGAAATTATCGCGATGTATGACTGTGATTGGTTGGAATTCAAAATGTCATTACACTTCATTGATAGTGATAAATCTAGCTGCAGAAATTATCGCGATGTATGACTGTGATTGGTTGGAATTCAAAATTTCCTTACACTTCATTGGCAGTGATAAATCGAGCTGCAGAAATTATCGCGATGTATTACTGTGATTGGTTGGAATTCAAAATTTCATTACACTTCATTGATAGTGATAAATAGAGCTGCAGAAATTATCGCGATGTATGACTGTGATTAGTTGGAATTCAAAATTTCATTACACTTCATTGATAGTGATAAATCGAGCTGCAGAAATTATCGCGTTGTATGACTGTGATTGGTTGGAATTCAAAATTTCATTACACTTCATTGATAGTGATAAATCGAGCTGCAGAAATTATCGCGTTGTATGACTGTGATTGGTTGGAATTCAACATTTCATTACACTTCATTGATAGTGATAAATCTATCTGCAAAAATTATCGCGATGTATGACTGTGATTGGTTGGAATTCAAAATTTCATTACACTTCATTGATAGTGATAAATCGAGCTGCAGAAATTATCGCGTTGTATGACTGTGATTGGTTGGAATTCAACATTTCATTACACTTCATTGATGGTGATAAATCGAGCTGCAGAAATTATCGCGTTGTATGACTGTGATTGGTTGGAATTCAACATTTCATTACATTTCATTGATAGTGATAAATCGAGCTGCAGAAATTATCGCGTTGTATGACTGTGATTGGTTGGAATTCAACATTTCATTACACTTCATTGATGGTGATAAATCGAGCTGCAGAAATTATCGCGTTGTATGACTGTGATTGGTTGGAATTCAAAATTTCATTACACTTCATTGATAGTGATAAATCGAGCTGCAGAAATTATCGCGTTGTATGACTGTGATTGGTTGGAATTCAAAATTTCATTACACTTCATTGATAGTGATAAATCGAGCTGCAGAAATTATCCCGATGTATGACTCTGATTGGTTGGAATTCAAAATTTCATTACACTTCATTGATAGTGATAAATCGAGCTGCAGAAATTATCGCGTTGTATGACTGTGATTAGTTGGAATTCAAAATTTCATTACACTTCATTAATAGTGATAAATCTAGCTGCAGAAATTATCGCGTTGTATGACTGTGATTAGTTGGAATTCAAAATTTCATTACACTTCATTAATAGTGATAAATCTATCTGCAGAAATTATCGCGTTGTATGACTGTGATTAGTTGGAATTCAAAATTTCATTACACTTCATTGATAGTGATAAATCTATCTGCAGAAATTATCGCGATGTATGACTATGATTGGTTGGAATTCAAAATTTCATTACACTTCATTGGCCGAAAATGGAATGACATCACATAAATGAAATAGTCCAGATAATTTCTCTTCACCCTGTACATATTCCGCATGTGCTGAAGGAAAAGTAAATCTATATCTACGCTGATATCGAATAACCGAAGCTGAAATATCCTGTCAACCCTGAGGCGCTTGTACCCGTCGTCCATCAAGCGCGAACAAACCGGCTTGCTCTGGCTTAACCACTGCATTAATAATGATGTCTCTTTGCACAGTCGAGACATCTCTATTTGCTTAAAGATTGAGTTGAGACCACGTTAGCAAGCTCTGCTGCATCTTGTGCGTCCTTTCTTGTTCAGGTTAGATCTAAGGTTTGCTAAATAGAATTCAGCAATTTCCTACCCTGACATGTCGACATGTTCCGCTTAGATAGCGAAGTATTTCAGCTGTGTGGTAAAGTCTCGTATTTATTTGTTTACATTACATGCAGACACTACTGTACACATGAAAAAATATCTTCTTCAGAATATAAAAATAAAATCGTAATAATTTAATGGTATAAACTTAAATAAAAATTCAGTTGTGATTATTAACTACTGGGTGTTCATTTCAAAGTGTGTCATGACGTCATTGTTGATGAGTCAGCGATTTGAAGCGAGTATCAGCTTTTGTGTCAGAGAAGTTGCCTATTAATCAAGGCTTTTAATCTGAACTTGAGAACATGTACGGTATAACTTGAACGTCGTAGCAACAGATGGCGGTCTGTACGGTCTGTGTACTACCATATCCTCTTTCGAACTGTGTTTTGCGCGGCCAAGTCGCACGCAGGGTATTTGTTATCATCGGTTGCGTACGGCAACATTCCACAACACAAATCAAATGCTCCGTGCCCATGTTGACCGTCGAAGTTAATGTCAACAAATACGTAAGTAATCGTCTTAACCCTCTCCACATATCCCAACAGTAAGGAAAAACTCACCTCAGTACATGTTTCGAAACAGTTCGCATTCCTGCCACTACCGGCGTTACCGTACGTATCAGTAAGTACTCTTCTGAATGAAAGCCGTACTTGCTAGGCAACTTCTTTGGCACATAAGTAATACACCTCTGCGGAAGTGTAGGAAGACTGAATTCTCTAGGCTCATCGACTAGCCACATGACGGCATACAGCGAGCAATGACACACTTTGAACTGAACACCCAGTATAAATGTGTTTGAAAGGTCATGAATAGACAGTGGATGCGGGATGACTTATCGTTGAATGTGGGTGCACATTTACTATATGTTAAAATTTTGTCATTCAGACCATTCGCTGAACAGGTTTTAAACGTAAACAGACGACGTCAATATGCTACTGTATCTCCGTACAGTCAGAAGGGAAAGAAAAATGACGTACTGTAGCACATACCTTGCAGGTTCAGTCCTCGTCATCATTGATGGAATTACCAGCGTTGCAGTAAACGACGATATATTCTCGTAAGTTGTCGAAGCTGAATCGTCGTCGCCTATCGTTTAAACAGTTTTTGTATCGAGAGAATTTCTGAAGAAAACCTCTAAAATGAGGATCATTCAATTTCTTTAGAGGAATATTTGCACTGAGCATCATGTTGCACATGTCTTTGCAAAACGTTTAGACCCGCACAACTAAATGATGATGATGATGATGGTGATGGTTCCTCAGATTTCATTTCAGAGCATTTCCTCTGCGATGTACTGTTGCAATGTTTCTCTATAGCCTGAGTTGTTCTGGTTTTTATTTCAATTTCACATACATTACACATGATATTGTCTTCGTTAATATAAAATATCATTCCATACTTCTTAATTGCACTTCGTATCTCTGACCGAATTTAAAGTTTTGTCTTCGACGTTATGAATGGATCAGCACAACACTATTTAACGCGTACTAAATACTTGAGCAGGATAACACAACTGCACACATTGCGTTGCAATATGACTATGAACGGACCGGGGTTCCTTCGTTCTGTACGCTGCTGTACTCGCCAGGTACACAAAAGACAAACGACGCGGCACGTGCCATATACTCCGATACGAAACAACTTCACTTTTCTTTAAGTCATCCCGCATACGCTGTCTGGTCATGAATAGTTCTAGTAGACTTATTTAAGCCCGAAAGCATAAAGTTACTATAATGTAACATCTTAAAATTGTCCGAATTTCTTTCATTTAAATTAATTAATAATAATAATAATAATAATAATAATAATAATAATAATAATAATAATAATGCTTTATTTTTTCTGGCAGAGTTAAGTTCGTGAGGCTTTATTATTTTTTATACTTAACTAAACAATTCCAGTATTTAGTTCCACTCATCCGTTTCTTTTATCATACTCCTTTCACCCACAAATAGATATTCTGGCCAGGAAGTATCTGTGTTCACTGGAATCTTCATTTCCTTCGCAAAAACTGTTATCCAAAACTGGAGACTTAATGAAAGACGAAACCGTCTGCATCCCAGCAAAGTGGAAATGATTATTTTAATGGGAAACTTATCCATGGACCAATGGTCACATATTTAAAAAACATAATTATAATGATGGATAATGTTGGGGCTATGAGGATAGATTATAATATTTTCTGTTATTGGTACAGTATGTAATTCAGATTCAATTCAGTACATATTATTCAATTAATAGTTCAATACGTGTTTAGACATAAATTCAGAAATATATTCAGTTTATAACCAATTAACAAAAAAGGTTTTAATAACTGACGATAGTGTCGATAGTTTTGATTACAATTATACAGTTCTCACATTCCAACGCTTCGGCTGACTGAACGCTGTTCTGCCGCTATTTCTACAGTAATCGATAGGACTATCGATTGTAGGAACTATAGTCGATAGTACAATCGATACAATTGCAAGTGACTATCACCCATAAATAAATAAATAAATAAATAAATAAATAAATAAATAAATAAATATATAAATATATATACAGGGTGTGCCTTTTACCTTGTGAACCTACTACAACTTTTTTATTTGGATAGGTATTGGAATTTTTGTTTTTGAGAGTTATGTTAGAACGAGGGGCTAACATGAGTGTGAGATTTGGCGCATGTAACTACATTCTTGTACAAGACACACGTGACGCCATCAACTTTTCAAATAGCACTACATACTTTAATCATGTTACATTGATTACACACATTAAGACGAGTTCAAAAATGTATCACAATGTCACCTTCATAATCAATAATAACAACAAAAGAAGCATAAACGTACTTCCAATGTGATAATGTTATGCTTTGAGAGTCACAGAAGATGTTCCAAATTGGTGACCATTCACATTAATGCACATTCGAAGGCATTCCCGGAAAGACCTTACGACTGTCTGGAATGTTACTGGCTGAATGGATACACAAGCCTGTCGAATGCGTTGCTGCATGTCGTCTGGCGTTGTCAGATTGTTCTGGTACACACTGTCCTTTACAGTTCCCCACAGGAAGAAGTCGAGTGGCGACAGGTCCGGAGGACGTGCAGGCTACTGTACGTGGATTGTGGCGTCGACAGTTGTCGTGGTTTGTTTACATGTTAAGACAGCAAACACACAACACACCGCGTGTACGGACGTCAGTCGTCTTTCGTCTTGTGTAAGTTAATGCACACCACAACAAACGGAACATTCTGAAGGCATTCATTCTGCATTTTGTTGTTGTTACTGATTGGGAAGGTGACATTGTGATACATTTTTGAACTCGTCTTAATGTGTGTAATCAATGTAACATGATTAAAGTATGTAGTGCTATTTGTAAAGTTGATGACGTCACGTGTATCTTGTACCAGAATGTAGTTACATGCACCAAATCTCTACACCTCATGTTAGCCCCTCGTTCTAACATAACTCTCAAAAACAAAAAAATTCCAATACCTATCCAAACAAAAAAGTTATAATAGGTGCACAAGATAAATGGGACACTCTGTATATATAGTAACTCTTCCATGGATTATAATAAACCTTTTCAAGCAGTTTATCTAGGCTAGGCCTATATATGAGGACTCGACTTGATAAAGGAATGTATTCTTCAGTTTGTAGATTATGACGTAAGGAATTGCCGTTCCACAGAATCAATTCATTTTTTCTGTTACTAGCCTATATATCGAATATAGACGTTACACGCCAAACATTTTAAATTACTCGTATAATTTTATTTTAATTGAATCACTTTATGTGAGTTACAACAACAAAAGTTCTTCTGCTTTTCTTATTCCTGCAGTAGGGAACAGGTCGCTTTGACGGAATGCCTACATGCTTAGTACACAAGAATGCGGAGAGAGGGAGAGTCGCGTTGTTCCAATCACAAGAGGAGGTCAGATAGTTTGATCCCGCGATTCAAAATTTTGGAATACCTCTTTCTATACTCGTTGCTAGGCGACGCGAATAGTTGAAGGCGCTCCGCTCTGAGCTTTTATTAGACGCTAGACAGTCACGCAGACAGATGAATCAAGTATTTCCATGAAGGGTCCTGCAGAGTGGATGCATAGCCGCTCTTAGCGTCCTGCCTCCAAGATCAAGACGACAGTTCCTAATATTTGATGATTAGTATTATTTTATATCAGTTCTAGATAAATGTTTTTCGATACATATTAATAAGAAGATAGTATCTTGAATAATTTCGAGGGAAAAATTGTTCCGGAGCCGGGTATCGAACCCGGGACCTTTGGTTTAACGTACCAACGCTCTACCACTTAGCTACTCGGGAACTCTAACCGACACCGATCCAATTTTTCCCTCTATATCCACAGACCTCAAAGTGGGCTGACAACCGTCAAGCAACCAACTTCGAGTGCACACTAACTCCGTGTGACTTAAATTGTGGTTTTCTGTTAACGAACAGTGACGTGTACTATGCAAATCAAGATTTCAGGTATAACTCCCTGTAAAGTTGATTTGAATAATTTCGAGGGAAAAATTGTTCCGGAGCCGGGTATCGAACCCGGGACCTTTGGTTTAACGTACCAACGCTCTACCACTGAGCTACTCGGGAACTCTAACCGACACCGATCAATTATTCAAATCAACAGGGAGTACCAACGAAATCTTGATTTGCATAATACACGTCACTGTTCGTTAACAGAAAACCACAATTTAAGTCACACGGAGTTAGTGTGCACTCGAAGTTGGTTGCTTGACGGTTGTCAGCCCACTTTGAGGTCTGTGGATATAGAGGAAAAATTGGATCGGTGTCGGTTAGAGTTCCCGAGTAGCTCAGTGGTAGAGCGTTGGTACGTTAAACCAAAGGTCCCGGGTTCGATACCCGGCTCCGGAACAAGTTTTCCCTCGAAATTATTCAAATCAACTTTACAGGGAGTTATACCTGAAATCTTGATTTGCAGATAGTATCTTCTTTTTACAGAATTTGCACGTTTAGTAAGTCATAAGCATTGTAATTTGCCGTGATTATCTGGACAGGCGTAAGAGAGCGTCCAGAGAGAAGGGAAAGGCAGCACACTCTTTGACACCGAAATTGGTCGCTGTTCAGAGACTACGTCCCACCTCTGCATAGTTTGGGAATCATCGTGTGCGCTGTGTTTACACGTGTGCGTTTTACTCCTGATCACATATAAGAAATTTATCAACAGTAATCTCACTAGAGGTTTTGATTTATCTAGAGAAAATCAAAACTCGAGTGGGATTTAATTGACTATTACACGATTAGAAGAAAGTATATCAAGATTAGAAGAAATAAAGTACTCTAATACAATAAACTATTAATTCACTATTTCACTTATGTTATCTTCACCAAAACGTTTGAAAGGAGCCGCCATTTTCAGTTGACTGTCTATGCGATCGTAAAGCATGTTTTATGGTACCATAAAGAAGTTCCAGTTTGAAATGTTGGCAAACAAAGAAACAAATGGTAGGAAGGTGATAAAAATAGAAAAAGTATAGCTCGCGCAAGGAACGATTACCGAAAAGTAATGGTGGCGTTGCTGTCTGTTTTGACGTGTGTATGTAGGCACGCTGAGGGGGCGAGAGGTACAGGCCGAAGAAAGTACTGCCTCCCTTCCAAGAAGATGAACAGTTGGGGCATCGCCTGTGGAAATGAAGAGCGTAGTGAGAGAAAAAATTCGAAGCTAATTAAACGCGCAACATATGTTTACGAATGAAGTAATAATAATAATAATAATAATAATAATAATAATAATAATAATAATAATAATAATAATACCGTGCCATACAAGACACGTATTCATGCAATGGAACAAACAGTCATAATGTAACTATCACAACGCAAGACTGATTCTATCGATGTCATTTATCTTCCGACTGTACCCTTGAATATCAATGAAGTTATCTCGTGACCTTTCCTGTCGCCCGCTCTTCCTTATCGCATTGTTTCATTCGCATTCTTTCCTTCGGTATTCTCTGCTTGCGAGACCTATAATTAAAGATTAGAAGAAATAAAGTACTCTAATACAATAAAATATTAATTGACTTACTAAAATTCTATTTCACTAATGTTAGCTTCACCAAAACGTTTGAACGGAGCCGCCATTATCAGTCGACTACCTATGCGGGAAACAAATGACTATCGCAAAGCATGTTTTATAGTACCGTAAAGAATTTGGAGTTTAAAATGCTGGCAAACAAAGAAACAAATGCTAGGGAAGTGATAAAAACAAACAAATGCTCGGAAAGAGATATAAATAAAAATGCTAGGGAAGTGATAAAATTGTGTGATCAGTCATGATTGGTTCAAAAGTAGTATGACGTGGTAAAAGTGTATTAGTCAGTCTAATGTACTTTCAAGACAAGGACTTCTATCAATTTCACTATACTGCTATCTGGCGACTGCAAAATAAGTTACGTAATGTACCCCTCCCAAAAAGGCTCGTGTTTCTTGGGCATTGCTGCAGTGAGGCACCGTGCACTCTGACTATGAGATCAGTCATTACTTGTCAGTCACTTCTCACCACAGTTGAACTGTCGTATGACTCCAAACGCACAAGTCGTTTAACCAAGCAAAATTTTTAGTCGATCGACAGTTCTACTAAATATTAATAAGAGATTGACTTCATCATTTAATAATAATCCGTGGCGCTACAGCCCGTGAAGGGCCTAGACCGACCAGCCGGCTGCTGGCCTCACGCCCACATGCCGAAGCAGAGGTGGACGATCATCCAACCAGAATGGAGGTATCGTGTGGTTAGCACGATGATCCCCCCAGCCGTTATAACTGGTATTCGCAACCGCATTTCGCTACCTATCGTAGCTCCCCAAGTGCATCACGATGCTGGGTGGGCACCGGTCCCATACACTGGCCGAAATTTCATGAGAAAATTTCTTCCCCCATGAGGACTCGAACCAGCGCGCATTCCGTAACGCGAGTCCTAGGCGGGATGCCTTAGACCGCGACGCCACGGCGCGGGACGACTTCATCATTTATTGAAGTAAAAACTACTTTCGACCTACTCGTGTTACTTTCTTGCATGTGAATCTATATCTTAAGGTTATATATTTCTTTTGTCAGCGATACTGCCATTCCAGCTCTTCCTCCTAGAAGACTGTTTTCCTTTGACAAAACACAAAATATCGTGACACTTCCTCTCTCCTCACTGTATCACCCCTTTGAAACACGACCACTCAGCAACCCCGATATACCGAAATTACCCGATATTTTACTGTTAGAAGAATAACGTGACATTGGAAATCTATTCTGACGTTCTTTTATCTGCTTCTATAAAAAAACCGTAGTGGAAAAGAACAAATATAAAAAAACATACTTGTCTACGGCAAACAAATGATAGGTTGTAGCTCCATACCTGGTATTAATCTCAAAACTGTCGCTGTGTTATTGTAAAAAATACCGGCAACAAGGGTCTAACTGATATCTGACCTGACCTTTCATGTTGACCCCGGAACCGAGAGAAAATCATTTTATGTTGCGTCATCAAGTTCGGTCACAAACTTTGATATTTGACGGTTTTAGTTTATATGCTCCGTTTTTCAATGTGTTACGGTCTACCACAAGCGGACCATTCTCCCAGGTAATTTGTTATCTGTCTCGTATTTTGAAAACGCTAAGAGAACTAGAAACAAGCGATGTAAACGTTTCGGCGATAAGATATTGATGTAAAAGTTTTCATTTAAGTACACGTAATACGTTACTGTAGTTAACGACCGTTTTAATAATAATAATAATAATAATAATAATAATAATAATAATAATACTTACTACTTATTGGCTTTTAAGGAACCCGGAGGTTCATTGCCGCCCTCACATACGCCCACCATAGGTTCCTATCGTGAGCAAGATTAATCCATTCTCTATCATCATATCCCACCGCCCTCAAATCCATTTTAATATTATCTTCCCATCTACGTCTCGGCCTCCCTAAAGGTCTTTTTCCCTCCGGCCTCCCAACTAACACTCTATATCCATTTCTGGATTCGCCCGTACGTGCTACATGCCCTGCCCATCTCAAACGTCTGGATTTAATGTTCCTAATTATGTCAGGTGAAGAATACAATGCGTGCAGTTCTGTGTTGTGTAACTTTCTCCATTCTCCTGTAACTTCATCCCTCTTAGCCCCAAATATTTTCCTAAGCACCTTATTCTCAAACACCCTTAACCTATGTTCCTCTCTCAAAGTGAGAGTCCAAGTTACACAACCATAAAGAACAACCGGTAATATAACTGTTTTATAAATTCTATCTTTCAGATTTTTTGACAGCAGACTGGATGATAAAAGCTTCTCAACCGAATAATAACAGGCATTTCCCATATTTATTCTGTGTTTAATTTCCTCCCGAGTATCATTTATATTTGTTACTGTTGCTTCAAAATATTTGAACTTCTCCACCCCTTCAAAAGATAAATTTCCAATTTCTATATTTACAATAATAATAATAATTAATAATAATAATAATAATAATAATAATAATAATAATAATAATAATAATAATAATAATAATGGCTTTATTTAACCTGGCAGAGTTAAGACAGTAGGGCCTTCTCTTACACTCAACCAGGATTAAAACCTGCTTACATAGTTGAACATGCAACTGAATCGAATTTAAGTAATTACATACAGATACAATTTACATAATGATATCAAAAGAGGCAGTTAAATAAAAAATTTACTTAAGGGGAGGCATCTACTACCTAAGAGACGAAGTAACACAATCGTACGTACACTAATTTCATAGGAGTGGTATGGTAAATTTTCTGTCCACAATCAAGGAAAGTAGATGTGCTAAATTAAAATCACTATATAAATTTTTATTGAACCTCAAAATAGCTTCCAGCTAAACTTAAAATGTTGATGCGGACGGATTATGTTAACACGTAAAATTCTCTTCACATTCAAATAACACAGTTTTGTAATTATTTCTGCAACATATTATGCAACAAGAAGTAAAAGGAACTTATGGACACATTACACTAAATAAAACTTAGTAATGATAGCAATGAAGTTATAACATAATTTTCACTGAACTACATAGGCTACACTGAAATAGAAAACCCGAACATACATTACGGCCTGGTCTAGATCGAAAAGGCATTGACTGTGCCGTATTTCGCTTTGTTGTGAAAAGTTGTGTAAACTGTGAAATGTTCGTTACCAGTTGTAATAACTGTAAATGGCTAAAATACAATAATTTGAATAATAAATAATAATAATAATAATAATAATAATAATAATAATAATAATAATAATAATAATAATAATAATAATAATAATGTGGGACAAGAAGACGTTTGTGGGTCTATAAATATTGTAAGAAAAAGAGGTCAGACATCCTTCTTCCGAAAGATCCAGAAAGGTGACTTTATAAAATATAATATATGCTTTATGAAAATAATATATAAACCTTACGTGTTTCATATTTCAAAAGTGGAATGAAGGTGTTAATTTTTTGAAAAGAATACGATATCGAAAGTACATACATTTTATCGTCTGCTGGGGAAAGGGTCTGTGATCAGGCGATAGTAGCGATCCTGGTGGTTAGCAACTATCTATGGATGCATGTTTCAACTGTCTATGTTTGCATAAGTATTGAGCTTCGTGACTGTATACACTAGACTGTGGTAGTAGCGTACATTACAAGTGAAACGAACACACGTATTATGAACATGTTGCAGTTTCTGGGATAAATCCACCCTCAGATCAAAATAATCGAAATGAGGCGTAATAAGAGTCTATACTGCAGGAAATGGAAACGTTTCTTTTTCTTTATTTTAAGAACTCTGAAATCCTTTAAATAACTCGTATTTATGAGAACATAAGAACTTCTAAAACTGAGATGTCCAGTTCTTTTATTCTTTTCCTTTTTTTCTTTCCTTCGCCAAAAGTTTAATATACATGGTTTAAGACAGCATTTGTACTTTTTTTCTATTATGTAAAAATGACAACTGGCGAAAGCCTCGCGTGAGGTCAGATCCTGTCCGATTGAATATACGTTGAATTAACTAGACGGCAATTAAATTTCCATAACAAAGCGCACGTAAAACTTTGCCTTTTGCGGTTACGGAATTGGAAGCACGTACCTATATTTTTATGGATTGTTAACAAAACTGAAACAACATTTTCAGAATTTTATAACTACATCTTTCAGAATCAGTTTAAATTTTATGTAATTGAATTGGAATTGAATAGTACTTTCACATTTTTGTGAATAATTCTAGTTTTTTTAGAAGAGGTTATATGTTTTAATTACATTTTAAATTGAACAAAATGAAGAGAATAATTGTATAGCTTTCGAGAAAGAAAAGGGTTTGTACTATAATACCAGTACTAACATGCTGTTTCTATTAATCTGATCAACTATCCATTCACATAGTCATCATGAATTCATCCATCAGTCCATCTTCTCAAGCAGAAAACCATTGATCATTTTATAAACCCATTTACATATCCATCAACTTGGGTTGCCAAATTATAATGATGATTATAAGGGAGATTTCGAGATTAGGATGAAAATAAGGAAGAAGACTATTTTAACTCGTGCCTTATGGACATATTTTACCTTTAGATACAAAAATAAGGATTTAATTATAAATACAATATATAAAAGTAAATGGTTCAACTGATACATTACAAGTTATCAGCTTAATATTTTGAACTTGAATTGGTTGTTGTATTAATAAAACTGGATTTAACTTTGAAAAGTCAAACTCTTTACGAGAATATTGGAAATTTGTAACAATTTGTAACTCTGCTTTTATGAGTTCAACATACCTCTTATTGCTTCCATCAGTCCATTTCTGATTCATTAAGAAGAATATTCTTTCAGTATGAGCATTTGACCCTGGAATGCTCATAACAAAACATAGAGTTTCTCTAAATTTGGAACATAAACTCCATTTGATTTACAGTCCTGAAATATACTGACCTAATGTTACCAATGTGAGAGAAAGAATGTAAAAAATATGAGCTTCAATAATTAAATCGTTTTCAGGTTATCATCACTAAAATAGTTCGAACATCGAAGTTTCATCAGAAGGTATAGGGCAGGGCTGCAGAACTCGCAAGTAGGGGAACTATGACGTCAGCCTCACTCCACTTCTATTGGGGATGATCGACTTCCGCCGCGAGAATGAATGTTGATGCAGCCGAGCGTAACTAGAACGCTGAGAACGCACAGGTAGAAAAGGTGGGTGGGGTAAGAAAGGGGAAGAAAGAAGTCGCTCTCAAGAGCTACAGTTCTCCAGGACTGGTATAGGGAATTTGCTATCGATTACCGACAAAATATCAAGCTGGAGTCCTATAAATCGTAATTTAAAAAAAGTTTACGAGAGACTTATTTCTAGATATGGGAGATTGAAAACTTTGTAAAATAAGGCTAAAATACGGGAGATCTGGTAACCCTACCATCAACTCACGAAACTAACCATTAGTTAATCCATCGTTAATACTAACCAACCTCCCATTTTCTCACTCGCCAATCAGTCACTCATTTGACCATAAGGCCGGCAGCATACCGTATCGGACAGTCTGTCTCGGACAGGACAGTTTTGTCTCGAACCGTTTGATGTGACGATGATTACACGCATTCTTATGAGGCTGCAGCATACCGCATCGGACATTCTGTCTCGGACAGGACGGTTTTGTCTCAAACCGTTTGATGTGACGATGATTACACGCATTCTTATGAGGCTGCAGCATAGCGCATCGAACATTCTGTCTCGGACAGGACGGTTTTGTCTCGAACCGTTTGATGTGACGATGATTACAAGCATTCTTATGAGGCTGCAGCATACCGCATCGGACACTCTGTCTCGGACAAGACGGTTTTGTCTCGGACCGTTTGATGTGACGATGATTACACGCATTCTTATGAGGCTGCAGCATACCGCATCGGACATTCTGTCTCGGACAAGACGGTTTTGTCTCGGACCGTTTGATGTGACGATGATTACACGCATTCTTATGAGGCTGCAGCATAGCGCATCGAACATTCTGTCTCGGACAGGACAGTTTTGTCTCGAACCGTTTGATGTGCCGATGATTACACGCATTCTTATGAGGCTGCAGCATACCGCATCGGACATTCTGTCTCGGACAGGACGGTTTTGTCTCAAACCGTTTGATGTGACGATATTACACGCATTCTTATGAGGCTGCAGCATACCGCATCGAACATTCTGTCTCGGACAGGACGGTTTTGTCTCAAACCGTTTGATGTGACGATGATTACACGCATTCTTATGAGGCTGCAGCATACCGCATCGGACATTCTGTCTCGGACAGGACGGTTTTGTCTCAAACCGTTTGATGTGACGATATTACACGCATTCTTATGAGGCTGCAGCATACCGCATCGGACATTGTCTCCGACAAGACGGTTTTGTCTCGAACCGTTTGATGTGACGATGATTACACGCATTCTTATGAGGCTGCAGCATACCGCATCGGACATTGTCTCCGACAAGACGGTTTTGTCTCGAACCGTTTGATTTTTTTTTATTTTATTGGGTTATTTTACGACGCTGTATCAACATCTAGGTTATTTAGCGTCTGAATAAAACGAAGGTGATAATGCCGGTGAAATGAGTCCGGGGTCCAGCACCGAAAGTTACCCAGCATTTGCTCGTATTGCGTTGAGGGAAAACCCCGGAAAAAACCTCAACCAGGTAACTTGCCCCAACCGGGATTCGAACCCGGGACACCTGGTTTCGCGGCCAGACGCGCTGACCGTTACTCCACAGGTGTGAACGAACCGTTTGATGTGACGATGATTACACGCATTCTTATGAGGCTGCAGCATACCGCATTGGATATTCTGTCTCGGACAGGACGATTTTGTCTCGAACTGTTTGATGTGATGATGATTACACGCATTGTTATGAGGCTACAGCATACTGTTTCGGACATTCTCTCTCGGACAGGACGGTTTTGTCTCGAACCGTTTGATGTGACGAAGATTACACGCATTCTTATGAGGATGCAGGATGCTGCCGGC
The DNA here is from genome assembly GCA_025594305.2 of Periplaneta americana. NCBI lineage: Eukaryota > Metazoa > Arthropoda > Insecta > Blattodea > Blattidae > Periplaneta > Periplaneta americana. Next base: position 170,271,240 of record JAJSOF020000003.1, on the reverse strand, counting down.
ATAAGTCATTCTTTCGGCAAATCATCCATGCATACATACGAATTATCTTAAGTATTATTAGTATTATCACCATTGATGTACCCATTCAGCCATAAATCCAATAAATCACATTCCCGCTCAAAGATGCATTATTCTCTCACTCACCTATCGGCCCACTAATGTTCCGTAACTATATTTCCCTCGTATTTCCGAAGTTTCTTGTTTCTTCCTTTTCTTTCCAACATCTATTCATTACAGAAACATTTCAAGTACTAACTTTACTTAAAAGGTTGTGTACAAAGACTACCGAAGACTCACAACTGTAGCTAAATGAAATTTTATTTACAAAACAGAAGATTTCCTGTACGTAATAAAGTTAATTTCATAGTGAACGTCGTAATATCAACTTTTCAGTCTCCTCTTTTATGTATTTGTTAGGTTTCGAATTTTCCTCTACTTCTCCGTCTCTGTCTTTGTCTGCCCTTACTTTCATAAAATTCTTTACACCGATCGACTTCATTATTGTTTTCATAATAACGCCATCCGGTACGTTAATATTAAAAAAGAAAGTCTTCTCGTAATTGATGAATTCAGAAGTGACATTTCCAATTTATACGAACCAGGGAAAATGGACTTTCTAACTAATTTGTTTAAGGTCCCTTATCGCTTGAAAGCAGCAGCACGGTATACACTGCCAGTCTGTCATGAGCAGCAAACACGTGACTCGAGCTCATTAAAAACTTTGTTTCATATTATATATATTTTTAATTAACCCACAACTCGTCAATGCTTGGGGAATACTTTCAAGAACTCTAGAGCCAGGCGAAAGGTCAATGTTTTAGTGCTCTATACTCAAAACGCGCTAAACTTCAACGACAACACTCCAAGGTTTGTTAGATATCAATTTTATTAAGAACTTTTGTCACAGTATCTTCAAGCTATGATACTGAAGATTTTACACATCCTTGTCAGGGTTTTCCCAAGTCCAAACACATCACATAACGTAAGTCATATAACGTATATTTTTCATACAAACACACTTAATATCATGTCATCTAAACATATGAAAACGTATCAGCCATATTCTATAAAATATTAATTATAAAACGTGTAATTTATCAGTAACACCAATTGCAATCAAGCTAAGCATTATCCTGGATAACTACTCTTAGTAGTCTAGTGATGGAATGCAACTGTAGTAGAACACGTGACCTAATACAGGGTAGTGTTGTTTAGATAGATCTGAACCTCACAAGTGATACCAACACGGTGCTATTCATAGGCAACTAGATCAGGAGATAATGAGGCAGGTTGACCAGTTCCTTTCCTCCTCCATCGCATACATCGCCGATTAGCTACATATTGCACTAATTAGACTTCAGATGCATAATAGTAATATACGTTACAAGAGCGGTATGTTGACGTTTTCATGTTCGAGGAAAAGATTGAAAAAGCGAAACGTAGTTGAGCTTTTTCAATTTCCGAGAACATGAAAACAAACATACCGCTCGTGTATCGTACATTATTTTGTGCGAAGATCGTTTATTACATACCTGAAATATGAATTTCTAATTAGTTGCAATGAAATCTCCATGTTGGTTTCTGTTTAATGACGGCAACTTTGGAATACCGAAATATCTATCTTCAACATTGTTGCTATAAAATGTTTTCTGTGTTTACTATACTCCAGCAGGCCCTGATATGTCTGTCTTTTTTCCCCCCAGTCTATAAATGCGAACTTAGAACAAACGGTATGGTTATGTAATGATTTATTTTTCATTTTAATATTTTAACAGTATTATTTATATAACATATTGCAGTAATAACATCGGCATCTGGAATCTTGTTGATTTTTTCACGGCTTCCTTAATGTTACTTGCATCAGGAATGCAATAGCTTTTGTGGAGTAGTAGAGTTTACTTAATTTTTGCAAATATTTAAAAACAATAATTAACATTGCAATTTAGGTGAAATTGCAGTGGTAAGTTTCCAATTTATAATTATTACTATGTTAAACGTCTCTAAAAATAATATGTTAAAAGCCTAAAGCAGTAAAATGAATGTGGCTCTTAAGCGGTAAGAAGAGGGAAATTGTTATGTGTGTTACGTTGGGAGTACTGAATGTGGTATTTCACACTTACCGCGTATTGGTTTTGTGCGGAAAGCAAGCAAATACGCACGATCTCGTACAAAAACAATTGTTATTTCTCTGACACATATCGTCAAGTGAGATATACTGCTTGATAATAGATGTGCATATCAGCCAGAACCTTAATCAGAGGTGTATATTTTTCACATCATATAATATAACATATTATATTACGATATATAATGTAAAATTAAATCATTCTTGAATACACTCTTTTAACACTTACATAATCACTGATGATGTACGTACATGTCAGTCAGAACCTCAATCAGAGGTGATATTATGTGGTACACGAGAAATATGTTGTTTAGTCAACTGCAGAAGACAAGTTTGAACCTCATAAGTGACACCAATAAAGCATCATAAGGCAACTAAACCAAAATATAACGGAGTAAGGTGGTCAGTTCCTTTTCCCCTTCATTGCATACATCGCTGACTGGTAACATATTACACTAATCAGACTTCAGATGTATGTAAACAATAGTTGTCCTTACTCTAACACACATCGTCAAGTCATATAGGTGTATTACCTGATAATACGTGTAATCAGCCAGAACCTCAATCAGAGGTAACGAGAAATATATAGTGTAAAATTATCATACATTACGATGAATATATTATAATGTGAAATTGTCATGTGATACAATAAATATATAATGCGACAATAAATATGTGTAATTTAAACTTATCATGTAAGAGATAAAGCGTTTCAGAACTGGTGCCAGAAAAAAACAAAGGCAAAGGCGTGCTCTTATACCAACAATATACCCCGGCCAATAAGTGGATCCGGAATCACAAGGGTTTTTCCTGTAATGAGTGGAGGGACACAATAAAGATGAATGCGAACGTGTCAGCTGTGCGTAGTGTACCTGGCAGGTCTTCGGGCAGTAAACTCTGTCGACGTTGCGACAGGGAGGTTGAAACCCTTGCCCATGTCCTGGGAGCCTGTCCACACAGTGAACTTCTACGAAATACGCGGCATCATACAGTCAGATCTATCATAGCAACTGCCTTAAGGAACAAAGGTTATTCAGTATATGAAGAAGTACACGGTATATCCAGTGAGGGCAGTAATCGAAGAATCGATATAATTGCATTTAAACCTTCCTCTCTTGAAGGTTACATCATAGACCCTACTGTGAGATTCGAATCGCATGAACACCAGCCAGAAGAAGTACACGAGGAAAACAGGAATATATATGAACCTTCCATCAGTTTTTATAAGGATAAATACCATCTGGGATCCATCGTCATTACGGGACTAATGATAGGAGCCCGTGGGACCATACCCCGGTTCCTAGTCGACTTCTGTAAATCTTTTGGCCTGCATAAAGGTATTTTAAGAGATCTAACAATTGCAACATTCAAAGGATCAATAGCTATTTTCAGGCATCATACCTATGGACCATGACTTTAATTCGCATCTTCTTGACGTTACTTCGTTTATTATCATGTGTTTCAATCTAATTCAAATTGTTATTTTTCATTCTAACAAACAATGTATCACTAAGGCTCAAGGCATTTACTCTATTTACTGTATCATGGTACTCTTTGTCAATGGCAACCTGTAGTGGTTACAGAAATAAATAAATAAATAAATATAAACATAGATCGTAAAACTATTATGTGAAAAAACGCATAAAGTAAAATTATCATGTTGTATAGAATAAAATAAATGTATGAAGTGAAAATTTCATGCCAGACTATAAACATATATACCATAAGATGATTACGTGGTGCAATAAACGTGCAATACGAGATCATCATCAGGTTTAAAATAAATATGTGATATGATAAAAATATATCATAAAACTATTATGTGGTACAATGGGCGGACAATATAAAATTACAATATGTTATCTATTGCAATGTACAATTTCACATGCTAAAATAAGCATACATTATACCGTACTGTAAAATTTTTAAATACTACGACATATATGTGTAATGCATTATAATCATATGATACCGTAAATGTCCATTCAAAATTCTTTTGGCCAAGGGCAGATCTTTCACTGCAAACCCAACATTACATAGTATGATTTAAAATTATTATGTAATCTATTTCTTCTTCTTCTTTGACATTCTCTTTTAGGAGTTTCTTCTTCTTCAGTTCTTCTTCTTCTTCTTCTTGAGATTTCCATTTCATAGCTTCTTCCTCTTCTTCTCTCTTCGAAGAGTATTGAAAAATTTGTTTGGGCCATCGTGTTTTGACATACGCTCCACATGTCCGTACCATTGGAGTTGTTTGTTTTCCAACTTTTTTCTTACTGAACAATTAATTTCTATTTTGCCCCAGATATGTTGTGTTTTTACTCTGTCTTGTCTTGTAAGTTGTAAACTTCTTCTCATAAAATCCAATTCCACAGTTCTTATTCTATCCCTTGTTTTTTTGTGTAATTGGCCACATTTCCGCCCCATACAACATTACATTTTCTACTATACCTTGAAACATCATTTTTTTTACTACCTTTGATATATTCTTGCTCCATAATAATCCATGTAATATTTTTGTGGCCTGTTTACCTAAAGCAATTTTACTATCTATATCCTTTTAACATGTTCCTGTTGAGGTTTTATGTGTACCAAGATATTTAAAACTATCACATTTCTTTATTATTTCATTATTAATAACTATGTTGGAAACTTCCTTTCCTACACACAGATATTCCATTTTGTTGTAATTAATATTTAGACCCTATTTACGATATTCTTCATCAATTTTCCTCACCATATATTCCATATCCTCTTCATCTTGTGAAAATAACACCTGGTCGTCGGCAAATAACAATGAATATGTAATCTATTTAAAATTTAAATTATACTCCAACGCAAATAAAATATAGGCCTAAAATAAAATGTATTTATTTTTAGTAGGTTATTTTACGACGCTTTATCAACAACTTAGGTTATTTAGTATCTGAATGAGATGAAGGTGATAATGCCGGTGAAATGAAACCGGGATCCAACACCGAAAGTTACCCAGCATTTTCTCATATTGGATTGACGAAAAACACCGGAAAAAAACTTTAACCAGGTAACTTTCCCCGACCGGAAATCGAACCCGGGCCACCTGGTTTCGCGGCTAGACTCACTAACCGTTACTCCACAGGTGTGGACAATAAAATTTAGACTACGCATAAAATATATGTAAATGCACACGAACAACATCGTGAATTGTTTTCTTGTAGTCAGCACTCTACTTGTGTTACGGTATTTTAAATGTAGCATGGTTTGTTTAATTAATATAAAGGAACTTTTCTTTTTCGAGTTGAAGCTGACTCATGCTGCTGAACAGAGAACGAGTGGCGGGAACAATGAAACAAGAATGTTATAACACAAAACACAGCACGTCCTTTGAACGGAAATGAGGCGTTTTATTTTCTCTCAGGCGACGATTGTGCGCTCCATACATGTGAACAAGTTACGAGAAACTGACTAACAAAATTTCCCTGCAGAAGTCATCAACCTTGCGCGGCAAGATTCATGTAACAATCCACACCAGTGCAGAACCTGAAACAGAGTCAAACTTACAAAATTGTAGCTTGGGATTTACCAAGAGTGAATGGTCCAATCTAGCTCAGCTGAGAAGTTCTCAGCAAGAGGACAAAAGCTCTATCCCCGGCATGTCCCGTAGATAAGACAGGCAAAGCGGTCATGGTGGAAGCACAGTCTAGTATATACAGTCACGAAGCTTGAGTTGTGAGGGTGCTAGGAACAAAAGACTGTGCCAATACTATTTCGCATTGTCTGTAACAAGGCGATATTAGCGATCCTAGTGGTCAGCAACTATCTGTGGATGTATATTTACTACGTATTGAGCTTCGTGACTGTATATAAGTTACTACACTGTGGTGGAAGGTTGTTTTAAATGTTCAGAGTTCCTCTGTCACTTTAATTCTAAAATTGCTCCTTTTCTTTGTCTTATCATCTCATAACATTCGTCCTCGAAGAAGTAGGTAAAATAAAAACATGCCAAATATAAAAGGAACTGTGATTCAATTACTAATTGTGGGAAACATTTTCTTTGAGGATTTCGTACATCATCTCATTTAAGCAATGATTCTTTTATTTTAATAACTCGTCTGTCAATAATCCTTGATATTGAAAGAGAACGACGGAATATGCAAAGTCGATACAATATAATCTTCTTCTTCTTCCTCCTACCCATGATTAGGTAAATCTGCCTGTCTGGTTTCACATCGGTCTCTCAACGTTTCTTCTTTCCACGGGGTTGCATTCCATTACTTTATTTGGGATTCTCTCTGGGGGAATTCTGCAGACATGTTCTCTCCACTTAATTCTGTGCTGCACTGTTTTCTCTACAATCGGTTGTACTCTCAGTTCTGCGCATATATGTTCATTTCTTATCCGATCTTCTATTAAACAGCCTTTTACTGATCTGAAGAATCTCGTTTCTGACATGTCTATTGTTTTAGACTTTCTCCCACAGTGCCCAACCTTCGGATCCATACCATTACTTTATAGATGGACGAAATGATGAATGGATAGACGGATTGGTGGATGAATAGACGGATA